>JAZKJV010007573.1:0-201171 GCA_037367405.1 Ottelia alismoides | reverse complement strand
TATTTACTTGGAGAATGAAGCCAAACCCTCTCGTGAATTCCAACGCCGGTTGAATCCAAATTTGCGAGAGGTCGTGAAGAAAGAGATAGAAAAATGGTACGACGCGGGTTACATTTGCCCAATCTCCGACTCTAAGTGGGTGGCCCCAATCCATGTTGTCCCGAAGAAATCGGGAATTCAGACGACCACCAACGAGGATGGAGGAGATCGTGACGAGAGTACCCACATCATGGCGCGTCTGTGTGGATTACAGACGCCTGAATGCCGCGACGAAGAAGGATCATTTCCCCCTACCGTTCATTGATCAGATCTTAGAGAGACTAACGGGGAAAGAGTTCTTTCTGCTTCCTAGATGGGTTCTCAGGCCACAATCAAGTAGCCATAGCTCCAGAGGACCAGGAAAAGACCACGTTTACATGCCCCTTTGGTACCTATGCTTTCAGGCGCATGCCTTTTAGGCTATGCAATGCTCCAGGTACTTTCCAAAGGTGCATGATTGCTGTATTCGCCGAAATGGTCGGCGAATTCTTGGAAGTCTTCATGGATGACTTCTCGGTCCACGGCGATTCTTTCGATTCCTGTCTTAGGAATCTGGACCGAGTCCTCAAAAGATGTTGTGAGGTTAATCTGGTGCTCTCCTGGGAGAAAAGTCACTTCATGGTGACGGAGGGCATAGTGTTGGGGCATGTCATCTCCAAGAGAGGAATGGAGGTTGACCCTGCTAAGGTGGACGTGATCAGACGACTCCAGCCACCAACCAACGTAAAGCAGTTGCGGTCGTTCCTCGGGCATGTTGGATTTTATCGGAGATTTATTAAGGATTTTTCTAAGATTGCCCGACCGCTAACTGAGCTTTTAGGCAAAGACATGGAGTTTACTATTGATCACAAATGTCTTGAGGCCTTTAAGCTTTTGCAAGGAATGATTATGGACGCACCCATCCTACAAGCCCCAGATTGGTCTCTACCTTTTGAGATCATGACGGACGCCTCAGATTATGCTGTTGGGGCTGTGTTGGGACAAAGAAGAGATGGCGTCCCGTTTGCAATTCACTACGCAAGCAAAGTGTTTGATACTGCTCAGCGTAACTATACAGTTACGGAGAAGGAAATGCTTGCTGTAGTGTTTGCCTTGGACAAATTCAGATCTCACCTAATCGGATCCAAGGTAACTGTGTTCACTGACCATACGGCACTATGGTATTTGATGGAGAAGAAGGACGCGAAGGTGCGTCTTCTTCGTTGGATTCTACTTATCCAGGAGTTTGATTTGGACATCCGTGATAAACCTGGAAAGAAGAACGTAGTAGCCGATCATCTTTCTCGTCTCGAAGATCTTAATACTTCTGAGGTTTCACCAATTCGAGACTCCTTCCCTGACGAGTCGATTTTTGTTATCGACTCACTCCATGGTACGCCAATATCGTGAATTATCTTGTCTCCAAGAAAGTTCCCAAAGACTGGCCCAAGAGCCAAATCGACTGACTAAAGTCGGACGCTAGACACTACCATTGGGAGGATCCGATCCTTTTCTTTGAAGGACCGGATTGTGTTTGGAGACGATGTATTCCTCAGGAGGAATACCAGAGTGTCCTTTCTTTATGCCACAGCTTAGAGGCAGGAGGACACCACTCCGGGAAGAGGACCGCATGGAAGGTACTTCAGTGTGGCTTCTACTGGCCGACTCTGTTTTGCGATGCCACCGCCTTCGCAAAGTCGTGCCCAGTTTGCCAGAGAATGGGAGGAACCGTTGGTTCCAAGGATGAGATGCCAATGCAGCCGGTTATCATTTGTGATGTGTTTGACGCCTGTGGCATCGATTTCATGGGCCCATTCCCTGTCAGCCACGGGTTCGAATATATCCTTCTGGCGGTAGACTATCTGTCCAAATGGGTGGAGGCTATCCCGACCCGAGCCGCAGACAGCAGGACTGTCTGTAAATTCATCAGAGAGCACATAATCTCTAGGTTCGGGATCCCCAAAATGATGATATCAGATGGGGGTAGCCACTTGTGAATCGAGAGGTGAAGAAACTCCTGAAGGACTATGACATCGAACACCGTGTCGCGAGTCCTTACCACCCACAAACCAATGGTATGGCTGAGGTGTCAAATAGGGAGGTGGAAACCATATTGCAAAAGCTTGTCCGCCCGGACAGGAAGGACTGGTCTCAGATCTTGGATCAACTCCTCTGGGCGTATAGGACGGCTTACAAGACACCGTTAGGCACCTCCCCATTCCGAATGGTATTCGGAAAGCCGTGCCATTTGCCCGCAGAGTTAGTGCACAAATCAGAATGGGCAATTAAGAAGGTCAACTGGAACACACACCTGGGACAGAAGCAGAGAGACATGGATCTGAATGAGCTTGTGGAAGTCAGAAACCGCGCATACGACAACAGTTTGGTGTACAAGGACAAGGTGAAGCGTTGGCATGATAGATATATCAGACGAAAGACCTTTGTTCCTGGACAGAAGGTATGGTTGTTCAATGCTAGGCTGAAGATTTTCTAAGGCAAGTTGAAGTCCAAGTGGACGGGCCCATTTGTTGTCCGTACGGTGCATAATAGTGGATGTGTTGAGATCTCAGATCTCGCAGACGACGCACCGACATTCCTAGTGAATGGACAGCTGTTGAAGCACTTCGTTGAATCCAATGAGCAGTTAGTCCATGTTGAGGAGATTGTATTCATGCGCGAGACGGATACAGTAGATACACCTCGAGCCACGTATGAGACCTTGCAGCAGTGAACTCCAGCCATCAGCAGCATCTTGAAAGATTCACACCGACTCCTTTGTGTATACCATCAGTCTTGTACATCCTATCCTTTTCCCCCGCGACTCTAGTAACCCATCCCCACATCATCGAACCATTATCTTGGACTATACTTAGGATAACCAGATCCTAAGTATAGGGGGGAGGGGTCACCTGAGTCAGTTCACTGTACATTCTCCAGATCACATTGGTCCTCATACTCATTTCCTACCTATACTTAGGCTGACCTGAGCCTAAGTATAGGGGGGACCGATGCCCGGATTGTATACTCATCCACTTCTCATCTTTCCCTCGTCTGTCCCCTTTCTGATCTTCTTCTACACTTAGGCTGCCAGAGCCTAAATATAGGGGGGCGAGACGACTTCTATACTTTTGTAATTTTAGCTCTCCTACGCTTAGCCCGGGCTATGTCTTTTTAGTCGCTTTCGTGCTCTGAGGACATAGCACACGCTAAGTATAGGGGGGCGTGTATATATTACATATATATTTTACCGTATTTTCGCGTATTTTCGTGTATTTTTGTATATATTTTGCAATAATTATGGGTGGGTAAAATTCGAAAAAAAATATATTAAAATTTATACTTGTACTATATATACTATTTGTATAAAATGTTGTAAAATTCTTGTAAAATATACTTTTGTAAAATTTGTTGTAAAATAGGAGGTATACCAAAAAAACAAAAAAACAAAAAAATGAAAATGAAAATAGGCTTCTTATTTACTCTTGCATATCATCTCTGCATCTAAAAAGAAAAGAAAAAGAGTCTTGCATTTTCATTCATCTTCATAGCATGACATCTCATCTGCATACTTTGCATATGCAAAGTGAAAAGCTAGTGGGTTCTGAACAAAGTTATGAGTAGATATTGAGGATGGACTTGATTTGACCTTAATCCACCTAATTTCAGAGGAACCTTATAGGAATTGGAGTTAAGATTTCTCAGGTCAAGTGACTTAATTCTTTGAGTCCGCAAGTCTATGTTCACATGTCATCTTGATTAGTCTAAATAGAATGTCTCATGCATACGCAGGATCTTTTAGATAATGACCTAACTTGGACAAGCATTATGCACGTAGCTCTTCATTGATGAGGTGGTGAGGAGGTAGAATCCTTTAGCTTGGAGTAGCACACGGATGGAAACATCCGTCCTCCTCTAGGGAGGGTAGTGCATCTCAACCTAGTCTGGTGGTGTTGACATCTAAGGACGGGATGCTGTGGGTTGCAATAATGCTTCAAAAGAGGGATAGTCTACTGACTCAAGAGGAAAAACTCCTGATGTACATGCTGCACATTGTTGAAAAAAAATGCAAAAACTCCAAAAAAATCAGACAGGCCCAAGAGAAAATAAAATACCTGTAGGAGTCTGTATACTAGTAAAGAAATGCAGCTGGATGACTTGGCTACACTGGTCAGGCATCCCGGGATAGGTAGGTACACTGGCTACCGTCCATTCTCTTCTCTACCCCTCCTCTTGAGTTGGTCGCACTTGAACTTAGAAGGGAATACCCCGCTCCTCGAGGAAAGAGTTATTGGACCGGGTTATTTGAGTTACCTTGTTAGAGGAGGTTGTTTCCGAGTCATTTCTGATGTGGAGAGCTACACCTCACTGACACAGTACAAGAAAGAATCATAGTCATCAGAAATGTGCGTTTGAGGATTTGTTCTGACCTGACTATTGAGGAGTCTTGAATAGAAGACTCGTGGAACTTGAAGTCTGTTAGGTCTTTAAGTTCAGGTCCAAATAAGGTTCCGCCACACAACTAATCCAAAGGTCGAGGCAAGCTCCATTTTTAACTTTTGTTCATGACCTTGGTATGGAACCCAAAATCATTTCACTCCTGCATTTCATTTAGGTTGCTCGGGGACGAGCAAGGTTTAAGTATAGGGGGTTGATGAATATGTGATTCATCACTTCAAAAGTCAAAAATAGAGCCTTGTTCCTCGAGTAAATAAAGGCATATTTCCTTTTATAATGCATAAATAGCATTCATGCATACATACATAATACATGCATTTTAGCAGTTCATTTGCATTTAAATAAGAGACAAAATCCTTTGTAAAATATCCACTGACTAAAATAACCTCTTCCTTATAATATGTACTCCTTAGTTAATAATATAGGGAAGAAAGCCAAAAATCCTCCTTGTAAATTAGTCAATAAAGCCCTAGACAATAAAATACATATAGATCCCTCACACAAACTCCAAAATAGGTCTACTCACTCTTAGAATACTACACATTAAAAGACCTTTAAAATGAGACTAATTTCATTCAATTTGGAGCTCGTATGAGAAAGTTGGGTTTTTGGGCCACTTTATATACTACATATATGTATAAATTTGTATCCTTGTATTTTTTGTATCATACTTGACCTCATCTCCGCCCCTCGTGAGAGACGCCCCGAGCTCTGAGCTTCCAATTAGTGACAGGAATTGCGAGTTTCATTGAGCGATAACGTCCGTCTTCTCCTGTGAGATCCTCGGCCTCCGCTGAGTCGCAGCCCTCCTCCGCCGAGTCGCTGCTTGAGCTCAGGGATCCACCGGCCCTTCGAGCGACGACCTGGAACTCAAGGAAGAGCACCAATCCCTAGGTGAACGCCTCCATCTCTCTTCAATCTTCTCTTCATTTTTCTTCGCTTTTTCTCGCTTTTTATTCGCCGCCTCCTGTCATCTCCTCGCCTCCACTCCATTCCGTCGAGCTTCGCATCGGAGCTCCATCCTCGCGATGGCCTTCACGCCCTCCGACGACGCCTTCCATCTTCCAGCAGCTAAAGCTCCGCCACTTGGCCGGAGCTCCTTCGCCAGACCACCACAGTACCCCTTAGGCCTCTCCGATCCCCTTCACTTCTCCACGAGTGCACGCACGAGCTTCGGCTCTGTCTTTAGCGCTTGCAGGTACCAATTGAGTCATTGGTCGGAGGTTCACCGGAGACGACTTCGAGCTTCATCGCCACCGACTTCAGACAGCCCTCCTCCTCTCCTGTGATCACCGTCGCCTTCGCCGCATCGCCACGAGTCTACTGAGATCGCTCTGACAAGTCGGAGAGCTTCATCGACGCTAGGAGGAACGGACGGAGCAAAGGCTGCTTCACCGGCGCCCCGCCATCTCCTCCGCAGGCGGCGGAGGACCATCAGAGGAGACGTACAGCTGTTGTTCGATCACGTCGATCGAACGGTCCACCGCGTACCACGTCGCCTCTCAGCCGAGCTTCACTGGAGCCGTTGGATCCACTTAGATCCAACGACGCATAGCACGCCACGCGTACCCCCTCCGCAGCAGCTCTCAGCTGTTGGATACCTCATCTGATCCAGCGGCGGACCATCAGCCACGTCGCCCTCTCCATCGAATCCAGGAGCCGTTGGATCAACTTAGATCCAACGGTGTCTTGTCACGCCACAAGTCTTCATCGCCATCCATTGGATCGAGCTCGATCCGAGGGTCGACAGCGTGCCACGCAGCTTCGGTCCGAGCCTTTTCCCTGAGCCTAGGCTCGGATCGCCCGAGCCTCACTCCATACCTCCCGAAGCGCCCGAGCCGAGCCCCGAGCCTCCGCAGCTATCCGAACCTAGGCCGCCCACGTGAGGAGCACGTGCGGTGTGGGAAATTTACACAGAGGCCCCTGGAACTTTCAGAAATTACAAAGAGGTCCCTGTGAAGCAGACCCCACGTGAGGAGCACGTGCCTCTTGGAGAATTTGCACTCGAGTCCCCAGCATAATAGGTAATTGCACTTAAGTCCCTGTCAGCATATTTCCTTTATGTATTTTTATTTTCCTGTATTGCATTTACACCCCTTTGTTTGCATGCATCCCTAGGTTGCATTTTACATCATTTTTCAATTCTAAAAGTTGCATTTTGTTGAGAAACGTGTTCTCTATCTATTGGGCCACGTGTCATATTTTTGTAATTTCAGCAGATTTTTAAATTAATTAATTGGTTGATTTGTGGAATATTTTGCCCAGTGACACCTTTTGATTTATATTTAATTCTCTGTGATTCCAAAAATCCTCAAAAATTCGCAATAGCTTTAGGACAATAAACTTAACATGCTATAAAAATTTCATGTCATTTGCACACATATCGAGGCCTAAATAAATTGTGGAGTGATTTTCTCATTTTAATTATAATAAATTCATTTCACATTGAAATTAAGATCTGTCAATTTTCCTGGATTCCTTATCATTAGAGCTATCTAGGATAATTTTATCTCTTGAAAAATTTGTGATTTGTTATTTATTAAAAATTAAATAGTGAAAATCACCATGTCTGCATATTTAATTCACAGTAAATTCATTTAGTGTCTAAAAATTCCAAAAAAATTAGGGTAGATCATTTTCATCATAATAATCATCTGGCCAATTTTTAGAATTTTTGTACTCCATTTGACGTCTTAATTGAATTAAACTTTAGATTGGCCTGTTGGTTGCATGTGTCTGCACAGAAAATAGAAAAAGACAAAAAAAAATTTAATTCCCGAAAAATCCAACACTTGATATTTGCTCAAAATTCACCTAAGGAGACAGATGCCTCCCTGAGTTCGACCTTGGACTTCCACCAAGTAAAAAAATCTGCCGCTTGAAATTAACTTGACATTAATTAAAAGTGGTTTTTGATTAGCCTCTCGTATCCGACTGCAACGAACACTTACACTTAATTTGGACATTAATCTGCCTGAATTAACATCGGGTGCGGGACGCCCATCAGACCTACAACCCCAATGTTGGACAAATGACCGAATATATTTAGACCCCCAATATCCATGCCCATTTTGAGTTAAAGCCTCTACTCATGGCACTTCTTCCCACATTCCATGGGAATGTAAATGAAGAACCTTTCATCCATCTCTAATAGTTTGGGCACATTGACGAAACAACTCACTACCCTAACATACCATTAGGTGTAGTCAAAATGATGGCATTCCCATTCAACCTTCAAGATAAGGCACTCCATTGGATCAATCATTTAGGGAAGGTCGTCACCACCTGGGAGGAGCTGAAGTCTGTGTCTACATCAATTTCAACTCCACCTGAGATGATGTATCCAGCATCGCCACATCCTCCTTAGCAGAGTCCCTCTCAGCTAGTGGTTCAGCACATCTACTGTGTGCAAGCCCTTAAACGATCATTGCCTTAGCAGCCACAACAACAGGTGGTTATGTATCAGCCAAAGCCCCAGATTCTTGTAGATCCATGCTCTCCTCCACCACCTCTCATTCAGGAGGTGAATAGAGTTCGGTATAATGATGCGCAACTGGCTCGTCCAAGTGGACCTCAATAGGACCAATCTACCAATTTCCGTCCATTCCCTCAGCAACATGGAGGGAGATTTGTCCAAGGAAACCAATAGCCTCACCATCAGCAGTCTCATCCGTATCAGCAGGGATGGAGATAGAATCAATACCAATAACCACAGTACTGCCAAAATTCGCAGAACCATCAATACTAGGTTGTGCCTTATTAGCATCTCCCACCGCAACATCATCAATATCAGTCTTCTCCCCAATATTCTCCACATTCCTATCAGTAGCCTCCATACCATTGCCTGTCTCAGTGTGGCCAGCACATTGAACCATCTGAGGTTGCCCCTCCTGTGAACCTCGCTTTGGACTGCTTGTCTCAGCTTGTAAAGACCCTTCCAGAGATGAGTCAGAATTTAGATGACATCACCGCTGCCAAAACCCCCATTCCGGCACAGGTGGATGCAAATCTCAATAATTTTAGAAAGCAAGAGAAACTAGACTGTCATGTCCCATCCAACCCAACAAAGTCAGATGTGCATGATACTTTTTTATCTAATAAGTTTACTCTTAGGAGAGGTAGGACCCATCAGCCATCTGCAATAATGAAAGGGAAAAACAAAGCTTCCATAGGCAAGCCATCATCTTCTTCTACATTAGACAAACTAGCAGTCGGGTCAGGTGAGAAAGAAGAAGAAGAAGAAGAAGAAGAAGAAGGAGAAGCACCACCAGCAAAAATCCAAAAAATGAAAAAAATCAAACAACAAAAAGAAAGCAGCAACCGAAGCGCCAACCAGCCAGCGATGGAGAGGACCGCACCTGCAGCCGATCTAGAGAGTTTGCCGAAGGAGCTCTACCTGCATTTTTTGGATGCACAGCTCAGAGGGATGAAGATACCACTTTTTGTCATCCAGTTATACAACACGATGTGGGCACAAATTTTGTTGTAAATAAGACCACTATTTCTAATTTTGGTTATGTAAATATTCCTTTTCTAGATGTTATACAAAAATCAAAAAAATTAAAATTTTGAAAAATGCCATGTTAAATCCAGATGTAGTGCAAATAATTCAGAATCTTGTTCTACAAGGAGGCATGTACTTCAAAGAGACACCCATGTTGAGCCAGAAAGAGAAATATGAAGCACATTCTGATGGTAGCGATATCCAATTCAATAAACAATCTACCGAGTAAGAAGAAAGACATGGGAGCACCTCTTATCCGATGCCAGATGTTTGATCAAGAGCTCGACCAAACTCTTCTTGACAGCATATCGTCAATCAATTTGATGCTTATTTCACTACTGAAGGAATTTGGGTTGGGACCGCTCAAGTCCACGAGAATGATTTTGCAATTTGCGGATACGTCAATCAAGTGGCCCTGAGGAATTTTGGAGGATGTCATTGTCACTATTCAGGGAATGCAGTTCCCAATGGATTTCATCGTACTTGATATGGACACCTCAGCTCCTCTTCTTCATACCACTATTATACTTGGACAAATGTTCCTTCGAACAACCGAAGCAGTGGTGGATTATGGTAGCGGACAGATCAACTTTCGCTCCAATAGCAATAAGGTTTCAGACGATTAAAGTTTCGAAACCTTCCGAGTCTGCATCAGATGCGAATGCACGTTCAGAACAAATAAAAAATTATGAATTTCTTGCAGAAATTAGAGATAATGTTTTTCATAGATGACATTGAGACCTACGAATTCCTCTCCACTAAGGAAGGAGTTGATAACATAATAGAATTCTCCTATGTCTGTGATGATGAGTCTTTTGTTGATGTGCCAGAAGAGATGATTGATGGCCACCTGTCCTTAGTAGAGAAAGAGGATATTATTGAATACTTCTTTGAACAAGATTCGATTATTGAGAATTTTTGTGCATCATTGGATTCAGAGCTAGAAATGTCAAAGGTGGACATTGTACAATTGACAGATTTGGCATCACCAATGCCCTACACAGTTGCAGAAGTTGCCACCAATGTGATTCAGACTCCACCAGAGCTTAAGTTGCTTCCAGCAAACATGAAGTACACCTTCCTTGCGTGTGAACATAACATGTTTCATATAATCATAAACTCTAAATTGACTCAGGAACAAGAATCTCGTCTGCTCGAGGTTCTAAAAAAGAACTGCAAGGTCATAGGTTGAAAAATACAAGATCTCCATGGGATTAATCGATCATTGTGTTCCCATCACATCTACCTGGAAGAAGATAGCAAGTTGTCCTGTAAATTTCAGTGAAGATTGAATCCGAATCTACAAGAGGTTGTTATGAATGAAATTACAAAATGTTGTAATGCATGCTTTGTATATCCCATCTCCGATTCAAAATGGGTGAGTTCCTTGCATGTCGTCCGAAGAAATCAGGGATCACCATCATGAAGAACGACAATGGATAGGAGATCACAACTAGAGTTCCAGCATCTTGGTACATTTGTGTGGATTACAAATACTTGAATTTAGTGACAAAAAAGGATCATTTCTCGCTCCCCTTCATCAACCAAATAGTCTAAAGACTAGACACGAAGGAGTATTTATGCTTCTTGGATGGATACTCTAGATATAATCAGGTTGCAATCTCCATAGAAAACCAAGAAAAAACTACCTTCACCATCTATTTTGGGATATATGCCTTCCGCAAGATGCCATTAGGATTATGCAATGCTCCGACGACCTTTCAGAGGTGCATGTTGCTAGTTTTCACAGATATGATTGGTTGTTTTCTTGAGGCATTTATGGACGATTTTTCGATCTACGGTGACATCTTTGATTAATGCTTATCTTAATTAGACAAAGGTCTGAAAAGATGATGTGAAATCAACTTGGTGCTCTCATGGGAAAAAAGTCACTCCATAGTGACTGAAGGGATTATGGTAGGCCATGTCATATCCAAATGTGGCATGGAGGTAGATCCTACTAAGGTGGAGGTCATTTCGAAGCTAAAGCCACCTATAAATTTGAAGCAAGTCCAATCATTTTTGGGGCATGTGGGATTTTATCATCGATTTATCAATGATTTCAACAAAATTGGTTGGCCGTTGACTGAGCTTCTATGAAAGGAAGTAGATTTTATTGCCGATGCTAGAGTCCTCCAAGCCTTCAATCAAGTGAAAGATATGATCACTCAGGCCCATGTTCTGCAATCGTCAGATTGGTCTCTACCATTTGAGATCATGACAGACACATCAGAGTATGCTATTAGAGCGGTTCTAGGATAGAGGAGAGATAATCTTCCATTTACGATCCACTATGCCAGCAAAACTCTTGATGAAGCTCAGAAGAACTATATATTCACTGAAAAAATAGTTGTTAGCAATCGTCTTCCCCTTGGAGAAGTTCAGATCGCATCTATTGGGATCTAAAGTGATTGTTTATACAGACCACTTGGCCATCAAGTACTTGAAAGCTAAGAAGGATGACAAACCAAGGCTGATCAGATGGATCCTTATGGTTGAGGAATTCGATCTTGAAATCTGTGATAAACATGGAGTTAAAAAGTGGTGGTCGATCACTTATCAAGACTACCAGAGCCATACACTCATGAGCATAACCTATTACCGATCATGAAATCTTTCCCAGATGATGTTATTCTGTCAGTCACCTCGCTCACCTGGTTTGCTGATATCATGAACTATCTTGTTTCCCAGAGAAATCCACAAGATTGGATGAAGCTGAAAGTTGATAAGTTTCTGTCGGATATTTATTTCTATCAGTGGGAGGATCTATATCTCTTTCGTGAGGGGGCATATTTCATTTGAAGGTGGTGCATTCCTCAGAAGGAAGTTCACAGTGTCCTCGAACATTAACATGCTAGAGAATCAGGAGGACACCACTCTGAAAAACATACGACAACAATCTACAATGCATCCTCTGATTGCCGACTCTCTTCAAAGATGTAGAAGATTTTGTGAAAAGATGTACTGACTGTCAAAAGATGGGAGGAACCATCCGAATGAGAGATACAATGCCCCTAAAGTGTATTCAGATCTCAGACATATTTGATGCGTGGGGAATTGACTTCATGGGCCCATTTCCCAATAGTCAGGGTTATGAATGTATTTTGCTTGTTGTTGATTATATAAGTCGTTGGGTGGAGGCTACCCCAACCTGATACACCGACAGTCGCACCACCTGTCGATTCTTGAAAGAACAAATCAGTGCAAGGTTCGGGATCCCTAAAGTTTTGATATCAGATGGGAGTAGCCATTTCATGAATAGAGAAGTGAAGAAGCTCACTAAAGAGTACTGCATTGAACAACGAGTAGCTTCTCCATATCACCCATACTTCAATGGATTGCCAGAATGTTCAAATAGGGAGATCAAGACAATTCTCCAAAATCTTATACATCCAGACAGAAAGAATTTGGCTCAACTGCTTGATTCTGTTCTCTAGGGCCTATTAGACAACGTACAAGTCACCTTTGGGAATGTCTCCCTACTGCTTGGTATACGACAATCCTTGGCATTTGTCCGTTGAACTAATTCACAAATCTTTATGGCAATAAATATACGCAATTTGGATCTGAAGAAAGAAGAAATGAACACAAAGCTAGATCTGAATAGACTTCTCAAATTTTGCGACTTTGCATACGACAATAGCCTAATTTACAAGGAGAATGTCAAGAAGTGGCAAGACAAGCATATCCACTGCAAGACTTTCAAACCATGTCAGAAGGTGTGGTTGTTTGATGCAAAATTGAAACTGTTTCAAGGGAAGTTGAAAAGGATCATTCATAGTGAAGCATGTGCATGATAATGGGAGCATTGTTATATCCGGTTTGTCAATTGATGCGCAACCTTTCATCATCAATGGACATCTGTTGGAGCCTTATATTGAACATGACACCTTCCTGTCCATGGTTGACTCCATCTAGGTGGTCTACCATGAAGAATTCCAGCCACAACATCTACAGATTCAGACAGGGCACTTAAAATTTTTTTATTAGTAATCTTTTTCTTCCTTTCTTCTTTTCGTTTTTTATTCTTTTATTCTAGCAATAAGCTTTTCTCATCCCATTTATAATTGTTATATTGAAGATATGCCTCATCCTAAGTATAGGGTGAGTGTATATGGGTGCTCATTCTTTGATCCCTCGCATGTCTCCTCAACTATTGACATTCTGTCTATACTTAGAGATATTTCACTCTAAGTATAGGGGAGACATGTAGAGTTGATGATTTACTTATTCGTTCCCACCTTTGACCCTCTTTGCTTTGTATATAGTCTGTTATACTTAAGATTAGTTGATCTTAAGTACAGGGGGATAGTCGAATTCCTATTCTTTATTCGGTCATTCTAGTATAGACTTTCCTATACTTAGTACAATCTATGTCTTCCTTTTCTCTCCGATATATGAGGATATAGCTCAAGCTAAGTATATTGAGGTCATATATAAGTTATATATATTTTAGCCATAACTCGTACTTTCATATTTTCAATAATATGGCTAATTTATAAAAACATTAAAACACACATCCAATTCTTTGTAATTACAGTTACTAAATCAGTAAAACATGTTTTGCAAAATATTTGAAAATAGATGAAAAATTCTTTGAAAAATCTTTTGAAACTATTTAGAAAATATTATGTAAAATGTTTTCAACCTTTTGTAAAAAAATATTTTGTTTGCAAAAAATTTCTTTTCTTTGTGTTAATAAAATATTTTAAAAATCTATTTGCAAATGGTTTGAAAAATAGTTGCAAAAATACTTTAAAAAGCCTATACATACTTTTTGAAAAATCTTTGCAAAATGGTGTTCAAATATTGTAAATGTTCACAGAAATTATTTGTCAAATTATTTTTTCAAAATAAAGCTTTCAAAGTACTTGTAAAAATCTTTTTAAATTATTTTTGGAACTATATACGTGAACCAAACAAATAAAAAAATCTTAGAAATTATGTATAAAAAATTATAAATACCAAGAGGACATTCTTGAATCCTAATTCTTATAAATAACAAGACACACTTCCGTGTAAATAGTTGCACATATTCCTTTTCCTTAATTTTGTTTCAAAAATCACTAAAACTTTGCAAAACTAAAAACCCATAAAAAATTGCAAATTGTTTTCAAAAGTTGCATAAAAATTGCAAAACCTTTTCAGAAATCCCATAAAAAGCTCAAAATCAGAAAATCACAAAAATAATTTTTGCATTGTGCATGGGATTTGTATTTTTCGGATCGATTCTGATAATTGAACAAGTCTAAATAAAATCTAAAAATTGGAGCTTGGTTGGACCTACATCCACTTAATCACAGGAACCTTTAAGGAACGAGAATTGAGGCATTTCAGGTCCACTAGACTTAATTCTTTGAGATCTCGTCATTTGTGTGTTCTGAAAGTAGAACATTTCAGAACACACAAATGACTCTCATCGATAGTGACCTAACTTGCACATGTGCAACTTACACATTGCTCAACTTAGTTGAAGTGGTAGAGGGTTGGATTTGCTGGCATGAGATACAAATGAATGGAAACATATGAAGTCACGATACTGTGACCATTATGCCCCAACACAATCTAGTAACCATGAGGTCTAATGACAAGATGATGCGGGTTGTAATAATGCTTCAAAAGAGGGATAGTCTACTGGCTCAATTGGAAAAAGTCCTTATGTAAATGTTATGGTATATAGTACTAAAAAATATGCAAAGTAAAAAACTCCAAGAAAATAGATGGCCGGAGAAAATGTATATCCAATAAGCAAGCTTGAGCTTCAAAGTCAAATATATTTGTGAGCCTGCAGCCAGATGACTTGGCTACACTGGTCAAGCATCCTAAGGATAGGTAGCTACACTGGCTACCATCCATTCTCTTCTCCACCTCCTCTTCTTGAGATGGTTGTACTTGAACTTAGAAAGGAATACCCACTTCTAGAGGAAAGAGTTATTGGATTGGGGAATTAAAGTCACCATGTTGGAGAAGCCTGACTTCTACCGCTTCAGCCGAGAGGAGCTATATATCACTGACACCATAGAAGATAGACTCATAGTCATAAGGGACTGCTTATGATATCGACTTGTTCTGACCTATCTTTTGAGGAGACTTGGGCAGAGTTTTGTGATTCTTAGAGGTTATTGTGTTTCAAGTCCGGTTCCCAATAAGGTTAAGACCAAACTAACGATCCAAAGTTCAGACTGAGCTCCAAACTTTGATATTATGAAGACAAGTTTAAAAGTTAAAATCAATCCAAGTTCTTTCTTTTTACTTTCATTATTTTCTTTTCTGCACTTATAGGAATAAGTGTTTGCTAGGGACTAGCAAAGGCAAGTATAGAGGGTGATGAATATCCATTTCATCACAATTATTATGTCATTTTAGCCTTAAATCCCTAGCTAAATTCATGTATATACCATTAATTTATCAAAATAAACACTTTGTAATTTGTACAAAATACTGTATAAAGTACTGTAAATTTAATGTATTCAATTCCAAATAAAAGAATAAAGGGAAAAAAGAAAAAGAAGTGAAACACCACAAGTGTTGAGTGACCATAAACTCCAAAATCCAGTTATCATGATGACTTGACCGACAAGGAATAAAGTAGGGTGAGATAGGGCAGATGAATTGTACATAAAAGACAGAAATACCATATTTTTAATTCATCTATAAGTTCTTTCTAGCACCTATTTTATTTTATTATTTTTATACTTCAAACAATAAAACCCTCAAAATGAAGACTATAGATAAAAATACAAAAACTACAAAATGGATTTCAATGAAAAATAATGCACAGTGTGCTCGGGACATACAAAATGAAAACCCAACATAAAAACTTGACAGACCTGTATCTTCTCCATATTATATCAAAATGGACTAAAATCATCTTTGATTGTATATAACTTTTAATAAGCTATTTAATAATGGTGGTTTTATTTAATTTAAAGTTAAGATGCAAAATTTATGTCTTAGGCATCTATTGGGCAATATATATTTTTATAATATTAAACATAATGATTCTTTATATTTTTTTAAATTCTTTAGTTTTTATAAAATTGTAAATATTATTTAAAACATATGTAAATAATTAAAATAAAATAAAATCAACAAAAAGATAATACAAGAAATAATTATATCCCCATACATAGATGAAATAGATACATATATAGTAAACGCCCCTATTTAATTAAGTGTACATAAAAACTCAAAAAATAACAATAAAAGAACCCAACTGTGTATTTAAATAATAAAAATATATAAAATACTTGTATAAAATAATAAAATATGTAATACAAAATAAAACTAAAATTATTAAAATACATGTATTTATGCCTATATTTTATATGTAAATATTAACTTCTAATAAAAAACCTCGAAAAAGTAAATAAAAATACGTATAAAATAATGCATTAAATTACAAACATTTTTCATGTTTTAATAAAAATCTAATTAAATCATTTGTGACTTATTCTTGAATTTCCAAAATTTTCTCCAGGAAATTTTATGGTTGGTCCACGTGGACCAACCATAAGCTTTCCTGCGTTGACCTGGGGTTAACGACCCCCTTCTCTCTTCCTCGAGCTATGAAGTGTCAGACTCTGGTTATTCTCCCTTTTTTTCGCTCGAGGCCATCATCGTCCGCACTGACGTGCTGCCTAATTCCTGGAGTTGTGCCATCCCTAATTCATGTAAACACCAAGATTTGGTCAATCTTCATCGACTCGATCATCATCTGCCTCACAATGCACTCCCCATTCAACCTATAAATTAGCTCCTCCAGCTCTGATTCTTATTTTGATCATTCTTCAATTGTTCTTAACCCCTCAGGACCCTTCAGATACCCTTCACTTGGTGACAACATGCGATTGGGTGGGTTTTGCAGCAAGGAGGGGTAGCGGAGGAGTTGATCCACACCATCGTTGGAGGAACTCCACCAACTAGTTCAGCCTCCTCGATTTCGATCGAGTTGAGGCCCCATTCTTAATTTCTAGGTATATCTTTAGTTCTAGATTAACTTCTATCCTTTAATTTCTAGTTTAATCGCAGCTTTAATCGTAATTTTAAAAATCCCCATTGCTTGGAGCTTGAGCTCTGTGCCGATTCATCATCCTCCGACCATTCGATCACCTTGATTTTCACTCCACTCGACTCCCCTCCGCCTTCTCCATCGATTCCACCTTGTGTTCTACCTGGATCTTTTGAGATTCGGTGAGTCAAGGCTCCTTCTGTCACCCTTCGTCGGAGCTCCATCTCCATTCCACTTCACTTAGGTTTTTGCCTCATTTTTGGGCCGAGACGATTCATCTCGAGCCACCCGATATTTTGGTACATGTCAGACCTTGTAAGGAGGCATCTGTAGCGAGGAATCAGGCCTCGAACACCTTCAGGTCGCCTGGAGTTCAAATCACCTCCATATCCTCCATTGACCATCATCAAGCCCATCTGAGAGGTCCACTACACACGGAGGAGTGGTAGGAAGCTACAGTTTCCATTGGATTGAAAGAATGACACGGACCAAGGAGAATCACACGATCAAAGTTCGTCGGACCTGAGTTCATTAAGTGATCCTCCTCCCCCTTTGCCGACCATAGGATGAAGAACACGACCCAGATCTAATATGGTTCATTTTATTCGAAGGGGTGTCCCAAAAGAGCAGTTGGATCAGCCATGTGATGGAAAGGAGTAGTGGATCAAAGTATGTTAAGTGGTAAAAATTACACCTTTACCCTCTGCCATTTTTGTTATTTGTAAAAGGTTATGTAATTATTTAACTAAGTACAAAATGTTTTAGGACTATTTGCATGTATGGCCCTCGAATCGTTTTAATATTACACTTTAGTCCAATGTCAGGTCACCTCATGTAAACCCCCATGTGAGTGGATATTTTGCTGGCGTACCATTATGGGCTTTGTAATTTATATTTAGCCGTTAAAAATAAAGTTGTAGTTCAAAACTTATGGGTATTCTGCATGTGTGTCCTTGATCATTAATTTATTTGCAAATATGCCCATATTAGCATGATTTATTTTTATTTATGTATTTCTTTTTATTAAAAATAGCTCCTGTGCTCTAAAAAATATACGCAAAAATATATGTAAGTGCATGATTGACTGAGTGTTCACGTTAGATATTTTATTTGCAATTTTTCTTGAATACATTATTTATTAAAAATGAAAAAGAACTATTTTATTCCCTTTTTGACTTCGAAAATACAAAAAATATAAAACCTTTTCTAAAAAATACAGAAAAAAACTCTATTAATTATTAACCTCTTTTAGCATACTAGACCGTAAAGTACAAAAAAATATCAAAATAAACTATTAAAATTAGCAAATCCTTGCTAACCCTAAAAAATACAAAATAAGTTCAAAATCACAAAAATATTTGTCTTTATCCTATATATTATCTACAACATGTTAAAATTGGTTTTGAGAAATTTTGAAGCCATTTGCTATTTTTATATCTCAAAATCAATTCGGTCTAATTAAAACATTCTTGTTTTGACTTATTTCTGTTTTAAAAAAAATAAAAAATGTAAAAATTCCCAAAAAAATTAACAAAAATAGACGAATATTTTAAAACCCAAAAATATTTTTTTTGAAAATTTCATTATATTTATCTATATTTATAATTAAGTACAATCATATATATACTTTTATAGTATTATATATAGTTTATATTATTATTTATTACTATAAATATCCTATTTATATTTAAAAACCTTTTAAAAGTAAAAAAGATTATTCTTTAGGATATTTCTGATTTTTGTACATTTATTATACATATATTGTTATATATTACCCATATTATATATACACTTATATATATACTCTTATATATTTATTATATATTAAAAATAAAATCAGAAAATTAAAAAATATATTAATTTAAAAAATTAATTAAAAACCATAACACATTGATTAATATTGTGAATACTTATACATACATACACTTCTATATTATTTATTTATAAATAATATATATTGATACGCCCCTTATTCTATGTGTTCGACCCCTACCTGCTTGTTCACTATACAAACTTGTTTGTAGGGTTATAATAAATTTTGATTCACACTTGATATGATTGCTTTATATTATTGCGTGGGTTGTAAAGTTGAAAATAGAGCCTTGTCCCTGGGTATTTAGCTTCATATTTTCCTTTATCTTGCATAAATAAACATTCATGCATCAATCCACAAAATATGCATGTTAGCATTCATCTTTGCATTTAAATAAGAATCCATTCCTTGTGTAAAATCCACCATTAAAATATCCACCTATTAATTTGTATTTTATCCCCTCCAAAATAAAATAGCACCTTCCTTATAATATGTAAACCATTAGTTAATAATATAGGGAAGAAGGCCAGAGTTCTCTTTTGTAAAATACCCAATAAAGCCCTAAAACCTCTGGACCTTAGAATGCACATATCTCTCTCCTACCAACTCCGAATTAGGTCTACTTACCTTCATAATAATATACATTCAGAGACCTTTAAAATGAGACTAATTTCATTCAATTCGGAGCTCGTAGGCAAAACTTGGGTTTTTGGGCCTCCTTGTATACTATACATATGTATAATTATATTCATGTATTTTTGTATCATATTTGACCTCATCTCTATTTTTGGTCAACATAAAACTTGTAGATCTCATCAAGATCTACAACTTTCATGTTCTGAGTTTTTCCAAATTCGGCCTCCTTCTCCCTCTATTCTTATTTTTCTCTTCAGCCACTCATAGCTGGCCACGTGGCGCCCTTTGATTGCGCCACACGACCCGCTCCCTTTGACCAGTCCGCACGTGCCCTGGACCGTCGGATTTTTATCTTAATCCAACGGCCCGTTGATCGCCACACATACCCATTTTCCCCGCCGTCAGATCACTCCCTGGATCGCATCCGCACCGCCCGTTCGCACTTCGCCCAGAGTCCACCACGTGGCACTCTGTGCGCCATCTAATCTCGCTCCAGGCGTCTTGATATACACCGTTCATCAACGCCTTCGCTCTCCACCGTCCGATCACAGATCAGATTTAATATCGCTCGTCCCTTAGCGCCACATTCTCAGCACGCCATGTGGTGCGGTGCGGGCCCTCTGATGTCGCGCCCTTGGTCAGATCCTAGGCGTCGATCTGCGCCTCCATCTGGACCGTTGGATCGTGAGATCCAACGGTCGAGACGTCATCGTCAACCTCTGCACGCCTCGTGCCCACGTTCTCCACCATGCGCAAGGGGCCGCCCCCTTTCTATTTTGAGCTCCACTCCGACCACCTTCTCCGACCACTGACGCCACTACGATGGAGCCCACTCATCCCTCATCCTCGCCAGCCCCCTCGACCTCCATGACAACCCCCAATCTTGCTCCACAAAGGCCACAAACTCCACCTCATCGCCAGCTACCCCGCCACCTTCATCCTATAAATCAGTCACCTCCGGCCACTTCAACCCTCATCTACCGCCACTGAGAGTGACTCTGAGCTCCCACCTTCAAATTGGTGACAACGATTTGATTCCAGGTCGAGCGACGACCGAGTAAACCTCTGGAGAGATCCACGGCCGACCATCGCCGTGTTGCAGCTCCTCCAGACGCTACACGAGCTCAGGTCCTCCTACCGGCCTTCGAGCGAAGACTTGGAAGCTTCCCCGGAGCTTCTGACCCCAGGTAGACTCCTCCATCTCCCTCCCGATCTCCTTCTTCATTTTCTTTCTTTTTCTCCAATTAAATTCATCCTCCACGAGCACCTTCTCGCTCCGCAAATCATCCCCGAGCTCCGTGAAGGAGCTCTGATCTTCGCGCTACCATTAGTATCCTCCGACGAGGGACTTCATCTTCCACCGACGCCAGCTCTGCCACCAGAGCGGAGCTCGACCACTGGATCACCCCCACTGCTCTATAAGCCTCGCACTTCGCTCTACAGCACTCCACGGACAAAACGCACGCTTCGGCTATCTTCTAACCCCCTTGCTGGTACTTCCATCTTGATTGGTCGGAGGCTCGTCGGAGCTGCATTCGAGCTCCTCTGCCACCGCGCTCCAGAGCGTCTCCTTCACCCTTGAGACCACCGGACGCTTTGCCAGCCTTCCGCGCATCTTCCGAGCTACGCCAGAGCCTCCAACGTCCTTCGCCGATGACGGGAGGACGAAGCGGAGCTAGGCCAGCCTCGCCGGAGCCCAGCCCTCTCTGCCGCAGGAGGCGGAGGGCCGTTGGGGACGACAGCCAGCAACCGTTCGATCTTCTTGATCGAACGGTCAGGAGCACTCCACGACAGCTCACCCCGCAGTTGTAGGATTAGGCGGATCCTACGCCTCCAAATCGTGCCACATCACTACAGGTGCCGTTGGATCAATCCAGATCCAACGGTCACTGATCGTCCACGTAGCCACCTCAGGAGTGAGCCCATCACTGTTTGATCGATCTTGATTCAACGGGTCGAGACAAGCCACGTGCCAACAACCCATCACCGTTGGATCATCACTTGATCCCACAGTCCAGAGCCATACACGTCGCCCGATCCGAGCCTCTTCCTCGACCACTAGGTTCGGATCACCCAAAGCTTCTCTGACCTAGATCCGAACCTCCAGAGCAAGTCTTGTAATTAAAAGAGTCCTAAATAAATTAAAAATCACAAAAAAATGACAAAACAAAATTCGTGGTATTTTTAGACTTAAAAATACCCTCAAAAACATTTTGTGGCTTCAGTTGATCTCATCTCCAATTTTGGTCAACATGAAAATTGTAGATCTCGTCAAGATCTACAACTTTCATGTTTTGAGTTTTCTCAAATTCGGCCTTTATAACCTTCAAAAACTAAAAAAACCCAAGAAATAATCTGATTGGGCCATGTGGCCCATTCTGGGGGCGCCACGTGGCCCGGTCCCTTTGTCTCATCCGCCTCCATTGCTAGCCGTTGGATCCGCCCTCTTGATCCAACGGCCAGCTGCTTTCCACGCCTCCTTAATCTTCTAGCCATCAGATCTTCCCCGCCTTCAATCCGCACCGTCCGTCCGCGCCCATCCTTCCTTACGCCACGTGGCATGTTGTGAGCCACTCGATCACGCCTCGGTCCTCTGATCTCAGCCGCTCCTCCCTTTGACACCCATCAACCATCTGATCGAATCCTGGGGTCCATCTGAGCCATCCTTAAGCGCCGTCCCCTTTGCATGACACGTGGCGCTTCCATCCGCCACTGATCGCACCGCCTCGG
Source organism: Ottelia alismoides (assembly GCA_037367405.1). NCBI lineage: Eukaryota > Viridiplantae > Streptophyta > Magnoliopsida > Alismatales > Hydrocharitaceae > Ottelia > Ottelia alismoides. The sequence goes on along the minus strand of JAZKJV010007573.1, from coordinate 179,004 downwards.
ATCTGATCAAGACCGCTCTTTCACGCTTAGATCTCCACCGTTGGATCTCCAGATCCAACGGTCGGAGGTCATCGTCAACCTCCGACACCCTCTCTCTCTCCCACGATCCATCTCGCACAGATCTCGCCCCCTTCCCATTTTCTCGCCCTCACCAGCCATCACCTCCACGCGCCAACTACCCCACGACCTTCTCCGATCTTCACTCCATCTCGCGCATCACCCCACGAACCACGACCACCTGCAAGTCGACCCACAACTCCTTCGAAACACATGACATCCACCTTCAAATACTCCGCCCCTCCCGTCATTCCAACCGGTCCATCTTTACGCGGGGAGAGGCCCAGCCCTCCTCCGCCTCCCTGTGACAGGGGGAGGCAAGAGGATCGAGCGAAGACGACCCATCCCCCGGTGAGACCCTCCGCCTTGAAAGGCGGAGTTGCGGCGCCTCCTTGCGACCGCCCGAGCTGCGTCGAGTAGCTGTCGACGTCCAGCGATGACCAGAGCTTAACTTCGAGCTCACCCCCAAGCTCCGCTCCGCCCCATCGCCGGTAAGTCCTCTTTTTTTCTTTCTCTGTAATTTTCTCTTAATTTCCTTTGATTTTCTAGGTCGCTTAATCCCCTTTCCCGCTCCGATGATCACCCATTTAGCTCCGCCACGCTTCCCCCTTCTACGCGCAATATCCGACAGCACCCTTCCCCTTCTTCCATATCTCTCCACCTCCGATCCATCTCCTCCGCCTTCCACGGCGGAGGAGCTCCGAGCTCCTCCGTTCTTCACTCCCTGAGCTCCCACTCCACTCCACCTCGCACGCACGTATTTCCTACCCGCTTCGGCTATGTACTAATCATGCAGGCAACCGAATTCGTCAATGGTCGGAAGCTCCCCCGGAAGATTCTTGAGCTCCTTCGCTCTTGCTTCTCCGCCCTGATCAGCCCGATCCGTGATGATTGGGAAGGTCCCCGGAGATCCAACTACCTCAACAATCCTTCAAGGAGCTCCGGGGAAGTCTGCTACGTCCAAGATAGAACGGCGGAGCTGGAGCTCCTTCGTCGGAGTTCAGCTCCCGCCGCCAGCAACAGAAGAGGGAGGAGAAGCAGCTGCCGTTGGATGGTCCTCTCCCAGCGACAATCCAACGACCCAGATGAGGACACGTCGACGTCTTCTGTCGCCGTTGGATCTTTGCTATCCAATGGAGCCACATTCAGCCACGTGGAGATATCAGAAGCTTCCCCGAGCCTAGCGTCCGAGCCCCAGGCTTGGACGCTCCCGAGCCTCCACCGAACCTCCTGGAGCTTCGACCAGTACCGAGCCTACGCCGAAGCGCCTCCGAACCTCTGCTGATCCCGAGCCTCCATCCGAGCCTGAGTCGCACGTGCCTGGCACGTGCGTACCTGGGAAATTTGCAGAGGAGCCCACTGACTTCTCCACATTTGCAAGCAGGTCCATATCATGTGCAGTCCACGTACATATCGGGCATTTTGCACTTATGCCCTCGCGACTTTCAGCATTTGCAAAAATGCCCCTGTGCTTGTGGACAATTTACAGGGAAGGACTCGTCTTTATTTTTATTGCATATTAGTCCCTCCCAGGGACCTGTTTGTAGGTATCTTTTTATGTTTTCTTTCATTTATGCCCTTATCTTTGATCTTGCATATCGTGAGCATAGAGTATCCAATTCAGTTGATTTCAGTTCCGTTTCGAAGCTTGTTTGATGCACTTTTTAATGGCATGTTTAATTCTCAGTTTTGGGTACATGAATTCTGACGTGTTATTGTGTTCACCATGTATCCCTTATTATTAACTTATGCCTTGTTCACTTCATCAATCAAGTTTAATATTTTAGGCAAATCCAAAATTGATTCCTATTTTATTTGCTCATCATATTTGCTCTGACTTAGGGTATATTTGAGTGCATTTCATGGCATTTATTTGCATGATAAAAATTGATAAAAAAATGCGTGTTTATTTTAATGCATTGTCTTGTTGTGTCTCACTTCATGCATAATTTGACCTATATCAATCTCCAACTTAACACTTCATTAAATAAATAGAAATCTGATAAATAGAGAAAGGCTCGTGTCCCTGAGTTCGACCTTGGTATCTTACCAAGTAAAATATAAATTAAGGACCATCACATTCTTATTTGACATGTATCAATGAGGTGGTCTCTTTGATGACCAAAATCGGCCCGGCTACGATGATGATCCCGAGTGCTAAAAACACTCTCTTAAAGGGCTGACTTTGCGGTTCGTCAAATGGCGCCGTTGCCGGGGACACGGCTCATTTCTTTTATTTTTGGAATTTTGTTTATTTAATTTCGTGTTTCTTTTATAGGTCAATTTGTTCATCCTTTTTTGCATTCAAAAATTTTCTTTCTTATTTTGATCTCTAACCATTGTTTTTGTGGCAAGGCCCTTGATGGATCAAGGAGGCGAGGAGCAGGATGCTTCCCGCTGCGAGGAGCCGCAAAACATGCATGGAGCAAATAGGGAAGAAAGAAAAAAATGTGTTGCATTTTATTTTTATAATAATTCGTCTTTTACAGCGGTCTTCGGTCGAAGACTCGCGTGTGTAATCGAACGAATGTGGTTGTGTGGGGATCGTCCCCACTTGAGTGTCGACCTAGGATAGGCACGCGGCTCTCCGAGCTCATTTTATTTTTTATATTTTTACGTGCTTAATCGTAGGTAGGGCACACTAAATTCTATACGCACATAATCTCGCATCATTTAGCTAAAATTAATGAAAATCAATCACCGCTAATAGATGCATGATTAGGTGCGGCTTTTTCGACTTGCATACATGTTGGATTTGGTTTTCAAAACGGCCCCAGTTTTTCACGTGTTTTTGTCAAATCACTGCATGATTTATCGCTTAGCCTAAATCGCGTTTTTTTTATCGAATACATGTTTTTCTCGGCTTTCATTTCCTAGATTGATCACCTAGGATTAATGGAAAATGAAATGAATGGTAGACGATGATTTTCTGATTGATGTGCTAACCTTAATTCAGTGATAATGCTAAATAAAATTGGGACTGTTAATTGCAAGTCAACCAAAAAAATGGAGTAAAAATCGGTTTTGGGAGAGCAACACCCTTGGTTACGCGTTGGTTTTTATTTCACATTTTTCTCTGCATAATTATCTAACGTTTTATCACCAATAAAACCGACAAGATAATCAACCAACCTTGCTTAGTTTCATGTGTGAGTTGGTGAAACTAAGGGTTTGCTTGCTTGATTGAGCCATGTTTGTTGCGACACACACCCTAGAACCTTAGTCACTCCATTTCATCTCCGAAGATTCAACCGCTCATTTGTAGATTCATTCCTCTTCTTCGTTCACCTTGGGTCCTTTCCAACATCAATTCCCATCTTTATACTTAGGCTAATCTCAGCCTAAGTATAGGGGGGACCCAAGTCCCCGTGATTTTCTCTACTCCTCTTTTCTTGCCTTTATACTTAGGTTATTTCTAACCTAAGTATAGGGGGAGCCCCTCTTAGCTCACGTATATTCCTATATACTTAAATGGACCTATGTACTTGTAACATCTAGTTCTATGAGGACATAGCAAAGTTTAAGTATAGGGGGGTATACCGTATATACCGTATATTTACTTTAGCTATAATCTGAAAAATTTGAAAAATTTAAAACTTTTTGGCTTAGGTAAAAATCGTTGGACTAAGAGAACTCAAATGATTTTGCGGCTTTTCGATATTATGTTACGCTATTTTTATAAAAATATTTTCGAAAATGATTTTTGAAAATGTTTTGAAAACTTTTTATTTTGTGTGACATGGTTTTTGAAAAAAAAAGAATCGCCGTCTCTTTTCAAGGAAAGTTGAGTCTAACTTGTGTTTTAACCTTATTAAAATCCATAAAAATCAGAAAAATCCTAAAAATCCTTTAAGAGTCATTGGTGACTACTAAGCCCAATTAAGTAAGCCGCATTCAGTGAGGGTTTGCCCTTAGCAGATTGGATGGTTTAGAGGACATCGCGCTAGGCCCCGTCCTCAAGCAACGGGCTTCGGCCTGTACTTACATCCATACTGGCTGAATTGCAGATGCTCAATTGAGTTTAGGAAGTTCTAATATCTCTTGAAGTTTTTAAATAAATATATATATATATATATATATAATGTCTTGTTTTTGAATGAAGAAGTTGGATTAGTCCTCTACACTTACACTTTCACCCAGGATCTGAATTGGTCAAGGAGACTTAGCTTTTTGAGGTCTTTGAGATTTTAGGTTAACTAGCCTTAGCCATCAGGGTCTTAGACTTAATCATCCACATTCCTCTAGGTTTCTAGATTTGCATGCTATATTCTGTGCTTAGTCTCAGACAGAAAGAATATGATCAGCACATCACATGCACGACTGCGGTTTTTGATGAGATGAGTTGATTTTTCACCTGAGGGATTGGGATGAGGAAGTCGAGTTTGGATTTGATCTAATGATGTTCGAGGATGGGATAAAATCTTTGGAGGCTTCAAGAAACCTGAGTGTCAGCAATGTTAGCCAGTATGAGAACTTGGTTCTTATACTAATCTCTTGATATTGACCTAAGTGCCAGGGTGTGAAATAAATGAAAAATGTTGATCAGTGTGCGCCAACTCTTGGTAAAAGCAGTGGAGCTAGCCACAAATTATACAAGTCAATGAAATTCAAAGAAAAGCTCTCATTCACCAAAGTCAAATATCAAAGAGCTTCCACCAAAGGCGAGCGCTCCCAAACTTTTCAAAGTGTCCACTTGGACCACCGCTATTAGGACCAGGAGTCGGGCTTGCACCAAAAAAGGGCTCTGCATCGTAAATGCTACAAGTCTGGGTGTCGAAGGTACGATAGGTACTCAAAAGAGACACACCACCGTGTACTCCCAGGAAAACAAGTGCAGACGGCTCCAACTTCTCTTGACGGACGCATTGATCAACACCAAAAAAATGTGTTGCGTAAAAGGCACTAGAGAGAATCCTTGTTCCAATGAGAGGGAGAGAAGAATTGACACAATCCCATGCCCTCCATGTCTGGCCTGCCATCTACATTTTCTAAGTCTGACAACTAAAGAGACAGTGGACTGAATGCAAGATTTGATTTATTCCCTAGTGCTGAGGATTGGGTCCTTAGGAGATTTTCTCGGACCAAGATTTTGGGTGACGAATTGACTCTACTCTCAGAATTGCAGTCAACACTAAACTTCATATCCTTTAGTTTATATGTACATCAGAGAGAGTCTAGAGAAGTAGAGGAATTGGAAGCCTCTTGATTAAGGCTGGGTTGAACTCTAGAATTTTGGATCTCTAAAGTCGAGTCGAATTGATCAGATTGGATCCTGTATTCACATGCACAAGGGGGTTAATCCAACCTAGTCATTCTTTTTTATGCTCGAGGACGAGCATAGTTTAAGTATAGGGGGGTGATGAAACTCGATTTCATCATCTTTATTTCCTATTATTAACCCCATTGCTTAAGCTGAGTGTCAATAAAACCCAGCTAAAGTCTTGTAATTAACAGAGTCCTAAATAAATTAAAAATCACAAAAAAATGACAAAACAAAATTCGTGGTAGTTTTAGACTTAAAAATACCCTCAAAAACATTTGTGGCTTCAGTTGATCTCATCTCCAATTTTGGTCAACATGAAAATTGTAGATCTCGTCAAGATCTACAACTTTCATGTTTTGAGTTTTCTCAAATTCGGCCTTTATAACCTTCAAAAACTAAAAAAACCCAAGAAATAATCTGATTGGGCCACGTGGCCCATTCTGGGGGCGCCACGTGGCCCGGTCCCTTTGTCTCATCCGCCTCCATTGCTAGCCGTTGGATCCGCCCTCTTGATCCAACGGCCAGCTGCTTTCCACGCCTCCTTAATCTTCTAGCCATCAGATCTTCCCCGCCTTCAATCCGCACCGTCCGTCCGCGCCCATCCTTCCTTACGCCACGTGGCATGTTGTGAGCCACTCGATCACGCCTCGGTCCTCTGATCTCAGCCGCTCCTCCCTTTGACACCCATCAACCATCCGATCGAATCCTGGGGTCCATCTGAGCCGTCCTTAAGCGCCGTCCCCTTTGCATGACACATGGCGCTTCCATCCGCCACTGATCGCACCGCCTCGGATCTGATCAAGACCGCTCTTTCGCGCTTAGATCTCCACCGTTGCATCTCCAGATCCAACGGTCGGAGGTCATCGTCAACCTCCGACACCCTCTCTCTCTCCCACGATCCATCTCGCACAGATCTCGCCCCCTTCCCATTTTCTCGCCCTCACCAGCCATCACCTCCACGCGCCAACTACCCCACGACCTTCTCCGATCTTCACTCCATCTCGCGCATCACCCCACGAACCACGACCACCTGCCAGTCGACCCACAACTCCTTAGAAACACACGACATCCACCTTCAAATACTCCGCCCCTCCCGTCATTCCAACCGGTCCATCTTTACGCGGGGAGAGGCCCAACCCTCCTCCGCCTCCCTGTGACAGGGGGAGGCGAGAGGATCGAGCGAAGACGACCCATCCCCCGGTGAGACCCTCCGCCTTGAAAGGCGGAGTTGCGACGCCTCCTTGCGACCGCCCGAGCTGCGTCGAGTAGCTGACGACGTCCAGCGACGACCAGAGCTTAACTTCGAGCTCACCCCCAAGCTCCGCTCCACCCCATCGCCGGTAAGTCCTCTTTTTTCTTTCTCTGTAATTTTCTCTTAATTTCCTTTGATTTTCTAGGTCGCTTAATCCCCTTTCCCGCTCCGATGATCACCCATTTAGCTACGCCACGCTTCCCCCTTCTACGCGCAATATCCGACAGCACCCTTCCCCTTCTTCCATACCTCTCCACCTCCGATCCATCTCCTCCGCCTTCCACGGCGGAGGAGCTCCAAGCTCCTCCGTTCTTCACTCCCTGAGCTCCCACTCCACTCCACCTCGCACGCACGTATTTCCTACCCGCTTCGTCTATGTACTAATCATGCAGGCAACCGAATTCGTCAATGGTCGGAAGCTCCCCCGGAGGATTCTTGAGCTCCTTCGCTCTTGCTTCTCCGCTCTGATCAGCCCGATCCGTGATGATTGGGAAGGTCCCCGGAGATCCAGCTACCTCAACAATCCTTCAAGGAGCTCCGGGGAAGTCTGCTACGTCCAAGATAGAACGGCGGAGCTGGAGCTCCTTCGCCGGAGTTCAGCTCCTGCCGCCAGCAACAGAAGAGGGAGGAGAAGCAGCTGCCGTTGGATGGTCCTCTCCCAGCGACCATCCAACGGCCCAGATGAGGCCACGTCGACGTCTTCCGTCGCCGTTGGATCTTTGCTATCCAATGGAGCCACATTCAGCCACGTGGAGATATCAGAAGCTTCCCCGAGCCTAGCGTCCGAGCCCCAGGCTTGGACGCTCCCGAGCCTCCACCGAACCTCCTGGAGCTTCGACTAGTACCGAGCCTACGCCGAAGCGCCTCCGAACCTCTGCTGATCCCGAGCCTCCATCCGAGCCTGGGTCGCACGTGCCTGGCACGTGCGTACCTGGGAAATTTGCAGAGGAGCCCACTGACTTCTCCACATTTGCAAGCAGGTCCATATCATGTGCAGTCCACGTGCATATCGGGCATTTTGCACTTATGCCCTCGTGACTTTCAGCATTTGCAAAAATGCCCCTGTGCTTGTGGACAATTTACAGGGAAGGACTCGTCTTTATTTTTATTGCATATTAGTCCCTCCCAGGGACCTGTTTGTAGGTATCTTTTTATGTTTTCTTTCATTTATGCCCTTATCTTTGATCTTGCGTATCTTGAGCATAGAGTATCCGATTCAGTTGATTTCAGTTCCGTTTCGAAGCTTGTTTGATGCACTTTTTAATGGCATGTTTAATTCTCAGTTTTGGGTACATGAATTCTGACGTGTTATTGTGTTCACCATGTATCCCTTATTATTAACTTATGCCTTGTTCACTTCATCAATCAAGTTTAATATTTTAGGCAAATCTGAAATTGATTCCTATTTTATTTGCTCATCATATTTGCTCTGACTTAGGGTATATTTGAGTGCATTTCATGGCATTTATTTGCATGATAAAAATTGATAAAAAAAAATGCATGTTTATTTTAATGCATTGTCTTGTTGTGTCTCACTTCATGCATAATTTGACCTATATCAATCTCCAACTTAACACTTCATTAAATAAATAGAAATCTGATAAATAGAGAAAGGCTCGTGTCCCTGAGTTCGACCTTGGTATCTTACCAAGTAAAATATAAATTAAGGACCATTGCATTCTTATTTGACATGTATCAATGAGGTGGTCTCTTTGATGACCAAAATCGGCCCGGCTACGATGATGATCCCGAGTGCTAAAAACACTCTCTTAAAGGGCCAACTTTGCGGTTAGTCAAGGAGCACGTGTCTTGTTGAGAAATTGCATCCACCCCCTCTGCATATAGGTAATTGCGTATTAGTCCCTGTCAGCACGTTTATTTATAGCAATTTTAATTCTTGTAATTGCATTTATACCCCTGTCTTTGCACGCATATTTAGGCAGTCATATTAATTCATTTTTGAGTTTAGAAAATTGCATTGTGTAGCTTACATTGTCCTCTTCATTATGTGACATGTGGCATATTTTTGTAATATCAGTAGAATTTTCTATTAATTAATTGGTTCATTTTTGCTATATTTTGCACATTTTCGCCTCTTAATTGATAGTAATTTCTCTACGACATCAAAAATACCTCAAAAATCACATTAGATCTAGGATAACTAGCTTTACCTTGCATAAAAAATCATCTAAATTGCACGTATTCCGAGGCTTAAATAATTCATTTGGTGAATTTCTTAATTAATTTTTAATAGGTTCATTTCACATCAAAATTAAGGTTTGATAATTTTTCTGGATTCCTCACCTTCAGATTTATCTAGGATAATTTTTATTCCCAAAAATCTTGTGATTTGATATTTATTAAAATTAATTTAGTTAAAATCACTCTACATTCTTTTTTCAATTCACAGTAATTTTATTTAGTATCAGAAAATTCCTAAAAAATTAGTGTAGCCTAATTTCATCCCATTTCATCATCTGGCCAAGTTTCGGAATTTTTGGACTTGATTTTATCATCTTTTTGAATTAACTTGTAAACTGGCTAGTTTTTGCATGTGTCTTGCATAAAAAACCGAAAAAGACCAAAAAGAATTTCCCTGAAAATCAAATCTTGGACTTTTCTAATAATTACCTAAGGAGACAACTGCCTCCTTGAGTTCGACCTTGGGCTTGTGCCCAAGTAAAAAAAATTACCGCTCGAGATTAACTTGTTTTAATTAAAAGTGGTTTTTGAACTGATCTCATTATCCGACTGCAACGAACATTCTTAATTAATTTGAGCATTAATTTGACCAAATTAACTAGGGTGGTGGGAGACTTTTCAAAATGACGTCGTTGCTAGGGAGGCACGGCTTAGGTTAATTTGTAGTAATTTCTGAGTGTTTGACTTTCTATCCCCGGGTAGTCTGATCCTCGATTTTCTTGTGAATAATTTTCTGTCTTTTGATTTTTGTATTTTTGAGTCGTTCTCTATCTGACCTCAAATTATTTCTGTGCGAGGAATGCGAGGAGTCGAAGACGCTTCGAGGAATCGGCATTTTAATTCTTTGATTGATTTGAGAGGACTTGTACTTTATTTTTTTATTTTTCTTTATTTTTGCATTATTTCCAGCGGTTCCCGTTTGGGTTCTCGCGTGTGTAAAGATAGTGGAACCATGTCCCCCGTGTGCTGTGTGGATTGAATTATAGATTAGGCTTGCACTAGCGGCTCCTCGAGCCACTCTAGGATTTGGTTGTGCTCATAAATTTTTAGGACCGCACAATACACTTAAAAGACGCACCTAGACCGCAGAACTAGTCAAATCAACCCGTGCTTCACTCGCTAATAGAACTGCTTGTCTAGGAGCGGATTTTGTCGCCTGCATTTGCATATAGTGTAAAAAGATCTCAATTCTGTTTTGCATCCCGCATAAAAGCAAAGGGATCACTGTAAGTATTCTTCACTCAGCATATGCATCATTTTTTCGTGCATCGGCTTTCTCACTTTCCCCCACTGTTTTTCAAACTTAATTTAAACGAAAATTGGGACCGGATGTTAGGCGTGATGTGTGGTTGGACTAACAAGTGATAACTTAACTTAAAACCGGGACTGCTAACATTATTGACCCAAAAAAATAATAAAATTGGAAAATCTATTTGCGGGAGACTAATGAACACCTTAAGGCAGATCCCAAATCCCCGCCTTCCATATCACATTCCGACTAATCCTAGCAAATATCACAAGTTGAATTTATTAAGGTTCACTGACTAGTACCAAGTAGCCTCCGCCTGTCTCAGGTAGATAGGGGCGAAATTGCAGTACTTCACGATAAGTTGCCAGTAATCTCCTGGGGTGAAGTTCCGGCCTTGTCAGCCTCCGTCTGCTTGCAGGTAGATAGGGGAAGGTCTTTGAATCCATCAACTTGGGATAGGAGTGAATAAAGGAAGGACCGGCGGTATCTTAGGCAACAAGTTAAATAGGGAAGACGCATCCGGCTTTGAGCCGACTTCCCTATAGACCGTGTAACCATTGCTATCTTGTCTGATAAACTCACACTTAAAATCAACCAGATTAATCAGACTCGATTTCGGGTCCTTCACCGTGTTGAGTGTGAACTCAGGGTTTGCTCTTGCGTTTGTCTTTATGTTTGTCCATGTGTGTTATCCTGTGTAATTGCACGTTTTCTACCTCAATCTTCTTACATTCATCCTTTCCTCTTCAAGATGTCGGGATATCGGTCCCCATACCCTGAGACCTCTGGTCATTACTCATCGACCATATACCAATCATCTTCACCTTCTCATTCTTCCATGTATCCTCCGCCATCCATGGGAGATCCTTACCCGTGGTCAGCTCCACCTCAACCTGATTATGAAGTCAGAACTTCGACTGACTTCTCCGCTTCTTCGCATCTCTCACCTACTCCATATTCCAACACTCCGAATCCACTTCCATCTTGGGCTGATTGTCCTTATTCTCAAGAGCTTGCAGGAATCAAAGAATCGAATGAAGAGCAAGCCACTGCTGAGACAGATGATTGGCAAAACTATATGCCCCCACATACTTCATTCTCACCTCAAGTAGGGACCATACAACAATTTACATATACACATCTCGACTTGACCTTAGGGCATAACATGGTTGATCGAACAACTCGAATGGAGAGGCCTGCACATCCTGATTTCCCAGACTTGATTGACTTTAGTGATCAAGCCTCCATTAACCAGCCTTCATTCGAAGAGCCTATACATTCACAAGATTGGACTCATGATCTAGACTTATCAGTCCCTGTTTCATCGACTCCATCATATGAGGCTCTGACCAATATTTACCATTTAGATAGTCCATACTCGACCCAGCATTACATGCCAGAGTCTAGGTATGTTGAGTATGAGACCCCAATATCTCAGCAGTATCCTCCAATTGAGCAGAACGCTCCCATGATTTGCCATGAGAATTTTTTGGAGGATGACATTTCTCGACTTATCGTGAAAAATGAAACATTAGGTAACAAGCTGAGAGACGTCATGGAAATATTGCACTCAATTTCTGCCAGCTTGGGAATGAAAGTGGAAAAGGAAGTAAGTAGATCTGATGTTGAAAACCAAGCAAGCATTAGGGAACCCACATCTTCTGTACAACTGGAGTCCGTTCTATCTCCCTCTTCTACTAACCCCTTGCCTTCCAATCTTGAGTCTGAACATTCATCTATCCAAAACACCAAAAAAATTGAAAAACCAAAAAATCACATAAAAATTGAAAATGAAAAAGACCTAAAAAATTGGATCATGCCCTAAGGGAAGCACTCGAGGAAGAACTGATTTTTAATCTTCTCTTAATAAAGGCCATAGATCACTTTCCCGACCTCAAACGATTTGTGAGAAGTAAATTGATGCCCAAGAGGTCGGGCAATAAGAGGACAAGGACTAAAAGACACATAGTGTCTATGGCCACCTCCTTGGTGATGGGGAGAAAGACCAAGAGTCGCAGAGTGAAGCGGTTGCCCCGAGTTGAATGTAAAATCAAAGATACCATCTTTACCCATGCAAGAATCGATGATGACTCACCAATAAATATCCTCCCGACCTCTGTGTTTGACAAGCTCAAACTCAGGCCACTTAGGAAGTCGAGAGAGATCGTTCAGCTGGCTGATCGATCTATCAAATGGTCGAGAGGAAACATTTCAGTCATCATTACTTTCTAAGGTGCTCTACTCCAGGAGGACTTCACGATCATTGACATCGAGCACCGAGAAGAGTTTACCCAGTCTCCGATTATTCTCAGGAAGCCGTTCTTAGCCTTGGCTAAGGCGACTATAGATTGCGAGACTCGGGAGATCGATTTTTCAGCATTGGGAGCGCTTAGACCTCACCCACTCTTTGATACACTTTACTCTAAGGTGACCCGCACATCCGCTGACAGTCGTGACAATCGAGAGGTTGATGAGTCCCACCTCTCTGCTATACCTGAGAGACCGATTGTCCGGGTGACCGTTGGTTCAGAGACTCCCAACACCTCCACTTCATCAACTGCTTGCACCACCACCGTGACAGCTTCTAAGGAGGACTCACGACCATAAGCTATCATTGAGTCGGACATGACCTTTGCTGATTGTCTTGACCATTTTGATGATCCGACACAAGAGCCCAATAATGTCAAGCCAACTGAGATCACAGGCACCTTCTCGAGACACATGCTGACTCTTTAGGAATATGCTAATCTATATGGTGACTCGTCTGATGAGGAACCCATGGTCAGCACCGCACCACATCCTGGACCTTCAAAGGAAACAACTAAGACTAAATTGACTCCACATAAAAACACGGTTGCTCCCTCTTCTAGTCAGCTATCTAGTGAGAGGAAGTTGAGAATTGATTCCTCGAGATGTTCCCCCGAACCTCTCAAGGCACCTCGCTCTCATCTCCCTCTCAATGATTTAGGTTCTAGAAAACCAACTAAGAAAATTTCCTTCAACATTCCGGAGAAGGAAGTTTTAGAGGAATCCTCATCGGGTCCGGACAAGGTGATTTATATGAGTGAGCTCAGTTCGGCTGTTCTTAAGCCGTATCTAAGCAAGCAGACGTGTGTCGACCCTCGTTCGACGATCCCTTCACCTAACTATTATTCATCTGAGGACGATTCCGACAGCGACACACTTGTATATTACCCACCTCCACGATCCCGCAAGAAGGTACGTCACAAACCTTCTTGATCCATGTATATTCTCAATCCTCCTTGTGTATATTTTCCCTCCCTCTCCAGTGATTCGAATCACTCATCCCGGCTCCATATCATTTCATTTTATGGCTATACTTAGGATGATCAGATCCTAAGTATAGGGGGTGAGTGACCCGAGTCTCTTCACCATTCGTTGTATATTCTCTAGATCTCATCGGTTCTCACACTCATTCATGTCCTATACTTAGGCTGACCAGAGCCTAAGTATAGGGGGGATAGATGCCTGTCGTGTATATACTCCTCCATTTCCCCTCTTAACCTCGCCCGCCCCATTTTTGATCTTCTTCTACACTTAGGCTGCCAGAGCCTACTTATAGGGGGCAGGACGACTTCTATATTTTTTTGTTATTTTAGCTCTCTTATGCTTAGCACGATCTATGTCTTTTTCCTCGCTTTTCGTGCTCTGAGGACATAGCACATGCTAAGTATAGGGGGCGTGTATATATTACATATATACTTTACCCATAGCTCGTACTTTCACGTATCTTTGTATATATTCTGCAATAATTACGGGCTGGGTAAAATTCGATTTTTTTGTAAAATACACTTGTATAAAGCTGTTGTAAACTGTTGTAACATAGGAGGTATACCAAATAATTGAAAAAAATGTGAAAAATTAAAAGGCTTCTTATTTACTCTTGCATATCATCTCTACATCAGAAAAGAAAGAAAAAAAGAGTCTTGCATTTTATTCATAGCATGACATCTGCATCTCATCCGCATATCTTGCATATGCAAGGTGGAAAGCTAGTGGGTTTTGAACCAAGTTATGAGTAGATATTGAGGATGGACTTGATTTAACCTTAATTCACCTAATTTCAGAGGAACCTTATAGGAACTGGAGTTAAGATTTCTCAGGTCAAGTGACTTAATTCTTTGAGTCCGCAAGTCTATGTTCACATGTCACCTTAATTAGTCTAAGTGGAATATCTCGTGCACACGCATGATTCTTTTAGATAATGACCTAACTTGGACAAGCACTATGCACGTAGCTCTTCATTGATGAGATGGTGAGGAAGTAGAATCCTTTAGCTTTGGAGTAGCACACGGGTGGAAACATCCGTCCTCCTCTAGGGAGGGTAGTGCATCTCAACCTAGTCTGGTGGTGTTGACATCTAAGGACGAGATGCTGTGGGTTGCAATAATGCTTCAAAAGAGGGATAGTCTACTGGCTCAAGAGGAAAAACTCCTGATGTACATGCTGCACCTTGTATATAGTTCAAAAAAAAAAGGAAAAATGCAAGAACTCCAAAAAATCAGACAGGTTCAAGTGAAAGAAAAAAAACATGTCGGAGTATGTATATTAGCAAGAAGTCTGCAGATAGATGACTTGGCTACACTGGTCATTCTTTTCTCCACCCCTCCTCTTGAGTTGGTCACACTTGAACTTAGAAGGGAATACCCCGCTCCTCGAGGAAAGAGTTACTGGACCGAGTTATTTGAGTTACCTTATTAGAGGAGGTTGTTTCTGAGCCATTTTTGACGTGGAAAGTTACATTTCACTTACACAGTACAAGTAAGAATCATAGTCATCAGAAATTTGCGTTTGAGGATTTGTTCTGACCTGACTATTAAGGAGTCTTGAATAGAAGACTTGTGGAACTTGAAGTCGGTTAGGTCTTAAGTTCGTATCTCAATAAGGTTCCGTCACACAATTAATCCAAAGGTTGAGTCAATCTCCATTTTCAACTTTTGTTTATGACCTTGGTATGGAACCCAAAATCATTTCACCTTTGCATTTCATTTCAGTTGCTCGAGGACGAGCAAGGTTTAAGTATAGGGGATTGATGAATCTGTGATTCATCACTCTTAAAGTTGAAAATAGAGCATTGTCCCCGGGTATTTAGCTTCATATTTCCCTTTATCTTGCATAAATAAACATCCATGCATCAATCCACAAAATATGCATCTTAGCATTCATCTTTGCATTTAAATAAGAAGCCATTCCTTGTGTAAAATCCACCTTTAAAATATCCACCTATTAATTTATATTTTATCCCCTCCAAAATAAAATAGCACCTTCCTTATAATATGCACACCATTAGTTAATAATATAGAGAAGAAGGCCAGAGTTCTCTTTTGTAAAATACGCAATAAAGCCCTAAAACCCCTGGACCTTAGAATGCACATATCTCTCTCCTACCAACTCCGAATTAGGTCTACTCACTTTCATAATAATATACATTCAGAGACCTTCAAAATGAGACTAATTTCATTCAATTCGGAGCTCGTAGGAAAAAGTTGGGTTTTTGGGCCTCCTTGTATACTATACATATGCATAATTGTATTCTTGTATTTTTGTATCATATTTGACCTCATCTCTATTTTTTATCAACATGAAACTTGTAGATCTCATCGAGATCTACAAATTTTATGTTCTGAGTTTTTCTAAATTCGACCTCCTTCTCCCTCTATTCTTATTTTTCTCTTCAGCCACTCACAGTTGGCCACATGGCGCCCTCTTATTGTGCCACGCGGCCCGCTCCCTTTGACCAGACCTCCCGCGCCCTAGACCGTCAGATTTTTATCTTGATCCAACGGCCCGTTGATCGCCACGCATACCCATTTTCCCCGCCTCAGATCACTCCCTGGATCTCATCCGCACCGCTCGTTCGCGCTTAGCCCAGAGTCCACCACGTGGCACTCTGTGCGCCATCCGATCTCTCTCCAGGCGTCTTGATCTACACCGTTCATCAACGCCTTCGCTCTCCATCATCCGATCGCAGATCGGATTTAATCTCGCTCGCCCCTTAGCACCGCATCCTCAGCACGCCACGTGGTGCGGTGCGGGCCCTACGATGTCACGCCCTCGGTCAGATCCCAGGCGTCGATCCTCGCCTCCATCTGGACCGTTGGATCGCGAGATCCAACGGTCGAGATGTCATCGTCAACCTCCGCATGCCCCATGCCCATGTTCTCCATCGTGCGCAAGGGGCCGCCCCCTTTCTATTTTGAGCTCCACTCTGACCACCTTCTCCGACCACTGACGCCACCACGATGGAGCTCACTTATCCCTCATCCTCGCCAGCCCCCTTGACCTCCATGACAACCCCCAATCTCTCTCCACGAAGGCCACGAACTCCACCTCGTCGCCAGCTACCCCGTCTCATCCTATAAATCAGTCACCTCCGGCCACTTTCACCCTCATCTGCCACCACAGAGAGTGACTCCGAGATCCCACCTTTAAATTGGTGACAGCGATTTGATTCCAGGTCGAGTGACGACCGACTAAACCTCCGGCGAGATCCATGACCGACCACTGCCGCGTCGCAGCTCCTCCAGATGCTGCACCAGCTCAGGTCCTCCTACCGGCCTTCGAGCGAAGACCTGGAAGCTTCCCCGGAGCTTCTGACCCCAGGTAGACTCCTCCATCTCCCTCCCGATCTCCTTCTTATTTTTCTTTCTTTTTCTCCGATTAAATTCGTCCTCCACGAGCACATTCTCACTCCGTAAATCATCCCCTGAGCTCCGTGAAGGAGCTCTGATCTTCACGCTACCATTAGTATCCTCTGACGAGGGACTTCATCTTCCACCGATGCCAGCTCCGCCACCAGAGCGGAGCTCGACCACCGGATCACCCCCCTGCTCTATAGGCCTCGCACTTCACTATACTGCACTCCACGGACACAACGCACGCTTAGGCTATCTTCTAACCCCCTTAAAGGTACTTCCATCTTGATTGGCTGGAGGCTCGTCGGAGCTGCATTCGAGCTCCTCCGCCACCGCGCTCCAGAGCATCTCCTCCACCCCTGAGACCACCAGACGCTTTTCCAGCCTTCCACGCATCTTCCGAGCTACGCCAGAGCCTCAAGCATCCTTCGTCGACGACAGGAAGATGAGGCTGAGCTAGGCCAGCCTCGCCGGAGCCCATCCCTCTCCGCCGCAGGAGGCGGAGGGCCATTGGGGACGACAACCAGCAACCGTTGGATCTTCTTGATCGAACGGTCAGGAGCACTCCACGACACCTCACCCCGCAGCCGTAGGATCAGGTGGATTCTACGCCTCCAGATCACGCCACGTGATCGCCATCTACGCGCTATAGGTACCGTTGGATCAATCCAGATCCAACGGTCACTAATCGTCCACGTAGCCACCTCAGGAGCGAGCCCATCACCGTTGGATCGATCTTGATCCAACGGGTCGAGACAAGCCACGCGCCAGCATCCCATCACCGTTGGATCATCACTTGATCCCACGGTCCAGACCCATACACATCGCCCGATCCGAGCCTCTTCCCCGACCACGAGGCTCGGATCACCCGAAGCTTCTCCGAGCCAGATCCGAACCTCCAGAGCAGCCCGAGCCTCGCTCCGAGCCTCCGAAGTCCTCTGAGCCTAGGATCCCCATGTGATCCGCACGTGTGGCCTGGGCAAATTGCATTGAGGCCCCTGAAGGTTTTCAACATTATATTTCAGTCCTTGCCAGGCGACCCCACATGAGGAGCACATGTCCCATGGAGAAATTGTATCCACCCCCTCTGCATTATAGGTAATTGCATATTAGTCCCTGTCAGCACGCTTATTTCTAGCAATTTTAATTCTTGCAATTGCATTTATACCCATGTCTTTGCACGCATATTTAGGCATTCATATTAATCTATTTTTGAGTTTGGAAAATTGCATTGTGTAGCTTACATTGTCCTCTTCATTATGTAACATGTGGCATATTTTTGTAATATTAGTAGAATTTTCTATTAATTAATTGGTTCATTTTTTCTATATTTTTCCCATTTTCGCCTCTTAATTGATAGTAATTTCTCTGTGACTCCAAAAATACCTCAAAAATCACATTAGATCTAGGATAATTAGCTTTTCCTTGCATAAAACTTTCATCTAAATTGCATGCATCTGGATGCCTAAATAATTCATTTGGTGAATTTCTTAATTAATTTTTAATAAGTTCATTTCACATCAAAATTAAGGTTTGATAATTTTTCTGGATTCCTCACCTTCAGATTTATATAGGATAATTTTTATTCCCAAAAATCTTGTGATTTGATATTTATTAAAATTAATTTAGTTAAAATCACTCTACATTAATTCACAGTAATTTTATTTAGTGTCAGAAAATTCCTAAAAATTAGCGTAGCCTAATTTCATCACATTTCATCATATGTCCAAGTTTCTTAATTTTTGAACTTGATTGATCATCTTTCTAAATTAACTTGTAAACTGGCTAGTTTTTACACGTGTCTTGCATAAAAAATCGAAAAAGACCAAAAAAATTCTTCCCTGAAAATCAAATCTTTGACTTTTCTAATAATTTACCTAAGGAGACAGCTGCCTCCCTGAATTTGACCTTGGGCTTACCCAAGTAAAAAAAATTTGCCGCTCGAGATTAACTTGTTTTAATTAAAAGTGGTTTTTGAATTGCTCTCATTATCCGACTGCAACGAACATTCTTTATTAATTTGAGCATTAATTTGACCAAATTAACTAGGGTGGTGGGAGTCTTTTCAGTCGGCTCTTGAGATCGATCATCATAGCAACTGAGGTCCACCTTGTGAGACCTCACGACCGCCTCTCAATACTCTTCCGATTCAACATAAGCATAAACATGCACAATGCTAATATACATGTGCACAAATCTAATGTGTTGGTGCACCAACTAATATATCGGTACCACTTGTTGTATTGGTATAGATGTCTGGTGTACCAGCAAATGAGTAATAGTTTCATGCCCTAAATGCATGATGAACCATTTCACATAAATAGTATACCAGTGTACAGGCAACCTAGGTGCATTCTAAGCATGTCTTTTGTCATTATAAGTGTTTCTTCTTAGGCATACATACGTTCCCTTTTCCATACTTGATGTTTCCTCACCCTGATCATGTTTCCTAACACGTTTTCAATCGCAATAATTATAGACTTTCACCCAAGTAAGAGGTTGTGATACGTCAAGGAAAACATGAAAAAATACCACAAGTCCATCCTAATGTTCTATGTGTATTCAAGAATTAGGATCGATGAATCACACACATGAAAATATCCCACAAGTCCACCCCAGGGTTCTATGTATATTCAAGAATTTAGGACGAGAAATCACATATAACCAATTGTAAGAACGAAGTTGAATTTCATTACCTTGAAAGATGTTCTCATGTTTCCTCTAGTGTGGAAACGACATCTCTGGAAATCAGATGACCATGAGAACATGTATACGAAGTGAACTTCAAAAAGCTATATACGAAGACGCCGAGACTTACAAAAGGCGATAATTGATTTTAGTCGGAAGGGTCAATGACAAAGGATACATATACATACATATATATATATATATATTCAAGCGACTGATTATAGTTAGTAATTTTGTATTTTTTAGTATTTTAATATAAATCATTTATATTTATATTTATAAATTTGGACATTTTCAGTAATATAATAATGAAATAAAAAAACTTAAATTCCATTTATAAGTTAGGCCATATTGTTGTTGAATTATTTTAATATAATAAATAAATATTAAATGGTTATTAAAAAGGACCAAATAATAGGCCCAATCGAACGATAATAAGATCGATTAATGAAGCTAATTAGGAATATTCAGATTGAGCACCCGCCCTATTTGAGTAGTTACATTAAGTAGCCAATTGATTTTTGGAAGCTTGAAGACGACAATGGAACACTAGTGAAGGAAAAGATGGGTTCCCTCTCTATTTATAGGAAAACCCGTAATTTTGAATTCTATACATATCTTAGATGGATTAAGACTTGTTTATAGGGATGAAAACAGATCGGATACGGATCGAATAGTCTTACTTCCACATCCATATTCACTTTATCTCTATCGAATACGAATATAGATACGGATATGATTCGGATATGCATTAAGGAAATCATATTCTTAAAATTACATATACAAATTCAAATATGATATTTATTGAATCCGAAAATGGATTGAATAAACAGCAGACCTGAATACGGATCGAATAAAGTGCAAATCCAAATACGGATCGAATAAGAGTAAATCCAAATATGAATCCAATAAACATCAAATCCGAATACGGATCGAATAAAGACCGCATATAAATACGAATTGAACTTTTATCAAAATTCATAGCGATTTGAAAAAACACAATGACATATAAATAAGTTACATCATGATTAAACGAAGCGTCAAGGTGACCTACATTCTTGAGCGGAAGCAAAAAGGGGGATAGAGTTTCGTAACTTTCGTTCATGCCCAACCCCAAATAAACATAATGTTATTAATATCATTAATATATTGTATAATATAATTATATAATACTAATATAATAACTTGAGGTTGTGCCTTATACTATATTAACTAATATATAAAACAATATTAAATGTTGTATTCAGATATCTGGTTCTGAATATTCAACAAGATGTTACTATACCTGTATCCATATCCAAACATTTTTTACAATCCATATCCACATTCAATTTGTATTCTAACACTAGGCAAAACTCCTCATTTCTTGATTTTATCTTTAATGACTTCACAATAGGGGTAGGGATGTAAAAAGGTCAGACACCAATACAATTATAAATATAATCACATCGTTATCCATTTAAAAATACAAATATCAATGTGAATACGAATATTAACGGATATAAAAAAATGTTATCATATCATTAGAAACGAATATGGGTATAAAACACATATGAATAAGATAGGAATAATAAACATAAATATTTAATAGGCTAGCTAAAACATGCTTGTTTAAGATGGTTTACACATATAATAGATATACCAAATATAATAACCATATCAACATTGGTGAATCTGATCATAAAATAGTGTTACACAGTTAAAAATAAATCTGAGACTATATATTAAATAAATCATATCAACAATGGTGTCTTCGAATCTGGGCCCGATCTCAATCTTGGATCCACATGCTTGCACCCATTCACATGTCCTTGCTCGAAGCAGTAGGTTGCTCTTGTCTGGAAGCAATCAACATGAGATGAAATCACACGCAACACAAGAAGATATTAGTCATAGTCAGCACCTTCCTCATCCCTGGGAAATACACAACATATATCAACATATATCAAATGCTAGAGAATCAGATGAGTGCCAGCGATCGATTGTCGTGTTTTCTTTAAGGCATACAACAGTTATGGGCACTGGTCACTAATGTTTCAGAATTAAAAAGGAGAGAGCCTTAATTAACCCAACAGCAGCATCCAGCTGCACACTCTGCGTGCAGCATCTTCCATTTCTCAGCCATAAATGATGAATAAATACGTACATAACTAGCACTGTTTGGATACAGTTGGAGTCTGTACTATCCAATAATGCACTAGTTAACATGCTTAAGCTCCTTCCCCCACTACCATTGATCGATTCCGGAAACCGAGTTGGGACACCAAAAGTGCATATCCCTACATATGGTTGAGACAAGAAGAACGAGATGTACACGCACGACCTTCTTCATAGATAGGGACGCATGAAAGGGGTCATAAGACTGCGACTGCGCACCCATTCTGAAAGCCTTTTGATCTTCAACAAGGCGTGATCACTTCTCAAAGATACACTAGCCTCCTGCAAAAAAGTGATGTGGCCAGAAAAATAAGTATTAACAAGATCAAACTCTAGATTTCTCTCGCCACAGCCCTACAAAGTCCAATTATCAAGCACATTTGTATTCAGTATCACATCCACCGTGTATTACACTTGCGTGTGAAAGTGATGTGATACATTTAACAATTAGCAAACGATTCTACTCAGTGAGATTATAATTTTAGCTCCGGCCATGTTTGCCCGAAAGAAATCACTCAATATCATATAAACTTATGACCACCAACATCTTCAGTTCTGCCTACTCATGGATCCAAGCCGTTGAGTGCACCCATGCGCGCAGCCACATGGACTGGAAAAAAAGCACCAAATGTACGAGAAGCGGTCATTCAAACTGCAAATGCAAGGTAAAAAAGGGCAACTGCACGGACTGTCAATGCATTCCTTATTTTTAGTTTGTATCTGTATGGTTCAAATATGATAATGTTGATGAAAATAAATAGAACCCTGTATCTGACTTAAGAGTGATATTGAGAAAAAAAATGCTCACTATTTCTTAGATTCATGGATCACATATTGTATTCAGTCGTTAAGGCACTAGATGCTCAAAGGCACTAGGGGGGCCCAGTACGAAGCACTAGACAAAAAAACTAATGTTTTTCACACGTACATGCGCGCGCAGCGGCACACATGCACGCACACAGCATCCTCTTGAATACATGCCAGATAAAATGTCCATTTGTGTGTGTGGATATGTATATAGCCAAAATTTGACTCCCACTACCAATGACTACAAGCCATCCTGAAGGTATCGTGCACGTGATTGTGTGAAGCTCACCTTCATCTTGAGAGAGTCAAATTTTGGAAATACTTGGACCATTGATTATCCATGTGCTCGTGTGATTATCATTTGTGCTCGCTATCTATAACATACATTATGCGTTCAACTGCAAGTACTACATCTTGATCATGATCCATTTTGAGTGATTTTAATGAAGGTTATCTGAAATAAGATAATTTGCATAAATATATTTTACTTTGATTAAGGTTATTAATGTTTTAAATCAACGTTGCCTTGCTTTGCATTACCTTGAAAGTTCATTCCCTTTCGAACTTTCAAAGCATGAGTATGCTAACCAAAGTACCTCAAGCAAGATCTGGCATCCAATCATCTTCCGACCCATTCTCACTAAATATCAAATATCTAGGGCAAACAGAATCGGAAACGCACGAAATAAATTCGAGTGGTTTGTTGGTTTCATTCTTAACATATTTAATGTGTTTTTAACGTGTTTCATGATAGGAAAAAAAGTAACTAAAATCGTTTAGTTACAGATCCGAGTTACATACAAAAACAACACTGCATGAACTTATACATTATAAAACGATGCTCGTTTGATGCCATCAACTGGTGAATCTTTTGGAGAAATATTTAGACATTCTAAATACAGTTAAGTATCCAAAAAAATCGTTCAAACATGGTACAAACAATAGTTTTTTCATATGAGCAAAAAAAATATACGAAAAAGTATCTACACAAAAACAAGTCACCGCAGATCCGATATCCAAAACCTTGTTCCCTTGGGGTTTGGATCACATCCAAGACCTTTGACCAAGACTTTGATACCACTTGAAGGGAGTCAATTGAATAAAAGGACTCACGCATCGCAGAAGCGTGAAGATCACATCATATGCAATCTAGGTCAACCAGACAACCAGTTATACTAGTCGACGGGTAGCAGAAATTAAAAAAAATTCAATAGAACCACATGGCTTGGAAACCATTCTCAATCTATTCCATCAAGATTACACAAGTATTAGGGTTACCTCTTGAAATGTGTTTGCAATCTTGAAGTCTCTAAGCGAAGAGACATCATGTCCCAAGTCCGATCCAACGTAGACAACACTTGTGGGCGCGTGGATGAAATGTGTGCTCCATGCAATTCTTGGTGACGATCCGAGCTAAGAACCTCTTGATTTCATCACATGAAATCCATCATCTTCCACATAAGCATGAAACACCGAAGAAGACGGAGATCCACAAGCAGCACAACGACAACACAACGATGGCGACGCTCTCCATAAACCTAAAGTGGATGGCCACTTGGGGTTGATATGGACAACCTATGGACGTGTATAGAGATCGAGGGAGAGATTTTTATGCAACCATTGCATTCCATTTCATTAAAGAGGGCTAGGGTTAGCCTTTCTCTTAGAACAAACTGGATGTCCATGGATCCCAATTCATGTGCACCGCTACAAATAATGAATGGTGTAGATTAATTTGTGCTTTCAGATCAATGACCTAGATTTTTATTGCAACAATACTTAATTAACTTAAAGAAATAAATAATATTGAAGACTTTCTTCAATAAATTTAATTTCCATTAAATCAACTTAATGTGGAATAATAGGAAGGAGGATAACATCCTTCCTCGTTAGGGTGGACGGCCACCATAGAGTCATTTTCCATGTGGGCGTCCACTCCATATGAGGAATTGAGCTCTCTTCTTTCTTATGGATGAGATTCTCAAATCTCACCATATTTTCCACATGCTTGCAATAACTTTTGTTGCTCGAATTTTCACCAAAATAATTCCACATTATTTTGTGACAATTCCAATCATGCAATTGATAATTACGGATCATATTCATCCATCCAATATTAAATTTAAATCACTTACATTTAATTGTACAATGTGAATCCAATTCACATTTAATTGTATAATGTGAATCCGATTCACAAATCATATTTAAAATTAAATCTCTCTTATGATATTATGAATCATATTCATAATATTTATGATTAATGTGGATAGTGATACTATATTAATCATATGAATGATAGTTAAATCTAATTTAATTATCTCAATTGCCTCTATATATATCCAAATAATGTAAATCAAATTCACATTATTAATGATAATGAACTCATATGTAATCATTAATTTTCTAATGCTCATATATTATCAACAAAAGAATTATTCTTGAACTCTTTCTAGAACCATGCTCCACGGATACTTGGAGATAAGGACATGATGACTGTATATTCCATGCATAGAATCCGAACTGTATGCTAAACTAGAAACAAAAGCCATGATAATCACCTTGTCAATAAGAATGAAGTGACACGCACAATAACTATTAATCAAAACATTTGTATTAGAATAAAGAAAGAATAAAAAATAAAACTCTTCAGCAAAAACTTGAATTTAACTCTTATATTTTGTGTCTAACTGATTCGATTTGGATTTAGATCTAAAATTTAGAAATTAACTAAAGAACTTCTTTAAACAATGTAAAACACTATAACAACTCAACACATCAACAAAAACATAAGTGAAAATTCATTAATATATGAAAATTTTGAGGAAAGCGAAAGGTATATTCCTTTATTTTTGTTGTTTAGCCGAAACGGCGTACAATTTCAATGAAATTCATTGACATTTCGATGATATTTCATTGAAATCTTGGAAAAAGAAATAAGAGCGTTTTGATTTCTGTGACCTAGAGAAATGATAATATTGGGGGAATTCGATGGAATTTCGTTGAAATTTAAGGCCATGAACAGGGCGACCATTCCATATATAGTGACTTGGATAGTGAGATCCAATCTTATATCCAGATCTAGAAGGTCTCTCAGAGATGTTTGATCAAGTCGGATAGATTATCTAATCTTCTCATTGCATCTGAATCATATTCATATCAATGTTCAACATTTGGATTAAGATTGGCTAATCAAACTACTGAGTGGAATCATTAAAATCCAAACATGTTTCATTACTCCCTCGGAATGGAAGCGTCATGATTACACAATCAATTAAGATCACATCATCTTCGAGTATTCCTAATGCATGTACTTCCTGCATACTGGAAGAGCTAGAATAAACGTGAAGTTCTGATCTTATTTGAATTGTCTCCTTCAGGGTTTTATCATTAAGTTTCTTATTCGATCATTGGGAATGGGTATCGATCATATGATTTCCAAAGGCATATATCATACCTACAAATCATGTCTTGTTTCCAAAACAAGGCGACCAATTTTGGAATTTGTTTATCCCAATATCTCATGAGTGAGCTCATGTCTTTCGATTCAGTGGTGAACATGTATGATCCCTTTGGGAGATCGTATATAACTCATATGCCCTCGTATGCACACCATCTTGCCGGTGTATAGACCTTGATTAGGTCATCAACCTAATGGTATGCCTAATGTACATACTTAAACATATAGTAATACGTATGTCTCCGATCAGAGGATGTGTGCCTATATGTAATAGCATATGACATAGGTCTTAGTTATCTCGATCTCGTTAAGTAAAGTCATTGACCTAACTCATCCAACACCTCTGAATCGCTATTCCTATGCAGAGGACCTGCATCAAGGGGTCGGTGGGATGTCAGCATTTAGAGTAAGGATTGTCATCTCCTTCTCATGCTGGAGATCCCTTCTTGATAATCACTTGACGGTGTGATTGAGTCCTCAATCCAACTCTTTAGATATTCAACACTACACTAGCCTCTATAATCTAACCTTTGGATCAACAGTTGTATGATATTGATGACACGCCTGACAACTCGGGTTAAGTAAATAATAAATAAAGGTCGTCGTGACCCAAATCACCAAGCACAGTCAATCGAGAAAAATAATCAAACCACTCAAAACAGATAGATCGATGAATCACTTGACGGTGTGATTGAGTCCTCAATCCAACTCTTTAGATATTCAACACTACACTAGCCTCTATAATCTAACCTTTGGATCAACAGTTGTATGATATTGATGACACGCCTGACAACTCGGGTTAAGTAAATAATAAATAAAGGTCGTCGTGACCCAAATCACCAAGCGCAGTCAATCGAGAAAAATAATCAAACCACTCAAAACAGATAGATCGATGAAAATAAATGTAAGCGGTCTTTCGCTATTCTTTTTACCTGGTATAGCGACCAGGGTCGAACACAAGGAGCACGTTTGAAAAACTCTATAGTCAGATTTCAGAAAAAGATTTTTAGTGGTTTTTGACTTTTATATATTTTTTTGTATTTTTCGAATAAGCACAAAATGCACAAAGAAGTAAAAACACACGCACACACTCTTTTTGTAATTTTTCAAAATATCCAAAAATGTACAGAAAACTCCAAAGAAAATTTTTTGTGTTTTAGATGTTTTAAAATATTTTTGGTAATTTTTTCCTAATTTTCTGATGTTTTTGTAATTTTCTAAAAATAAAACAGTGGAAAATAAAGAAACTATTCACAGCCAGGAGTATTTTTCAATTTAAAAGTACTTTAAAAGTTCAAAACTCCAAGAGATTATTTTTAAATGAAACTAGAAAGCAACATCTACAAAAAGAGACCAAAATCACAATTTTTGGATTTTTCTATAATTTTCTACAATTTTTATAAGATTTTTCGTATTTTGCATTTTTTTGGAGTTTTATAAAGAGTTAAAGAACAAATATTGGATAGAAATTAAAACAAGTCAAAACACAGCTACATGAATTTTTGTGGAATTTTTAGGCACATTTGCGATTTTTATGAATTTTCAAAGTTTGACAAGCAAAAGATACTGTTTTTGATTTTTTAATATTATCAGATAAAGTCAAAATGTTATGAAAATTTTATACAATGTCAAGGCACATATGATGAGCACATAGGAATTTTGTCAGAATTTTTACAATCATGTAAACATTTATTCCATTCAAAAAGATCATGCAATTCAAAGTGCGGATAGACAGGGACTTAAATGTAATTTGCTTAAAAAGTTTTGGACTGTGATGAAGATAAATAAATATGCGGAGTTAGTATGCAATTTACCAACTTAACCCATGTGCATAGCATGTGAGTTGCTCACTGGCAGGGACTTCTTTGAAAATTCAAGAACCTTGAGGGGCTTATTTGTAATTTCGCCAAATATTTTAATAGCCCTAGGGTTTACTGCCTTCTTCGTATCTTCAAAACCCACAAGACAAAACTGAGGAAACCACCGCCCACGGGAGATGGCGAATCTGGAGGTCGGCGGACGGCGCCACGCGGCTGGCGGTTCCGCGGCAGAGGCGCGCGGGTCGCGCAAGGGGCAAGGAACGGCGGCTCGCGCAGGTGGGGGGCTGGGAGGCGGCGCAGGCGGCGCCGCCCGTGAAGACGGCGCGGGAGCTTTGGGCGGCGCTGCCGCTCGGCACCGGTGCTGGAGCATAGGGAGGCACGGGTGCGTGCGGCGGCGCACGGGTCGCAGGAGATGCGGACGAGGGGTGCCGCACCGCCGCGCGGCAGCGGCAGCGGGAGGTGACGAGGCCGCACGGGGGGTGACACGTGCGGGGGTTCCGCGCGCTGGGAGGCGTGGCTGGAGGTCGCGCGGGGCACGGCGCCGTCCGCGCGAGGGCGGAGGAGGCCGCGGGCGCAGGGGAACTGGGGCACGGCAGGGGGTGACGAAGATGGCCCGGATGTCGGCCACGCGGAGGCTGCGCGGCTGCAGAGGACGGTGGAGTGGGGCGGCGCCGCCGCACGCTGGAGGGTTGACGGCGGCTAGGAGGGGGAAGAGCGCGGGCTGCGCACTGCCGCACGCAACCGCGCGCACGGGGCAGCGCTGCAGGGACTGAACGGGGGCACGCGGTGGACAGTGCCGCGATGCGCCGCTGGTGCGCCACGCGGGGCGCGGCTGGAGGGGCAGACGAAGGGCCGCCCACAGACGGGTCTGGAGAGGAGAGCCGCAGGAGGACTGGAGAGTAGGCGGCTGGGCGGTGGCGCGCTGGGCAGCGCCGCCGCGTGGGCTGGAAGGGCGGACGCCGCTATGGAAGGGAGGCGCGGGGGTGACGACCTGCGCCTGTTGCTTTTTTATTTTTTATTTTTTTATTTTTTTATTTTTTAGATCTGTAAACAGTAAAAAAAACTTCTTTTTTGTTTTTATTTTTATTATTCTGAAATCTGTACACAAAAAATTAAAAAGAAATCCCTTTTTTTTAATTTTTTTTGAAACAGGAAAAGCAAACAGAAGCATAATTTTTTATTATATTTTTTTTGACCTGCAAAACAAATTGTTAGAGGAAAAGGACAACAAAAATTTTATTATTTTTTTATATTATACCTGCAAAACAAATGTTAGAGATAACAAAAAAATTTATTTATTTTTTTATTGTATCTTGTAAAAACAAGGATTAGAAAACAAGATACATATTTTTGTAATTTATTTATAAATAGAATGAAGTTGGTGAATGGGCGGATCCTATGATACGATGGAATAGATCCGTGGCTCCGGTCACCGTGCGTGACCGGAGGTGATAGGTCGCGTGAGATAGAAATGGAACTGAAGGGACAAGAAAATGAGGTGAAAATTCGATTTCGGAAGCGGATTATGTGGTGAAAATTTTTGCAATTTTTAATCTAAAAATTAATCACTACATCTAAGTAAAAACTAGACCTACGATTTATCTAAGCAAAATAACGAGAAGTAAAAGTGGATCTCACCTTGGGGTTCGGACACGCCATGATGGCCTCGACGAAGCTCAAATCGCTGTCACCGATTGGATCGGAGGCTAGGACCCTCTTCAACAAGAAACCTCTCGGAAATCGGGCTCCTCTCCGCCAAAGATCGATCCAGATTGAATGAGGGAGGAGGAATCCATTAAAAAGAGAGAGAAATAAAAATGGAAACTATCCACAAATAAGGTTGATTAGTAAAATAATTAAATTAATAAATAAATTAAATAATTAATTACGAAATTCGAAATAAATAAATTAAATAAATAAATTAATTAATTGGAAATTAATTGGCCACCTTAATGGTGGCCATTAAAGGTATGCAATCAAATCTAATATATATGGCATGTTATAAAATCAAATCAATCAAATAAAATCAAATAATTAAATAAAAAATTCGGAATTAATTTAAATTTATTAATTAATGTTAGGTAATTAAATTTTTTGATGGTTTTTATTTAAGGAAGTTAGTGGTATACATATATTATATACATATAATATAATGTACATAGGTGCAAATAAGGAAATAATTTTTATACAAGATTTTTTTAATTATTTTTTTTCTAATTTTTATTTTTATTGAAAACAGTATTTACAATATATACATTATGTAAAAATAAATATTAATAATTATATACACAAATATATGGGTAAACTGCACAATACACCCCAGAAACCGACTTTTTAACCGTAACTCCGAAAAATGCGAAACCACAGCCAATTGAAAGATAATTTAATTTATAGTATTATGGAAGTGAGTTTGGTTCGATTTGAGCTCGTATGGAGCCGGAATTGATGTTTCAATTATTGCTTTGCGGCTTCTTTCTGGGTGTAATTATTTACAATATATACAATATTTTATTTCACAAATATTTTTTTATTTACAACATAGTTTTATTTACAACTTTTATTTACAAAAGTAAGTGGTTTGAGGTCAAATTATATACAAATAAAATAATACAAGTTTTATACAAATATACATGAAAAATATTTACAAGATATTTTTGGATTTTCTGACAAACGACCCTATCTCCCCCTACTTTATTCCTGGTCGATCAGGTCAAGTCTTGACCTTCTCTCGGGGTTTGGGTCAGTCTGTATTTATTGCATAAATACCTCCTTTTCTTTTTCTTTTCTTCTTTATTCTTTTATTTATATACAAAAAGTGTTAAAAATGCATAATTAACAAATGCATGCAAAATGGTAATTTTATGAAATTAATGGGTATTTACAGGTATTTGACTAAGGAAATAATGCTAAAATAAAAGAATAAAGGCGATGAATCGTGGATTCATCAGATATCAAGATATCCAAGGTACATAACCCTAATTGTATTAAGAGACCTATTATGCAAATAAAGTATTCCTCATTTCAGATTAAGGAGCGAATTGCAATAACTTTTATTGCATAATGGCACGTCGTGGGCTTGCATTATGGAAAGCATTGTTGTAAAAGTCGGTCGACTAGTTGGTCTGACTAGTCAAGTCGGGGGGGGTAGCCGACTCGACTAGGCCTAGTCGGTCAACCCGACTAATCGGGCCGACTAGTCGGCCTAGTCGGCCGATTACTCGACCGACTTTTACATAGAGATTTTTTATCTTTTTTATCTTTTGATTTTTTTAAATCAAACCTATTCTAATATACTTAATGTTATATTTAAAGTCACATACTCCTTTTGTTTCATTATAATAGTATAGAAAATATTCAAATCTATGCAAATATATAAGAATATATGTATAAAAATGATTTATATTGCAAATATATAAGAATATATGTATAAAAAATGATTTATATATTAAAAATAAATAATAATTCAAAACCGACTAATAGCCAACTAAATCTGATTAGTCGCCCAACTGCCGATTAATCCTTAGTCAGTGACCCCACCGACCGAGTACTGACTACCGATTTCTGCAACCTTGATGGAAAGCAACAATAAAGAATACTCATGAGGCAACCCAAGTAGACCAACAAAACTGGAGAAACACTTCATGGAAGCAAGACAATACAAGGGCATGTGTTTGGCTCTTCAACACCCTATTACGAAAATAGCCAACGATATCCTACATAAGCCTATTACAAAGTCGATTTGAGACATTCTCGCCACCATATACTCCCAGGTGAAGACTGAGATGAAGATCCTCCTATTCAAGTATGGCATATTCACGACGAATCAAGATGGTCACCATCTGCATGCTTTCTATTCTTGTGTGCATGGCATGTTCGAGAAGATTCACAGCTGCATGCCCTTGGGTGCTAGTCTTGAGCAACTAATGTCCTACAAAAACATCACAATGGTGGGTGCCTTTCTTGTGACCCTGGAGCCCAATATGATGTCGTCCGTAAACAGCTACTTACATGTGTCTCTATCATTCCCATGTAGGAGATGAATCATTCAGAGGATCTTGACCAACCAATAGCATTTCGAAAGATGAGGGGTACATGTGCTACATACCCTCTCTCAAGACATGTTTCACTAGGGTGTCCATTAGAGGTCTTCAGGAAGTTGGTGGTGGGATTGTCATCTATTACACCCCATATACATATTAGGAGATTATGCAAGACACTCAACGATGTCTTGCTATGGAGGAAGAAATAGTTGCACTACAGTCACGAAGCACATGGAGCTTGGTTATTGTCCTAATAAGGGCTTCCGTGATTGGGTACAAGTAGATCTTTAGGTTGAAACAGTGAATTGCAGTGTTGACTACAAGATCAGTATTATAGCATGTGGGTTCACTCATAAATATGAGGTGAGCTATCAAGACTCTGTTCTATTGTTGTGATGAGAGATCAGTCGCTCTCCCAACTTGATGTCAAGAATGTGTTTCTGTATGGGGACCTGCACAAGGAAGCTTATATGCAACAAACACCTGGGTTCGCTGCTGAGGGGTGTGTCAGAATACATGCAAACTTCATAAGGCTATTTATGACCTTAAGTAGAGTCTCGAAGCATGGTTTCAAAAGCTCTTGGACCTGATTGAGAAGGAATGCTTCAAGAAATCATATGCTGATCACTCCCTCTTCGTACACAAGATATCATGAGGTATTGTCATCATTATGGTCTATGATGACGGCATTATTATTGCAAGAGATGGTTTGCATGGGAACAACGAGGTTAAGGCGTTCCTTGCACAACACTTTGTCACCAAAGACCTTGGAGAACTAATGATGTTTTCTTGAGCTTGAATTTGTCAAGAATTAGAGAGGACTTGTGATGACTCAGAGGAAGTACATTATTGATCTTCTTTTAGAGATTGGATGGTAGACTGCAAACATGCCAATACTCCTATGGATTCTAGCATAAAGCTATATGATGATGATATATATGAGGTGAAGAAGAGGAGATACAAGGAGTTCGTTGGGAAGCTCCTATAAGTGACAATCACCATAAGCAAAGTCAACGAATTTATAGAGCAACCATGTCAGGCTCATATGGATGACATCTCCATCATCCTAAGATACATGAAGTCTTCGCATTTATGGGTTTACTCTTCAGTAGAGGGGCATCTCTTGAGATCATGGCATATGCAAATGCTAACTATGCACGATGTCCAAAAGACAAGAAGTCAACTTTCAGATTTGTAGTGTTTATTGGGGGCTCACCGGTCTCATGGAAAAGTAAAAAAAGCAAACTGTTATTGCTAGATCGAGTGCTGAATCTGAATAAAGAGTCATGGTGCAAGGAAGAGCTGAGATGATATGGGAATCCAGTCAGTTCAGATTGACCTTTCTATTGACGCACCACTTCTCATGCAGCTACTAAGTGACAATCATATTGCATAGTTCATCGCCAACAATCCAGCATTCCATGAGAGGACAAAACACATCGAGTTGGATTGCCACTACATTAGAAACATGATACATAAAGGCTTTATCTCTACATCACATGTCAGGCCAGAGGAATAGACTGCAGATATATTCACAAGGCTCTAGCTTGGGGTTCATTCTAAAAGTGTTCTTCCAAGCTCAGCATGATCAACATCTATGCTCCATCTTAAGGGGAGTGTTATAGGAAATAATATTTATGTATTTCTTGCTTCCTTTTCATGAAAATTTTCCATTAGTTATTTTGTCATCTAGGGTTTCTCCTTAATATAAAGGAACCATAGCACCTTGGAATAAACAAGTTATTCATTTCTTTATGCATGTATTAATAGGATTTCCTTCCGATATGAAGGAGTCCTTCTGAGTTCAGGAAGGCTGACCTTTTTTTTGTAGAAAACACGATGACTTTAGTAGAATACGTATACATTTGTATTATAATGTGTAGTTTTAATATTTGTATTATAATGTGCAGTTTTGTGTGCGGATTTGTATTTATATGTGGATCTATAATACAAAATGTATACGCATTCTACTAAAGTGCTCGTGTTCTATATAAAAAGAGGGCGGCCTTCCTGAACTCAGGAAAGATTGTGTCCTATTGGAAGGGCCCATGTATTAATAATATTTATAACTAATATATATAGTTTAAAAAAGTTCCATTTTCTGTGGGTATTGAAGGTGAGTGCCTAGTGCTTGGATTAGGCACTCACATGGCTGACACATAAGACAAAATCCCTCGCTTAGGACGAGTCAAGCAGTCAAGGCCACGCCTCAAGTCAGTGTCAAGACGAGGGCCTTAATATAGGTTGATGTTAATGTACCATAACATACTCAAGAATCAAGTATAAACATTATTTCATATATGTTAGAGAATTTGGAGCATGCGTCACTTATGTAATAGGTGGGAACCCCATCCATGTGTTTAGTCCCACATCTACCAGCGGTGGGACTTGGAGGCCATGTGGAGGCTATATAAGGAGCCCAAGATCTCCTGTATCCATTGAGAAAATACAATGCATAGATCAACCTTTTGAGGTGCTCCCGTGGTTTCATCCCGCTCCAAAGGGAGTAGGGTTCCACGTTAAAATCTGTCCACGATTCTCGAAGATTTGTTTTAAGGATTTATTTTATGATCGAGATTCGATATTGATGTTACTTTCTTGAAGATTATTATACATGGGATTGTTCAAGTTCTAGGGTTTCTATCGAAACCCTAAATCTTTTTGCTCAAGCGTTCATCATGAGCCATGTTCACTGTCATTCTGCTGCATCTCCATGTTTTGGCGGCAAAACCCTTGCCGATCGGACGTTCTCCATGTAGCGGCGGCACTAGCGGGGCTCCCGCTCCACCGCGCGCAACCCTTGCACAGCCGCATCCATCTCCTACGGTGTGAAGCAAGCGCGGGCCCTTCCTGTGTTAGGGTAAAAGAATACTTAGATGATTATTCCATAGAGCCCTCGGGTCTCTTATATAGGGAGAGAGCCCTTGGGTAAATTACAGTGACGTACAATATATAAATAGAAATTGTGAAACAGTACGCAACATAAATAAGTCTCTACACTCCCCCTCAAGATGGAGCATAGATATCTATCATGCTCAGCTTGGAAGAACATCTCTGGAAAGGTCCTCTGAGCAATGGCTTAGTGAATACGTCCGTAGTCTGGTCCTCTGAACTGACATGAGACGTGGAAATGAAGCCCTTCTGAATCATGTCCCTAGTATAATGACAATCCACCTCGATGTGTTTTGTTCTCTCATGGAAGGCTGGATTGTTGGCAATAAATAATGCTGCCTGATTATCACATTGAAGGTTCATAGGCAAGGGGACATCGACATTCAGATCTTCTAAGACTGCTTTAACCCACATCATTTCTGTGCTTGCCTGTGCCATGGCTCTGTACTCGGATTCGGCACTGGATCTCGCCACAACAGTCTGCTTCTTGCTTTTCCAAGAGACTAAAGAGCTTCCTATGAAGATAGCAAATCCAGAAGTAGACTTACGATCCCTTGGACATCCTGCATAATCTGCATCTGCACAAGCTGAAATAGATAGATCTGTATCTTTCTTGAATAGCAACCCTGTGCCTGGGGAAGACTTCAGATATCTCAATATCATGTACAAGGCATCCATATGAACTTGCCTCGGCTGCTCCATGAATTGACTCACCCGGTTTACTGCAAAGGCAATATCCGATCGAGTTATAGTGATGTATAAGAGCTTACCCACCATTTCTCTGTACCTTCTCTTGTCCACCTCCTCGGTATCATCATCGTACAGCTTCATGCTCGGGTCCATAGGTGTACTTGAAGGTCTGCATCCAGTCATTCCTGTTTCAACTAGCAAATCGGTGACATATTTTCTTTGAGTCATCACCATTCCTTGTGCATTTCTTGCAAACTCTATCCCCAGAAAATATCGTATTGTGCCTAGATCCTTTGTAATGAACTGGCTTCCCAACATGGACCTGGTTATCTCAATCCCCTGTGCATCATCTCCAGTAACCAATATGTCATCAACATATACCATAACAACAATGGTACCTCTAGGGGTCTTCCGGACGAACAGTGAGTGGTCCGCATTTGACCTTCTGAACCCCTGTCGTTCAATAAGCTGGGAAAGCTTCTGGAACCATGCTCGAGGACTCTGTTTAAGGCCATAGATAGCCTTATGAAGTCTGCACACCTTCTGAGTCTCCCCCTCAGCAGCAAACCCGGGTGGCTGCTGCATGTAGACTTCCTCCTGTAACTCACCATACAAGAAAGCATTCTTAACATCAAGCTGGAAAATTGTCCAGTTACGTACCACAGCAACAGATAGGAGGATGCGAAGGGTAGAGTGTCTCGCCACCGGTGAAAAAGTATCCAAATAATCTACCCCATATGTCTGGGTAAATCCTCGTGCTACGAGCCTGGCCTTGTATCTGTCTAGACGACCATCTGCATGATATTTTACCGTAAATACCCACTTGCAACTCACCACAGAGGCACCTGGAGGAATAGGAACAAGAGACCAAGTCCCTCTAGATTGCAAGGCACGCATCTCCTCTTCCATGGCTAGACGCCAGCATTCAGTCTTCATGGCATCCTGATAAGTCCGTGGGATCTCCACTGACGATACGGCAGCGGCAAACTTCTGGAAATCCCCAGTGAGACGATGAAAGGAGACATGAGAGGCCAGGGGATATGAGGCACACTGTCTTCGCTGCTTCCTATGAGCAATAGGCCGGTCCAAATCATCCAGAACTGTGTGGACCGGTTGATCCTCCTCCTGTGGTAAAGGCTCCTGTACAGGTGCAATATTTAACCCATCATCAGTGTTAACATCAGAACATACCTGAGGCGTGTTGGATGGTTGACATGTAGCTTGAGCAGGGCCTGTTCGCCTCGTATAGAACTTAATAACTGGGGGTGGTGGCGGGGGTGGTGGCGGTGGTGATGATGGTGGTGTCGGTGGAGTAGAGAATGGGCCCAGGCTTGGAGGTGGTGGAACATAGACATTGGAATCTGGTGATGTGGAGGAGACCAATCTGTCACCTGCAGGGGAGAAGTACATGACAGGTTCGAAAAATGTAACATCTGCACTCACATAGTACTTGTCATGAACCGGGTCATAGCAGCGGTATCCTTTCTGTGTCCTGGAGTAACCCACAAAAACGCACTTGATAGCCCTAGGAGATAGCTTATCAAGTCCCGGAGATAAGCGGTGGACAAACGCAACAGTGCCAAAAACCCGAGGTGTCAGTGTAAACAAGTCTCTGTCGGGACCAAGAACAGAGATTGGGGACTTTTCCCCAAGAACAGTTGTAGGCATTCGATTGACCAGATAACACGCTGTAAGTATAGCATCCCCCCAAAAGGATAATGGTGCACAGCTCTGAATAAGTAATGTGCGGGCAATATCAAGAAAATGTCGATGTTTTCGTTCTGCAACCCCATTTTGTTGAGAGGTGTAAGCACATGTGGTTTGGTGAACAATGCCTTTAGAAGAAAGGAAGCTAGCAAGAGAGCGAGTGCAGAACTCCAATGCATTGTCAGTACGCACATACTTAACAGTAGATGAAAAAACATTCTGAACTTCATTAATAAGATTTTGAAGAACATTTCCTGCTTCAGATTTATTCTTAAGAAGAAAAGTCCAAGACACTCTAGAGAAATCATCAACCACAACTAAATAGAACCTGTGCCCCTGATGATCCGGGACACGACTTGGACCCCAAATATCTATATGGAATAATTTAAACGGGGAGCTACTGCTCCGACTCTGACGACTGGGGAAGCTAGACCGATGGTGCTTCCCTAACTGACAAGCTTCACAACGAAAAGAGGAACTCGGAGAGATCTGAGGCAGGAGGTGACGCATCTTCTGTAGCGGCAGATGACCGAACCGAAGATGCCAGGTGTACGGAGAAACGAAGCCCTGGGAATGCAAGGAGACGCCAGCGTAAGAGTTACGAACGAGACGATAGAGGCCATTGTGCTCAGAACCACAGCCAATCACCCTGCCCGTTAGTATGTCCTGAAAGATAACAGACGATGGATCAAAAATAGCACGACAGTGCAAATCATGTGTAATCTGGCTAATAGATAAGAGGTTCATAGAAAATTCAGGAGCATGTAGCACATTCTGTAAGTGCATAGAGGGTAGCAAAGCCGTCTCCCCCTGACCGATGATAGGGGAATGAATGCCATCAGCAATGAGCACAGAGCGACCAGGCTGAACAACTCTGTAGGACTGCAGAATATCTTTCTCACGGCATAGATGATGGGTAGCTCCAGAGTCGACAATCCATCCTGTGAGGTCATGACTATGAAATGAGACTGAAGAACTACCTGAGGCACTGGCTGAGGCAGATGTACTAGATGACGCCGAAGCCGCAACATCAGAAACTTCAGCACCCTCTGATGATGATTGTGGCATGATATCACGAAGTCGTACCACCAACTCTTCGAACCTGTGATCTGGAGTAGATGCTGGTGGACCCTGAACATGATCAGCTACTCGTGCATAAGGAGGAAAGCCATGCTTGGAATAGCATGTATCCTCTGAATGACCAGTGCGGCGACAGAATGAGCACGTAGAGCGTATGCGACCTCCTCGGCCACGTCCACCACTTCCTCTGCCACGAAACGAGGACGAACCACCACGTCCCCTGGAAACTGCCATTGTTAACGGAGATACAGTCGCTGTATTGGACGGAACAGGTACACGACTGAGCCTCCTGTATACCTCTTCCATCGGCGGGATGGTGGCATCTGCTAGGATCTGAGAGTGTGCTGCCTCGTACTCCGGGTCTAGAGCAGCGAGTAAGACGCCAACCATAGTGGCGTTGCGGAACGTCTTCTGCTGTTCCGGCGTGGCTGTAAGCGGAATGGTGCTATAGAGCCTCTCGAACATGCCACGAAGCGACGTGTACAGGGAATGAAGAGGCCTCCCATTCTGCTTCGTGGTAAATATATCGTGCTGCAACTGGAGCATCTTCGTCTCGTTGCGTACCTGAGAGTACGTCATGGCCAAAATATCCCACATCGCCTTAGCGGTGGGCTGGTGAAGAACATCATTCGCTATCTCCGTCGTGAGCGTACCTGAGAGCCACACCTTGGCGTACGCATCATCAGCCTCCCATAAGGCATAGATCCCTGTCTTCTCCGGCGGTTCATTCTCGGTAAGAATATGCTTCTTACCACACGACTTCATGAGACTGAGGAACTGCATTGCCCACAGTTCGTAGTTTGTCCCGTCCATTTTGACGATTGGTGCCGAACCTTTGAAAGCACCTATGGCGGGCATATCGAGCTTTTGTTCTGACATACTGCCGGAGAAGAACAACTACTGATAGACCAAGAAAATGTTGTCTACCAAGACCTTTTAGGATTCAAGTGCATATGTAGACGTTATGCACTTGAATCCAACATCTATCCGAGGCCAAGTGAAGAAGCGGTACCCCGGTGGCGAGTAGAGGCTTTGGAAGCCTCTACCAACTCGAGACGGTGGCTGGGAGAGGTCCCAGCAGCGGCTGGGGGTGCTGGGCGGAGAGAAAGGGCTCCCCGGCGGCGGCTGGAGGCCGGGGAAGGGGCGAAGAAGGGCCGGCGGCAGAGGGGCTGGGGCCCGGCGGAGGGAGCGGGCGGAGGGGCTCGAGAGGTCGGCGGCGACGGGGGTGGGGGGGGGGGGCGGCGGTGGAGAGAACCCTAGGTTAGGGTTAGGGCTCTGATACCATGTTAGGGTAAAAGAATACTTAGATGATTATTCCATAGAGCCCTCGGGTCTCTTATATAGGGAGAGAGCCCTTGGGTAAATTACAGTGACGTACAATATATAAATAGAAATTGTGAAACAGTACGCAACATAAATAAGTCTCTACATCCTGCATCTCCGTGCAGTCCCAGGCACAACCGCATCCTCGATCTCTCCCCAGCAGGCGACGCCCAAGGGCTCATTGCAACTCCATAGATGCATCTTCTCTGCACAGTGAAGCCTAGCATCCAGTTCCAGGTGATGGCGACACACGACTCTCCTTCACGACAATGTGCTCCAAGCGATATTCCGCATCGCCCGTAAGCCCCCGCACCATCCAGACTCGACTCCAGGCGGCGCACAAACTCTGTCATCGCGGCCTCAGCAAGCGCGGCGTAGCCCTATCGATCTCCAGGCAGCACCTTTCCTCCTCGGCGCATCTACTTCGAGCCGCTCTGCGACTGCCCTCCAGATCTGTATCTCCCATCGGCTTGGCGGTGCGGTACCAAAACTCCATTGATGGCGGCGGCCTCCTTCTCCCAGGTCAGCAACTCCAGGCGATGCACTCACACAGGCGGTGGTGGCAAAGCTTCAGGTGTAGCCCCACTCCACCCCGTTCCGCCAAGAAAAGCATCGCGGGGGCGATGCATCCTCCTCCCATCAAGCATCCCCCGCGATTGTGGCAGACGGTAGAAGGAGATCCCCAGGGTGGCAGCGCAAATCAGGTGGGTTCCCATTGGGGAACCCCAACGACTCACCCATCGAGCCCCTTCAGTGGTGGTGGCCTTTCACGAGAGATGGGGTTCCCAGGGAACCCTAATGTGTCGTTTAAAAAAAAGAGAGAGGCTGGTTAAAAAAAGGGAACAACTCTTTTGGGCCCTTTGGGTCGTGTGTTATTTGAAAAAAAGATATTTTTTAAAGAAAAAAGAGGCGCGTACAAATAAAAAGTCGTACGGATTTAAAAAAAGAAGCCGAAAAAAATTGCAACGACTTAAAAATATATATTGATAAAAAAGGGAAAAAATGATGATTTGAGAAACCGGATAAAATTTGGCATTTGCGATGTTTTATTTTTCTCCCCATATTTATGTATTATCTTGTCTTCTAACTTGGTCGACACCCACGTTTTCAACAAGTATGGGAGAAAGGGGGAGTATTTGTAGAGTCATAGGTCTATTCAGATCCTCCAGATACAGATTCCGGGCCATTCAGATTCCAGACTCTATAGTTTGACTGTTGTTTAGACATGATGACAACGCATGCCATCATTTGTCACGGTCCCCATCATTCTTGTTGTTTCGGCTAGAGTTTTGATGTGAGCCATAGGGACTCCAGAGTAGAGGACCATTCCCTATGCCAGGTGGGCAAGGGTTTTCATGTGGTATCATAGGGACTCCATAGCAGAGTACCATTCTCTGAGCTATATGGGAGAGACCCAGTTTCACACTCCAACTCGTTCGTCCTCCTCACATGCACGTCATGAGAAAGCAACGTCCTCGACAGCGGTCGACAGTTGTGTGCGTTGAGTTGATATTGTTTGTAGTGTCATGTATTGTGAGTTGAGTTTCTTTCTGTTTGTCCACGCTGAGCATTGCATGCTCCAGCTTAAGGGGGAGTGTTAAAGAATTTGGAGCATGCGTCACTTATGTAATATGTGGGTAAATGGATCCCTCCAGGATACATTTACCCCAGCCATGTGTTTAGTCCTACATCTATCAGTGGTGGGACTTGGAGGCTCTGTGGAGGCTATATAAGGAGCCCCAGACCTCTTGTATCCATTAAGAAAGTGCAATGCATAGATCAGCCCTTTGAGGCGTTCTCCTGTGGTTTCATCATGCTCCTTAAGGAGTAGGGTTCCACGTTAAAATCTGTGTCCATGTTATTATCTTTCTATTCTTATGCTCTATTTATCATTCCGCTTCCGCATTCCTATTTTCTAACAATATAAAATACATTGTAGCACAAGAAAAATGCTAAAGTACATGCAAGCATGAACACTATCGAGGGGGTTTTCATTGCCGATGTGTTTTGTTTTCAAAACACAATTTTACGCCCCAACTTCCGAAAAAAAGGTTTTAGGAAACAAAACCGCATTACAGTTTTCTCTGCTCATGATCAATTTTTTCTCACAAAAATCACATTTATTTTTTAAAAAATATATCATCATAAAGAATCGGTAAAAAAATGTGATATATTTAATGATATAAATAGATATTTCATATCACATCCGACGAGATGGAACATCAGATGTCTAGTAGATTAAATGCTAGCATCCCAGAATAAAAAGAGATCGCAGTTGACTTGCATTACCATTCATGAATAAGGATGATGTCTGTGGCGCTCCTTGTCTCGGGATGAATGTGAAGTGCGGTACTCACCGTGGTCTAGAAAGAAAAATATAGCTTTAGCAAGAAAATACAATGTGTTGCAATGAATTAAAAAGCCTATTCTGAACCCTGTAGAGGTACCTCGTAACGAATGATGCCTTGATTTTTCGGA
This sequence comes from Ottelia alismoides, assembly GCA_037367405.1. NCBI lineage: Eukaryota > Viridiplantae > Streptophyta > Magnoliopsida > Alismatales > Hydrocharitaceae > Ottelia > Ottelia alismoides. The sequence continues at coordinate 137,186 of JAZKJV010007573.1, read as the reverse complement.
ATGACCTGCGGCAGAAAATAACTATATAAATCAAAATAATAACATCATTGTTATATTTATATTACATGCCCAAATAATATAACGACATTAGTCAGGGTATTGGATCTGAAAAACAGTGTGGGTAAAGTCCAAAATGAGAATAAGTTTTACGGCGACTAAAGCGGCTTCCAACACCTTCCTTTCAAAAATAACCTCCAATATTAGGAAGTACGGGAATGGCAGAAGAATAGTCTATCATAACCAGTGAGGTTTGCGATGCCAATAAAAAAGAGCAACTTTTTTTAAAAATCTACTATAAGGCATGAAGAATTGACAGCTTGACCCCCTTCCAACACCTTTTCACCTTCGCAGCGCCCAGGTTGTTCGGTAAAGAACTGCTGGAGGGTGGCAATTGGATACAAGATTCGAAATCTCGATTTCGTTTCGGTCCCCCCCACCCCCACCCCCCAGAGAAACTTCGACCGTTTCAGTGGAAATGCCGAAAATGGCTCAAAAAGCTGTTTTCGCAAATTAAAATCTTTCAAGTTATTACTACAAATATAGACATACACTTATATCACACATCCCTCATCCATACCCCTTGTATCGCATATCGGTCGTATCGTTGTTAATGTTGATTCTTGGCTGTTACATATTGAAAATGGATATCATCCAAGTTCTTAAAACAACAATAGCCTACAAATGCACACTTATATCGCACATATCTCTCATACATATGCCTGACTAATAGATATTGGAAATGGAAATTGAAATAGCTAAGTTACAACACTTAGATTACATCTTTAGTTCAAAAAATAGATGAGACATTTGATTTTAAAATATAGATAATGATTAATGGGACAATGTTTCGTTCATAGAAAAAAATGTCGTGGATAAAGTTCTAGTGAATTACAGAATTAGTTACAAACTTACATTAAAGATGCATCTATTTACGGAAATAAATGACAAATAGAATCAAAAGAACATACCCTGCCAGACAGGGGTCTCGTTGCTCGGTCAGCGAGTATGAGGGGGGGTCTTGGGGGAGCAGGTGCGCTCCCGCTGCGAGGGTTTGGAGGCAACGCCCCCGACCTGAAATTAACAACAACAACAAAGCCTTTTCCACAATTAAGTAAGGTCAGTTACATGGATTCTTTGCCTCCATTCAGATCTATCTTAGGTCAATCTTGGGCTTATATCCAAAAAATAATATCCCTTCGTGTAGTCTCATTCCAACACTTCTCGGGTCGTCCTCGCCCTCTCTTAGCCGGCTCAACATACCAAAACACACATCTCTTAATCGATGCATTAGATGACCTCCTTTGCAAATGGCCAAACCACCTTAAGCGATGTTCTCGCATCTTATCCTCGATCGGAGTTATACCAATTTTCCTTCTGATTACATCATCGCGAATTCGATCTTTACGTATTTGTCCACACATCTACCTTAGCATTTTCATTTCTGCTACTGCCATTCTCTGCACATGTCTGACATTCAGATCCATAGAGCAAAGCAAGTCTTGCGGATGCTTTGTAGAACTTTGATTTTTAAAGAAATTTTCTTATCACAAAGAACAACAGAGGCTCCTCTCCGCTTTAGCCAGCCTACATTTATTCTATTAGTAACATATCCATCAATTTCCCCATCATGTTGCAAAATAGATCCCAGGTATCTAAAAGAATCTCTCTTCCGAATGTCATCGCCACCAATCTTCACCTTGATTCCTTCATCATTGCTTCCATCAAAAGTGCACTCCATATATTCAATCTTGGCCCTACTTATACGAAATCCTTTAGTCTCCAATGTGTCCTTGACCCGAAATAAAATATATAAATCATTATGTGTTTTAATATTGGGAGTAGCTAAATAAGTAGTAAAATCAAGCTCACATGGATAATATCATTTATATACATAGGTATCGACGAATATTTTGACGATATTGGTCGAAATCCTAGAAATATTGTACTGAAAACCGTGAATTTTGACCGATATGGATATGTCGATATTTCGACCCATCTCGGTCAAAATCCAAGAAATTGACATAGTGGTGAGTTTCAATACCCAACTCCTATCGAAACCGAAAATTCAGCTAAATTTCATCGAATTTTCTTGAAATCTCAATCACTAGCTGGATCTCACTCTTCTGCTCTGATTTATTAGATCATTAGTTTGTACAGTTTTTGCATCTTTAGAGATATTGTCAGTTTGCGAGCGACTTTTTGACATTGTGGATCATTAGTCATGGGATGATGGATGCTTCACAGTACGAAAGTTAAGCAAGGCCTTCTATTTGACAACGGTCTTTGATCTAGCGGCCGCCACTGCAGATCCAGATTTTCATTTGGTTGTCGAAAAGGAATTGTTTGATGACGGGTGTGCGAAGCGTGAGGTTCCTCCATGGGAGTGGTGGTACATGCCAACGATGTTTCACAGTAAAGGAGTTTATTGAACATATCTTACTTGGTTACTATGTTACAAGGGACATGTGGACAACCTCGCTTTTTGATGGTTTCAACCTATGACTGGGTTGGTTTTTGGGAATCTCTAGATGAAATGGTACATGGTAACAACCCCACAAAGGTTTGGATGGCACTGTTTCAAGGTTCAGAAAGTCAGTATGCGGTATCCGTTTGGTCAGGCGGTCTGAAGCGAGTAAGCAGGCAGGCGAAAGTATATGCGAACGAATATGCGGATTATGCGGTTTCTATTATTTTAATTAAAAATAACTAAAAATATAATAATAAATTCAAATAATAAATATTTTTTTACAATCTGATTTCAACCAAAGATCGAAAGTATTTCCAAAGTTGTCCACTTAGATAAAAGAGTATATCATAAGATTCATAACAAAATATCTATGAATGGTAGTTCCAGCAAAGGTTCATACACAAATAATCAAACTCCTAATCTAAATCGTCAAAAATAACATGAGGAATTTCATCATCGTTGTCAGTGTCTGAATCCGTGATAAATTCTTGTTTCTCCTCCACACTTGGTGATGCATCCACATTCCTTTGGCCCCTCCTATGTTGCACCAATTCATCTACTCCACTTGCCTCGGCCACTAAGCTCCAAGTTAGCCCCAAGCCTTGAAACACCTCTTCTTCGTCTTCCTCTTGTCCGATCCACTCACTTACATGCGTCCTATCCTTAGAAACAAATGGGCCTCTTCCTTTCTGAGAATGTTGCTCCCTCGGTTTTGAGTTGAATTTCACAAAAATCAAGTCATTCAGCCTCTTGGTTTCAACTTTATTCTTCTTCTTGGTGTGGATCTGCAATGCAAGTATTTACTCAAAATGTTAATTGATGAATCAAACATCAATCTTAGTTTAATAAATAATCACAAATCACAAATGTGGTCGTCTATCGCTGCAAAAGAGCTCCAGTTCCTCTCACATCCAGAAGATGATGATGTCAGTTTTAATATCTTCATTGCCATCACCTTCATGCATGGCGTCTCACCACCAATTAGCTAGAAGAAAAATTAATGTCAACTCCTTATTCCTTTCATAAACTTGAAACATGTATAAAGCATATATTAGAAATGACACATTGACACATACTACTACCTGGATCGAACACGTCTTCTTTGACGGATCTCAGCTTGATAGCAAGGGATTTTCCAAATGCACCTTCTCCTTTTTTGTAAAGAATTATTTCTTTTGTTGTGATGACATCTTGAACGTCCAAATTAGGATAAAATATCTCCAAGCAATACAAAAAGCCATTTATGACAAAGCTATCTTCAGAAATGGCTTTATCATCATCTTTATAGAAAAATAGGGATTGAGATAGTAAGGTGCAAGGTGAAGAGAACTATCTAACCTCCTTCTCGACTTTGAATCAATGACACCAATGTAGAGCTTATATGAATGTTCAACATCTTTAAAAAGACTTTTTATCTCCTTCGCATCTTCAAGCCCTCCATATACAAAACTCAATGATGGCATCCGATCACCATCAACAAAACGCAAGAGACGAACGAGCGGGGAAAAGATCTTCAAGGTTAAGGAAACTTGGCTCTAAAATGTTGTACTAAGAACAACTGATCCAACAATTTCACCTTTCTTTGTCATGGACCACTTGCACTCCCTCCATTCATCAGAAGAAAACATAATCTCAACTTCTCTTTTTTTACAAAGACGCTTTGTAACGTGAAAAAACAAGAGGCAAATCGTGTTTTCCTTGGTCTGACTATCTCGCCCTTTTGGGTAAAGTGTCGCATCAAGCTAAGCATCTTTGCATGGTTGTAGATGAAAATAGTTAGTGTTCTGCCCTTTGCTATGCAATTTTTGACCTTCGACACCTTGCCAAGTTCTTCAAGCATGAGATCTATACAGTGAGCAGAACAAGATGACCATAATTTACTTGGATATTTGGTCTTGAGGAGCCTCCCAGCCGCCATATTAGCAGAGGCATAATCACAATTTGCAGAACATTGTTTACTCCAGCCTCCTTGATGCAATCCTCCACCAACGAGGATATATATTCAGCAGTATGTTCATCGGTTGAAGCATCGGCAAACTTCAAAAAATATGTTCCCAAGATGTAGTTAAAGCACAAGTTCATTATGCTTCTTCCCTTCATGTCGATCCATGCATCTGTCATGATAGAACATCCACTTATCTTCCATGCATCCTTGTGCCCTTTCAAAAATTCTTTTGTTTCTTCCATTTCATCCTTTAACAAAGGCTCCACAATTTCATAATAAGATGGGCGCTTGTAGCCGCTTCCGTATTTGCCAATTGCTTCGCACATGCGTATGAAGGAGTTCTTGGTCGCCGCGTTGAAAGGGATATCGCATTCATAGAAGAATTTGGCTACATATCTGTTGACACGCTCACGTTCCTCCTTGGCTAGTGTTTCCTTGATAATGGTTAGGTGCATTGTGCCAATTGTCCCAATTTCATCATCAAATGATCGTAGTATTTTCCCAAGGCATGTTCCTTCACATGGTGTTGTGGAAGAGCATGTCGCTAGATTCCACCTTTCTTTCAAAGTTATAGCTTTCTCGATCTTCTTCATAATTCCCTCTACGTAATCACACATCTCCTTCTACACTTCGGGGTCCGCCTTAGGACATGATTTGCAATTCCCTTTGATGTGAGCAAGGTGTTGTTTCATTCGGTTGATTCCATCTTTCAAGACCTTGCCACACAAGCGACAAGAGATCGAGATAACCAAAGACCTATGTCGTATGTTGTCATGATATAGGCATGCATCCTCCGACCAGAGACAGATGAGTTACTATATGTCTAAGTATGTACATTTGGCAGACTAATAGGTTGATGACCTAATCAAGGTTTATACACCGACGCATTGGTGTGCATGCAAGGGCATATGAGTTATACAATCTCTCAAAGGGATCATACAGGTTCATGCTGAACCGGAAGACATGAGCTCACTCATGAGATATTGGGAAGAATCAAATTCCGTGCATGGTCATCTCGCTTTGGAAGCTTGACTTAATTTGTAGGTTTGATATATGATTTTGAAAAGTATATGATCAACAATTGGGTGTGGTATATGCTTTTCGAATGTATATGATTGATACCAACTCCCAATAGTCAAATGAGAACCTTAATGATAAAACCCTTAAGCTAAAATTGTATATCAAAATAGTTAATAAGCTAAAATTGTATATCAAGGCCTAAGCACAACCCAAACAAATAATGACAAATGACGATTACTCACCTTCACTTCCATAATGTTATTTATCATCTTTGTACCTTGTATGTGCTAAGAACCACTGCTAAAAAAACTATTATTTGCTGATTCTAGTTAGTATTTACAGAAATATATATATATATAAACTAGATACAGGACTTCATAGAAAATAAGAGTCCCAAATATAAATATAAGTTGCTTTCAAAATCAAAAAAATGGAGATTCAGAGGGGTACCTCATGTTGTGCATGAACGCCAAGAATTCACGTGGAGAGGAGCAGCTTCTCGAAGAGGAGGAGCTTCTCGAGTAGAGGCGGAGGCGAAGGTCTTGTGCCGGAACAGGTTGGCGAGGAGCGTTGCTGGAAGGTGAGGAGCGGCGGAGGAACGACCCACGACGACCAGAGTAGGCGGCGAAGCAGCCTACGAGGACACCTGCAACCATGGTATTAAAAGGCGCGCCTCGAGGCGGTCGAGGCGTACGCCTCGAGGCGAGGCGGGCCTTTTTAGCCTCGAGGCGTACGCCTCGGCCTTGTCCAGTGAGGCGTGCGCCTCGAGTGGCTGAGGCGTAGCCTCGAGGCGTTCCGCCTCGAGGCGGTCGAGGCGTTTTCCGAGGCGTTTTTGTTTTTTTTGAAGATTTCTTGTATGATTTTAATAGTTACATGGTGGTTTGAGAAGCTTATAAATATATACTTGTTTAGGATAATGATTATACAAGTTAAATGCCTAAATCTGATGTTTCTTTCGTACCCATAACTCCACATTTACTATTAATTATGTGTAACTATTTCAGCAAACTGCTTCATATTTACTACTAATTATGTCTAACTATTAATTTATGCAAAATGTATGCTTAAATGTGGCCTCTTTCATATCCATATGCTTGAATTTGACCTCTTTCATATTCATATTTACCATTAACATGCCAAATTATTTTAGTGAACGCTTACTATTTTAGCGAGACCCCCGTTCTGGTAGGGTATGGTGCAACAGGGGGGATGCATACAACCGTTCTTCATCTGGGTATAGTAGAACATATAGTTAGGATTCAAATCATATGATTCATATCAACAACTTGGATATTTATAATGACAACTATAGCCAATCCCTTTTAGATAATTTTTTAGTGATAGTTATAAGTTATAGCCAATGATTTTCTTTTTATTAGGTAGAAATTTAGAAAGGTTTATGGCATTGAGTCATTGACATATCCTTTTTTCATGTTCTTATCTTCATAATATCATCATATATTACATTGTTATATACTATATATTTGTCAGATTATATTATTTCATCAATAAATATATGTATTATATATTTTATAATTATTTTTCTATACAAAACTGAGGCTTACGCCTCGACCGCCTCGAGGCTACGCCTCGCCTCGCTTCCAGGGAAAACGCCTCGTTCCGCCTTTAGTTTTTTCAAACCTTGCCTGCAACCGCCGCCTAGGGCTTCCTGGAGAACGGTTTTCGGGAGAGGGGCCTTTCGCGAGAGGGTTTCGAGCGACAGGCTTTTGCGAAAGGGTTTCGACTTTCAACCGAGAGGGTTTCCAGCAAAATAAGTTTAAAATTTGGGAGGGGGTCTAATACAAATGCGGGGGCATATGCGGAATACTCGGGTTGCATATGCGCTACGAGCGCCTACTGAATGCATTTTCATTACTCGATGCGCTTGGTAGCCCGAGTACATATATGCGGCCGCATATGCGGCCACCTTTGCCGACTTTCTGATCATTGGTCAATGGGTTTTACGAGTTGTTCTTCATCTGACGTGGTTGACACAAAAGGGAGTTCCTTTTATCTGGGATGATTCATGCGAGCAGGCCTTCAGGACAGTGATGGAAAGATTGATAACGACGCCCATTCTTGCTCTACCTTCAAGTACCCAAGATTATGCAGTCTATACGGATGCATCAGGAGAAGGTCTAGGAGCGGTGCTGATGCAGAGAGGTCACGTGATTGCATACGCATCACGTCAGTTGAGGTTGCATGAGCGAAATTACCCACCTATGACTTGGAGTTGGCGATAATTGTCTTTGTCTTGAAGATCTGGCACCATTATCTGATTTATGGTATGTGTGGTTTGCACGAAATGGTCTATATTTCGAGGAGAAAGAAATTACATGTAGAATGTAATACCGCTTACAAACAGCATAAGGACCGTTTGATTTTTGTAATTATTTTATGATAATGTGAATAAATAGAAGTTTATGGGTGGACATCTCCTCGACATCACAACTACTTTTTCGTAAAAAAATAGTAATGGCTAGAGAAATAAATAATATTTGAGGTGGAAATTATATATGTTGTGCAAAGCTAAGTTAAATGATAGTGTAATTAAGTTAAAAAAATCACTTTCAAGTGCTTATGTGTTCCTTTTAGTTCCTTTTTTCTAGAGAAACTGCATGTGTCCTTGTATAATTACGTAGTTGGACTACAATAACTAATACACTTAATAATTATACGACGACTCATGTGGCGTCCTCCATTTTATACTATACCATATGATATATGTTAGTCAAACCGCTAAGTTTGCTTTTTTAGAAATCAATGGACGAACCTCCAGAGATGGATGGCCTAACACATATATTCAAAATTAAAAAGGACTACAAGGAGTATACCTCATAGAGGACATTGGCATGCTCTATTACATTTAAATAATAAAACCTCACACTTCTAAAAATCGGTATGTTCCTCGCTAGCTATAAAGCTCACATGAGACCTAACACCTTTATCACGCCTTCTCTTAAGCCCCTTCAGTTACCGCCCTTAGAATCCCAAAACGTAGCTTCATCCTCACAATGCAAACCAAGCAAACTAGCATCTTCCCAAGTATGTGTGGAATCGGGAGATGTGAAAAGTAGATGGTTGATAACCTCAAAAGCTTCCCCGCAACAAACACAAAGCACATTGCAACCTGGGAAGAACCTCGCCCCTCTTACCATGCACACACAATATGCCACCCCCCATGGGCAACCATAAGAAGACCTTAATCCTAATGTGAATCTCACTCCCATATGTGTATACAATCTCACATCATGGCCCTTAAATAGAACACCATGGAAGCAGTAGGGACCTTGAAAGCCTTTTTGACCGAGAATGAGCCTTCTCCCCTACACCATGAGTACCTTCGCCTCGACAAGCTTGTTTGACCTGCACATGAAATCTTCAACTCTTTGATCAGAGAGCTTAGAGGTAAAAAGCAGTGTTCAAGCCCCCTTACACCAAACCTCAGCAATATGGACCTCGCTCTCCAAGGGTGGAACTAGTATATGTCTTGGAGGGGTCATGGCCCCTCTTTGATTATTATATGTCACTCGTATAATGTATTAAATTTATAATATTATCCCTCCTTAATTGTATAATAAATAGTGTTAGAGAAATGTTATAAAGTCATTTAATGGTCAAATGGTAGAGTAACAAGGTTACTATTTTGGAGACCAACGTTCGAATCTTACCTCCCCCAATTTTAATTTCGTTTATATAGTTTATCCAGTCACTTCCAAAGTATCAAAATTACAAGTATAATTTGATATAAAATTGTATTCAAGTTCATTTATCTCTCCCATTGTTTTTAGCGCTCCTTTTAGAAAAGTGGCAAAGCCTTCTCCCATTGTACGTAGGGTTAGCTACATGGATTCTTGCTCAAATTCATGTTGAAAGATTCGACTATTTTTATGCTGACTACATTATTTTTAGCACTTCTTATAAATAAAAAAATTTATTGTTTCCTTTTAACCATGAACATTTTGTTTCAAAGTTTACTTGATAATTTAGCTTTTCTGGGATGGATTTAGAGAGGCTTAAATTATTATATTTATCAGATTTTAAAAAAACATCATTGAAAAATAATCTATTTGAAAATCTGACTTTAGTAACAGATTTAAATTGTAAGTTTATCAAAACTAAAAGAGGTTCATATTAAAAATATTAACTCTACTAAAAATATCATTTGACACATTTCCATTTTTGAGCATACATTATAGTTGTATACTTGGCCCCTCATTGATAAAATTCTCGATTCTGCCCATGTCCTTGTCCATCGCTAGAGCAAACAAACGAGGATAAAGGTCATATAAAGAACCTTTCTTAGTCTAATCATTCTTTCAAAATAGGAAGCCACTCCCGTCTCCCATCACTGAACAAAGCGATGGAACAACCTCAGGCAAAACTGAGCAAATTCCCTTCCAAAACATAGAGGGAGACGCAACCGCATCCACTCATGCAAAAGTGTCAAAGGGAATTAAGTGTATAGGCTGGACTAGTCTCGAGAGTAAGTCTGAACTATCACCCCATATTCTGATGACCCATAATGCAAGCCGGTGTTGGGAGATGGTGAGACTTTCATATTCTGGATGAATGATCGGACGGGAGATGGGTGTTTGGGGGAGCGCTTCCCTCGCCTCTTCGCCAATGCAAGAGACAAGGTGTTAAAGTGGGGTAGGTGTGGGAACACAGATCTTGGAAACCTACCTTTATCAGCGAGCTCAGATCAGAGGATGGAGGATTTCATGAGAATGTAGGGAGAATTGGCTCAGATGGAGTCTCCGTCAACAGGGCGAGATCATTTTCAAATGGAGGGATGGTTGATTCATGGTGAAAAAAACCTACCTTTTCTTTTCAGAGGTTAACATTGACGTACAGGATGAAGTCATATTGGATGTTAGAATTATATGGAGAAGTAAAATTACCAAAACAAACTAAGGTGTTCTTGTGGCTTGTCAGATTTGGTTGCATATTCACGAAGAAATGCAGGGGTCGGATGCTGATGGTGGAGGACGTCACATGTGACAGATGTGGACTTGAGCCAGAAGATTTGGAACATCTCTTTTACAACTGTTGTCACTCCATTGAGGTTTGGAAGAAGGCACATGTGACATGGCCAGGAGTGGATTGTGGCACAAATTTCTGGAGATCCATCAGAACTGTGTGTGGAAAAGGTCACGAATGTGGTTCTTACACTTCTGCGTTATTGTGGGCTATCTAGTGTGGAAGAAACGAGGACATCTTCCGTGGCAAGCGTTTTTGTGCTGAGAGAGTGTTTTACCATTGTAGAGCATTACGCTCAGCTTGGATTGATGGAACTTAATTTTTTTCATATAATATTGTATAAAAGCTTACCATGTGGTGGATCTTAGTTTGGGAATTCACTAGAGATGCAAACGGATGCGGTAATATTCGTATTCGTTCGTATTTGTATTCGTTTTTAAAAGGATACGGTTCTTGTTTATTTAAAACAAAAAAATATGAATATGAATATTCTAAACGATTTTTTTACGGATACGAATACGAATCTTGAGTTAACAAATGCGAATACGAATACGAAGATGAATACAAATATTCGTATTATATATTTATTATTATAAAATAAAATTAGGGCATAATCCCCCAAAACCCCCTTCCCTTGACGCCCTTTCTTCCCACGCTAGTCGCCAGGCCACCACCCCCTGCCTCCCCTTACCAACCTCCGCTACCCCCGCGGCCCCCACCTCCCCCATGCCACCACGCCTCCCCCTTCACCCTCTGCGCCCTCCGTCGCCCCCGCCTCCCCCATACCGCCCTGCCTCCCCCTCCACCCCATGCACCATCCGCCTTGCCCTGCGCACTGCACCTCCCCCCGCCTCCCCACTTCCCCTTGTACCCTCCGTCGCCCCCGCCTCCCCCATACTGCCATGCCTCCCCCTACGCCCCATGCGCCATCCGCCTCGCCTTGCACCCTCCCCCTACGCACTGCACCTCCCCTGGCCTCCCCGCCTCCTCTTGCACCCTCCACCGGTCCAGCCTCCCCGTCTCACCTTCCCTTGCCGCCCTGCCTCCCCCTCCGCCCCATGCGCCCTCCGCCTGCCCCCCCCCCCGTACCATGCGCCCCCTACCTCCCTGCCTTCCCTTGCCAAAATCCACCTCCCCCTGTGCATCCCCCTACCCAACCTCCCTCTACATCCCAGTTGAACCTCATCAATAACCTCCTGAGCTTCACCAGCTTGCTAGCCAGCCGACAAGTCGCTAAACCACTCGATCGACATCCCGCCCAGAACTCCGTCGCTACCTCCCGAAAGCCCTCTTCCATCAGCCATGCTCTCTCAAATTTAAAGAAGGTGCAAGGGTGATCGTCCTCCCCCGAGAACCAAAGCAATGGCGTATGATCCGACTATGCCCTCGGAAGGGCCTGTGCCCCAGCCAGTGGGAACACCTCCACCACCTCCATCGACAACATGAATCTATCAAGACAGGAACGAGATCTTGAATTCCATCACATGTAGCGACATCCCATAGCATCGACCACCTAAAGCCCCAGATCATGCACCATCTCTGCCAATTCCTCAGAGCCATTGTCAACCAGCCCCGATCCCTAGGGCGGTCCTCCAACCGCAGAGTCACATTGAAATCACATGCAATGAGCCATGCCACCCTTGGTAACCTCGCCCTAGACAGTATCAACTCCTACACCAAACTGCCAATGTTGATTCCAATGCATGGGACGTACACATTTTGTCCTTATCTTTACTTGAATGCCAAAGTTTAAAGCATGTCTTCTCGATCTCCCTTGCTTTCTCTTTAACTCATTTTGTCTCTTGGAGATATAATATCTGAATCTTCATTCTTTCCATCATATCTACAATCTCTACCGATTTTCCCGTCAAAGTGCCAATATTCCAAATACTTATCCGTAACTTCGTTTGCAACCTCTTTTGGACTAACTTCTTTACTCGAATGCATCCATCACGCGAGAACCCTTGCAAATTTTGAACTGCATCCGGGCGGCGATGCAGCGGACCTAGCCTATTTACTCGCATGTGTTCTTCATGTGAGAACCCTTGCAAATTTTGAACTACGTTCAGGCAGAGATGTAGCGACCCTTGCCAACTTCACGTTGCATACAGGCGATGCAACGTGCCGCTAGTAGGGAACGCCCCAACGAAAAGCAATGGGTCTTATATCTAGATATTTTAAACCAATTCAAGGACCAGAAGAAGTAGAACTTGTGAACCGTGTCAATTACTACCTCGATCCAATCTTTGCCACGTAAACCCGATTCCCAAACCTTCCTTAAGACAACCACCATGCATGCATGTCCAGTAAACAAAATGTTCGTGGTATCTTGAACAGGTACATACTCGAGCATCGCAGTCCACAGTGATCCTGAGGGGGTTCACGATTTGGTCAATCCATCTCATACATACACGCATGTCCTTAAATGTTGACTTCGATGTCATTACACCAAACCTGAAAACTGGCATGTCATCGACATGCCACCGGAATACCCAAAAATTGCAAAAATATCTATAAAATTTGATTTTTCTAGAAAATTATGGATTCGGATATTCTTTTATTTATAAATAAGATATGAATACACACTTGATTGCTAAAATGGATGTCAAAATACAAGTTTTCTAGTGGGGTTGTCATCATAATCATTGCAAAGACCGATATGCAATATTGAAATAAGACATGCAATTAGAAGTCTAGTAATGTAGAACATGTAACTAAGTTATAACTAACAAATATCAGTCACATAAACTTAAAATTCATAATATAGAAATGCTAAGAATATTTACTATATAAATAAGTTGGAATATCGTCACTCGTCGGAATTCAAACTACATCTAAACATAAAAAAATTAAAATCAACAAACTTATATTCGACACGTGCACACTATATATTATATTTACCATAGATCTTGTGAATATTTAAACAAATTCTTTTATTAGTATTGATAAATTTTATAGGTTAATCTATCATGTGTAGCATCTGCCTCCAAAAAAATAAAGATATATATTATTCTTATTATAAAATAATCTTTGAAAGTACCTTATTCACTAAATTAACGGACACCCCCCAATGGGTCAAGAGTGAATGTGTGGATCCCATATATTCCTCCTAAATAGTTCAGGATAACTAGTGCCATAGAATGCTCGCTTCAACATACAGAGCAACTTACTTCTACGCCTCTAAAGCCATGCATACAAAATAGAGTCCAAAAAGTAAAAACCACGTATCTTTAAAAAAAATCATACTCTCTATGCAGGATGAAAAGGACAGCAAACTAAAGAACTACAACAAGCTAGCAATCTGTTAGGTAAAAATGAAGCTTACCAGAGCCCTTTTCCTCAGAATGGTGATTTCTTTCCCTGCGCTTATCTCTGTCCCTATCGACCTCTCTGCCCCTTTCTCTATCCCTTTCGGAGTCCTTGCTTCCTCTACCATCAGGATATCCCCCTCTTTCACGATCAATATCTTTCATTTCAGACCTATATTTGTCCCTATCTTTTTCTTTGTTCCTCTCTCCATTGGTGTCGCTTCTAGAATCACCCTTAGATTTTCCATCAATATCTTTCCTTTCACCTTCATTTAAAGAGCTTTTTCCATCATCTTCATTCTTTTTCGACCCCTTTAGCTTATCTAGAGCCAATCTTATACGGGCCTCCTTGGACAAACTAGGATCTGTCCTTGGAGTGTTGTCATTTCCTGAGCCATCCGCTGGAGCTTCCTATAGAAAAAAACTTCCATTTAAAACACTAATAGTTTAATGGATGAAATTTTATTTGAGATTATAATGAATGAAAATTTCTTTGAGTATAATGGATGAAATTCACCTTCGAGAAAAGTTTGATCCACCCCTGTACAGTTGACTTATAAGACTAGCATGATGCCAGTCCATGGTAACTACAGTCTAACTATAAAATGTAATATAAATATTCGATCACATTCTATCAAGAAGATTGTTTTTCACCTTTGCTATTGGTGCCTGAGGATCGGGAGTCCTTTTATGTGTAAAGGAATCATTATCTTTGCATACCGATATATACTGAGCCTTTGGGAGACTATATAGATGAGCAAGAACTCTGCAAACTTTTTCAATATTCAAAATATCCGCATCAAAAACATTCCACCAGGGTGGATTTTCAGGAAGAGGGACCTGGACTCGGCGAGCTGCAGCATACACAACTCCACAGGCAACAACCTCGCTCCTGAATTGAACGCACAGTGTTGTCCGCAAACTGATGAAAATATTGCAAATTATTTTGTTTAAAAAAATCACTATTTCTAACAATAAACAACGAAGTAAAGAATGTCCTGAAATGGGTAAAGCAACAAAAGTTACTGGATCCTTCACACATATGGCAACTCCACCAAACAAGAAAATAATAGAGATATCTCACCATTATATCTCCCAGTTTTTCAGGTTATCGGCCAAAGTAGATATCCATTACATAGACATAATAGAGAACTCTAAGAAAGATCTGAAGAGCAGCTTGTGCATACATTTGAATGTTCCTAAAAGATGGCCAAAGCGATGTAAAATAAATAAAATTCCATTATGTTGATAAAGAATTTGATGGCAATCCATAGTTAATCACCATTCTTTTACAAACAAGAAAGCCTATTGTGCACATCGAGATAATTGAAAATTGGAAAAAATAATGGCCCGCAAAGGCCTTCAGAAAAGAAAATCTAAAATCTCAAAGCATGTCTAAACATAAAGGCACTATTTTCAATGTTGGTAAACAATAGCACTAAAAGTGAAAGGATTCAACAAGGATACACTGTGTAAGGGTTGCCTCTAACCCTTATATTGTTTGTGTTGATAGTTGGCATCTCGGTGGCAAGGGTCTCCCAAGCCAGCAATAATGAAGTTATTTCTACTTTCCCAGGAAGGGGCAACCTATCAGTGAAGGGTCAACAATTGGCCCAAGTTCATATTCTACAATACATTGATGACATGATCTTCATACAAAATATTCTTTTTCATGTCATAGACCCATGGTTCTAGAGGATGTCTTTGGAAGGTTTGCTAACTTAGATTCGAAATCCTCTTTTACTCTTTTTACGTGGATGAGAACATGGCCTCAAATTTCAGCGAAATTCAGTCGAATTTCAGTCGAATATCGACATCCCGTCGAAAACGAAATTCGACCGAAATGGTCGAAATGACCGAAATATGGGGGCCCTAGTACAAAAAAGACTGAAATTTCGGTCCAAATTCGACCGAAATTCGATCAAAATTCCATTTCGGTCAGTCACCGAAATGGTGACCGAAACCGACATTTAGGGCCTTGGATGAGAAGGTGTTTACAAGGAAACCATGAGTACATAGTGATATTGTAGGGTGCGTGACAGTCATGAACAGAAGATTCGACTAATTTTGAAAAAAGATTGAAAGGAGATTATTGAGTTGGAGGTCAAATTTTCTCTCCGCGCAGAATGGTTGGTCTTGCTAAACCAACAATATTTTCATTGCACAATTTCTTTGTCGGTCTTCAAGTTGCCGATGAAGGAATAAATAGAATGACAAAATCAGAAGAAGATTATTATAAAAAGGACTAAAAGTGATGGGGAAGAGGAGTGCCCCATAAGGAAGGACGGTCAATGGATGTCGACACATGTATGTCCTAAAGCTGGTAGGAGAGAGCAACGATTAGTGTATTAGGGTTCTTACAGGATGTTATGGAAGATGTGTCCTTGATGATTGACATTAGGCTATGGTGACCTGCTTTGGATGAGGATATTACCACATGCAGTGAAGTGTCTTCCGTGGATTCGTGGAGACGACATGGATCTCAGGTTTTAATTGGAAAATCAATCAAAAAAAGGCGCTCACAATGACCCCATTCCAAGAATTTTTTTCCTTCAACAATGCAGTATTAAAGTAGAGATACCGAGGGAGTGTGTCTCAAATTTGTGACAATGTTTTCAGACCAGAGGTTTTTTTGTTCAAAAAAGGGCAAAATGCTATGGTGCATATCCCAAATGTATTAACCAATCAAAATGAATTACAATAGCCAGGAATCGAGAAGAATTCTAGCAAGATGCACATTTCTATATAAAAACACTTTGCTCTAAATATTTTTTTTTGAGGCTCAAAAAAAGGGGGACACACGCGAAGGTGCTCACCCCAATGTATTAAAAAGAGAAAGAGATACTTACAAGGGGAAACTGAAGATGAGAAATTACAAAACAAAGTAAAGGGGGTAGACGGAGATCGTAGCCCCTGCTGCTAAAAATTTACATAGAGGTCCAGTCACGAAGGAAGCCCGAGGCCGTGGATCTAACATTCTCCAAATAGAACCGCTGACGAGCAAAGATAGCTTCGTTTCGCCCCAGCCACAGGCTCCAAAGCCTCGAGATAGGGTCAAGCAGCGCAGGCCATGGCCGACCCCGATCACAGAACAAGCTTTGAAAGAAATGAGCGAAGGAAGAGAGATCCAGCCACCCCAAATCGGCCCATAACGCATCAACACAGCAGCAATGCAGAAATAGGTGATCAATAGTTTCCGTATCCACGCCACAGAGACCACAGAGAGGCGAAGAGTTGGGAAACATCCGTGCACAAC
This sequence comes from Ottelia alismoides, assembly GCA_037367405.1. Lineage (NCBI taxonomy): Eukaryota > Viridiplantae > Streptophyta > Magnoliopsida > Alismatales > Hydrocharitaceae > Ottelia > Ottelia alismoides. The sequence continues at coordinate 120,207 of JAZKJV010007573.1, read as the reverse complement.
GATCTCGAGTTAGTATTCTTCCCCTACGGAGCAGCCAAAGAAAAATACCCACACGCTCAGGAAGCCTGAGTGCCCACAATAGATTGCAATCACGCAAGAGCATGTCATCCCTCCCAGCGGGAACCGGCAATATGGCCATATACGCGGCACGAGTAGAGAAGGGCCCATTCTTCCAGGCCAAGTAGTCCCGGCCCACAGAAGGCACAGGGGCATCAACAAGAGAGCTTATGAGAGAGAGATATTCGAGCATCCGCTGGTCCGACAAAGACTCAGAAATAAGAGGGCACCAATCGTGCCCATCCCAGCAGCCGGCCACCGTAACATCTTTGTTTGGGACCAAAGCGTAAAGACGGGGGAAAGTGAGACTAAAGGGCCCCCTTCCCGTCCAGTCATCCTCCCAGAAGCGAAGCAGAGAACCATCGTCGAGGTTGAATGAGAATAGGGAGCGATTCCGACAAAGAGCGCCCATCACCCCACGCCAAAAGATAGAGACCTGGCCCCGATAATCACCACGAAAGGCCAAATGGATGCCATCCCCTGCCGCACCCCTCAAACAATTAATCAAGAAGTTGTCCTCCTTCCCCCAAATTCTCGCCGCCCATTTGAGCAATAGAGCATCATTCACCGACGCCAGGCGCCTCACACCCAGCCCGCCCTCCTTCTTAGGGCGCGTGACCTCATCCCAGGCAACGAGGTGCACACCCTTCCCCCCTCCTCCCTTCTTCCCCCACAGAAATGCCCGCATACACTTCTCCAGACGCCAACGAACCCCCTTTGGCATCCCCCGCACCGAGAGAAAGTAGATAGGGATAGAGGAAAGGACGGATTTAAGAAGCACTAACCGGCCACCACGGGAGAGAATCGCCGCGCGCCACCCAGCCAGGCGATGCTCGACCTTCTCGACGATCGATTTCCAGTCACGCGTGCGCGCGTGGCCCAACGTCAAGGGTAATCCCAGGTAATCGAAGGGGAGATCAGAAGTTTGACAGCCCAGCACGTGCGAGCACATCGCCGCCTCCGCCGAGGACATGAAGAAAGGGACCGCCTTAGATTTGTTACCATTCATATGAAGACCGGAGAGCTCGCTGAACAGTTGAATAGTAGTAGCCATTGGGGACACATTCGAAGGATCCCCCTCGATGAAACAAATTGTATCATCAGCAAATTGGACGAGCGGTATGTGGTAAGGGCCCAAAGAGCTGCCCCGAGACAAACCAGCCCCCACAACACCCTCTATCATGCGTGGCAGAACATCAGCCGCCAGAACGAAAAGGAGAGGGGCTAGGGGGCAACCCTGGCGAATCCCCCTCCGCGGTTGGAAAGAACCCCCGACCGTCCTGCCATTGACCAAAAGAGATAGCGATGCCGTTGACACACAACGCCGCATCCACGTAATCCAGGTAGAGGGGAACCCCCTTCTCCACAGAACGGACCATAAGAACCGCCAATCAAGAGTATCATAGGCCTTGGCAAAATCAATCTTCCAAAGAATTCCCTTGGTTGCATTCCTCCTCCATGACTCAATAATCTCGGAAACAACGGCATAGCAATCAGAAATTTGCCTACCACGCACGAAGGCTGCCTGCGTAGGCGAAATGAGTGAGTCGAGGAGCGGGGCCAGGCGACGCGCGAGGGCCTTTGCAATAATTAGATAAATTGCATTGGACACGGAAATAGGCCTGAAATCCTCAATCCTAGTAGCCGACGACGATTTAGGAATAAGCACAATATGGGACCGATTTAGGATATCAAAGCCATCGTTTCTCTCGCAAAAATCCCGCGCCACAGCCAGAACATCGTTCCCAACAATATCCCAAAATTCCTTGTAAAAGCAAACCGGGAAGCCATCAGGCCCCGGGGCAGCATCACGATTGAGGTCCCAAACCGCCCCTTTGAGTTCTTCCAAAGAAAGCGGGAGCACGAGCGCCTCCGCAGAAGATGCAGGGAGAGCAGGAGCCCCCTGGCCCGACCAGCGCCACCGCCGCGGGGCCGAGGAGCCAAACGCAGCACGAAAATAGTTCCCAACGGCCACCCCCACATCAACCTCCCCCTCGAAATGCACCCCACCAATGGATATAGAAGAAATGGAATTAGAGCGGCGGCGGCCACTCGCCACCCTGTGGAAGTAAGCAGAATTGGCGTCCCCCTCCTTGAGCCACCTCACCCGAGATCGCTGACGCCACTCGATTGAACGCTTACGATCCTCCATCCGCGTCGTCGCAACGGCGGCAGCGCGCTCAGCCAACTCGTCCGAAGTCAGATCTCTATCATTCTCGAGAATGTCAAGGCGTAGAATCACAGCCTCAGCCACCAACCGATCACGAATACGAGCCTGCCTCGACTCCCGCTTGAAGGACGCGAGGGCCGCATGCAGGGAAGAGAGTTTAAGGGCAAAGCGACGTGCGGCAGAACCCGCAAAAAAGGACTGGTTCCAATGATTCCGAACAAAATCCCTGAATCCCGGCTCGAGGAGCCAAGAACGCTCATATCTGAAGAGCCCACGGGGACGCTGACCATCCCCGGTATCACAAATGATGGGACTGTGATCAGAGAAAGCGCGAGGACGAGAAGTGACCGAACAAAGGGGGAAAGCCTCCATAAAGTGCTCGTTGGCCAGAAACCGATCGATCCGCGATCGGGCAGAATTCGACCTCCAAGTGTAGACGATATCATTTGCCTCCAGCCCCTCCAGAGCCAAGTCCCGAACAAAGTCCATGAAGTCCGATGAGCCGGGATCGCTGCCCCCACGAGCGCGGGGACGGTCCCTTGATCGCAATGTGACATTAAAATCACCCCCCACCAGCCAGGGCATGTTATCAAAAGCAAGCGCATCCGCCCTGAGGTCCTCCCAAAGCTCCCGGCGATCGATATGAGAGGTAGGCCCGTAGACACAAGTGAAGGCCGCACGCAAATTATTTTCCGATAGGGTGAGCACCGCGGAGACGGAGTGACGACCGATCCTCGAAGAAGAGAATGATAGGCGCGAAGAGCGCCAAGCAACAAATAAACCACCGCTCGCACCAGAAGCATCCAACGCACGAAACGCATCCAACCCACCAGCACCAAAAGACCGCCAAACATCTTCATCCAGCACAGACAACTTAGATTCTTGAACAAAAGCAATGTCGCAACCCCATTCCAAAAGACGAGCGCCCAAAGAACGGCGACGATGAGAGTCACAAAGTCCACGCACATTCCAAGACAAGATCTTCATAAACAAATAAGGGGTCCCCAGGAAGCCGCAAATCCCAAAAGAGAAACTCAAAAGCCAGGAGGAGATCTCCTCCCCACGCGGACTAAACCAGAAGCAGCTGCCACCACATCCCGAGGCGAAGAAGAGACTCGGAAAGGAGAAGAGGGTGGCGCGTCACCAAGGCGGTAGGATCGCCTTCGAGTGTAAGCTCGACCAAATCTTGAGGGGGGGGAGGAGCCCCCGACCACGTCCCAGGAAGCACCGCCATGTAGGTCGTCAGCAGCAGCATACCTTTCACAGCCCGACCATCCCCGCGGAGGTCGCCCCCCTCGGCGAGGAGGGGTGAAGACGAGGGGATCATTGAGAATAGGCGCAGGAGAGTCCAGCGATAATAACTGCGAGGGAGAGATGTCCTCCAGAATGTCCCTCGAGATAGGGGCCACCACACTGATGGGCATAGGACATGGATAGTCCGAGACCCAAGAAATGGATTCGGATATCCCGGACTGGTCGGACAGCACCCGATAAGGAGGCCCGAAGGAGATAACAGCAGATCCGAAAGAAGAGCCTCGTGTAGACGTAGCCACGTGACCAGAGAGGTCGAGATGAGAGAAATCCACATCGGGGCAATCCACCGCCACAATATCACGTCTGCCACTCGCGCCCCAAGGCGAATGAAATGATGGGCCCGAACCATCGGCCTCCCCGAGCGACGCTTCGGAATATCCCCCATGCGACGCTTCGGAAAAGTCACCAGACGACGCTTCGAAAATATCCCTGGAAGAGGCCACGTGTCGCGAAGAACCTGAACCGTCACCCCTCGACGGAGAGCCCTGATGTCCACCGCGCAAGGCGGAGGAAGAAGGAGAAGGATCGGACGCCGGCGGCGGCGGCAGTATGAGAATCTCCACCTTGAAAGACCAGGAGCCCAGGAGCAGACGCTCGAATATGACCTTCCCCTCCATCTCCTCAAGAAAACGAGGAGAACACTCCAGAAGAATCGTCGTGCTGGCCCAATCCGCCCCTGGCGCCAAGCCATCGTCAAGGACTGCAAGAACTTGCCCCCACCGAGCGATCATCTTAGAGAGCACAGCCACCGTGCGAGAGAGGAAAGGGACCCCCCGCACCTCCGCGATACAAATCTCGGTAGTGTACACCGCTCCATCCGCGACACGAAGGGGTCGCCATGTAACATCAGCATGCCCAAACCCATGGAAAAGGCTCTCCCGTTGCACCGGGGATAGCCCGCGAACACAACAGCGCTGCGAGTCCAGGAAGACAATGTCGCCGTCGAAATCCTCGCCAAGAAACAAAATCGTCCTCGCTCGAATGTCATCCCAGGAGAGATCCGATCCACGTCGGACACCCACCGCAGCAAGGTGTCCCTTGGACGAAGCACGCCTGCACGCGAAAAACCCGCCGCCATGCAGCCCCGCATCCCGCCGCGCCGACCCGCCCCCCGGCTCCTCAACCCTCCTTCCCCTACCAACGGCAGCCCCACCCCCACGCCCCTTGCAGGGCAAGCCCCCCTGCACCACGTGCTCCGCAACCGAACCATGCATAGGAAACGAGCCATGCACGGCATGTTCATCGCCCGCACCGCCACCCACCTCCAACAGCTGCACAGATCCCACCACCGCCGCAGACACCTCACTAGCAGGAACGCCACCCGCCTCGCGAGCCTGAACGCCCCCCACCTCACTAGCAGGAACGCCACCCACCTCACTAGCAGGAACGGCAGCCGCCTCACAAGCAGGAACACCAGCCGCGACGCGACCAGGAGCCCCCCCCCTAGTTGCACCAGCACCGGCAACCACCTCCGCAAATGAGCGAGTATCGCGACCACCCTGAGAAGCTCCAGGGCTGTCTCGCGAAGATGACCGGCGAGAGACCGCGCGTTGTCCGGCGCGACCTCCTTCACGAACGAACCAGCAAGACGCCATGCGATGCCCCACCCTACCACAATGGAAGCAGCGGGGCGGAGTATCACACGCAGCGGCTAGGTGACCACGCAGACCACAGCGGAAACACTTACGACCAGGCTTCGCATGCGAAACCCGTCGCCAACCTTCACCTCCGTCGTTGTCGCGCACCGCATGAGCTCCCCTTCCACCACGAACCTTAGGTTTCCACGCGAAACGCTCCGCCATCCCCCCACTCGCGCCACTTTGCTCTAAATATTACACTGCCGTAAGCAAGCCAAAGTGACGAAAAGACTGCATCCAACATCTATAGCACTTTGTTTGAGTGAAACCGTGTGTGGAAGAGGGAATCCCATAAGCTGCCAAGATTCAGTGTATCCATCCACTCGATACTCAATGCAAACAAGATATCCTACACTTTCTCATGGGCAAGAGAAGGCGTTCCACTGTCTCATCCTCTATTATACGGAAAGTGCAACTGTTGTCATTGCTCGAACAATATTGATAAGGTGAGGCCAAGCTATATAGTAGGAAAAGTAACAGCTCATGAAGACCTCGTCATTTGTAAAGTCAAGATGATTGACGGAGAGAACTGGCTACTAGGGAATCTGCTCGAGTGAAAACTACATATTAGGGAAGGTCACCCCTATATAAGAATGGTCGTCTATAACCAGTTGTGGGAAGACAAAATGATTTACAATAGCCAGAAATCGAGAAGAATCCTAGCAAGATGCACATTTCTATATAAAAACACTTTGCTCAAAATATTACACCGTTGTAAGCCAAAGTGACGAAAAGATTGCAACCAACATTTGTAGCACTTTGTTAGAGTGAAACTGTGTGGGGAAGAGAGAATCCCATAAGCTGCCACGATTCAGGGTATCCACCCACTCGATACCCAATGCAAACAAGATATCCTACACTTTCTCATGGGCAAGAGAAGGTGTTCCACTGTCGCAACCTCTACCACACAGAAAGAGCAACTGTTGTCATTACTCGAACAAAATTGATAAGGTGAGGCCAAGATGATAAAGACCATCCAAAGGGTATAGATATAATAGGAAAAGTCACAGCTCATGAAGACCTCGTCATTTGTAAAGTCAAAATGATTGAGGGAGAGAACCGGCTGCTAGGGAATCTGCTCGAGTGAAAACTACATATTAGGGAAGGTCACCCCTATATATGAATGGTCGTCTATAACCAGTTGTGGGAAGACAAATTGTCTCCCTATATACTGGAAGGGGGGAGGAGGAGGAGTCTGATCTCCTTAGCACTTCCGATCAGAATTATAAAAAAAGGTAAGCCTTGGTTAGCTCTACCATCCACAGAGAAAAAAATCAAGCCAAAATTGACCGGAAATTAAAGAGAAGAGCAAGGAGCTTGGACTACAAGATTTTAGGCTTGGGTTGAGTGGCATTGCCAATGTGCATGCACCAGTGACCACCTCTCCTTGGTCAACAATTTATCGAGCCACAGTAACCAATGAAAGACCTTAATCCATAGAGGAAAATGCATGTCCCCAATATGAACCTGCAATATCAAACTAGCTCTTTATGCGGTGTAGGATCTAAGCACCAATCCAGTGCTTGATAAGCCTGCCTCATTGAGAACTCCCTTGCTCGCCACCACCAATGGTCTCAACCCTCTATGGGGCCACCAAAAGTCCCAATGGCATCCAATAACTCTAGAAACTCCCGAAAATGTTGCGCTGAAAACTCCGTCAAGAAAGTTGGGAGCCAAGTATCATCCTCTCATGCTTTCAAAACTAACAAGCCAAGATCAGTTACCAGAGCGAATAAGTGTGAAAATATTCCCCCGTCAGTCTAATCATCCGTCCAGAACGCAAAAGAGCAATTATCACCCAAGATTGAGAGACAAAGTTAGGACCTGAGGCAACACAATGCAAATCCCCTTCCAAAAAACCAAACATAATGAAGTGGGCGATGAACCATAGCGTGATAGGCATGAACTCCATAAATGTCATGGATCAGTCTACAACATAAATCTTCATTGTCTCCCTAGATTCTCACCACCCACTTCATCAAGACTATTTTCAAAGTCTATGGAAGAAGATTACGTCTCCCCTCCTCTGGGAGTGTAATAGTGTCTCGATCCACCAAATATTTCCACGAAGCATTCTGGCTAGAGATTCCTCAGAAGAACCTCCTCATGGTCACCTCTAGTCGATGTCGAATCCCGACACCCAATAGTCTCAAGGACATGAAGAACACCGAAATTTCCACAAGAATTGCTTTTACTAGTAACCCCAGGCAAGCATTGACTCCTTCCACCTTGACAATTTCTGCTCTAACCTCTTAATAACCAGTAGAAGAACCTCCTCATGGTCACCTCTAGTCGATGTCGAATCCCGACACCCAATAGTCTCAAGGACATGAAGAACACCGAAATTTCCACAAGAATTGCTTTTACTAGTAACCCCAGGCAAGCATTGACTCCTTCCACCTTGACAATTTCTGCTCTAACCTCTTAATAACCAGTAAACAGTCTTTCTGTCGGGTCCGACCGAATATAATGGCAATTTTAGGTAGTGAATCGATTGCAAGTAACGAGCAGTTCCCGACGTCACGCCGTGCTCAACAACCTATGCCTCTGAAAGACAAAATGGGACCACATCATACCTCTTAATTAATCTTCAAGCCATAAAGCTTTCCAAAGTTGTTTTGGGATCATAGCCATTCCTTTTGCCTCCTTCGTGCCCCTTCAATTTAGAAAATTGTGTTGCTTGCACAATGAAGAATAGGGAAGGATATCGCTTTGCGTGTGTAGCCCGCAATGAACCCCGAACACACCACCTACTCAAAATACATGCAAGAACATCTACAGCAAGGACAGAAAAGCAACAATGTCAACAAGCTTCCCTGACAGGTAGGGGTGTCTATCGAGTTCAACGAGCCGAATTGACCTCAATTCGGACTCGAACTCAATAAGAAACTAAGGCTCGAACTCGGGCTCGATAAGGATCGAGTCCTGGATCACCAACTCGAACTCGAACTCGTCGAGTTCGAGCTGACTCACGAGCCTCTTATCGAGCCATGAGTTTCTGACCTGGCTCACGAACCACAAAATAAGTCGGCTCACGAGCCTCTTATCGAGTCATGAGTCTCAGAGTTGGCTCACGAGCCTCAAAATGAGCAGGCTCATGAACCTCTTAACGAGTCATTGTTCCACTCTATACATTAAATTATGCAAATGCCATTTGTAACTTTGATTTTTTATACTCTTTTCTGTAGCTTTTTGGGCAAGCAAAATGTTTACATCTATTTTATATCAAACTTAATGTGGAAGTTTTGGTATATATATTTCAACTTTTTATTAAGAGGGGAAACGAATTATGAAGTCGAGTTTCCGAGTTGAACAACGCCCAACTCGGACTCGACAAGCTAACGAGCCATAAAACCCAACTCGGGCTCGGACTCGTTAAGGTTCGAGTCCGGCTCGTGAGCCCTTAACGAGCCGAGCCCGAGTTGAGCTCATCGAACTCGAGCTTTCCTGACAGCCCTACTGACAGGCCCTTGCTAAGACTAAAAAACCTTCCTCTGGATATTTGTTTACCAAAGATGAATAGAACAAATCTCTTCATTCACGAGGTCCACACATCAGGAAAAACTTGCCTAGCCAGCTCTCAACACAAGAATCACCCATCCACTCTATCATATGCTTTGGAGAAATCAACCTTCTAAAGCAACCCACCGATCTGTCGCCTTTTCCAATCTGTTACTATCTTCATGACCTTTGTTACACTACCCACAATTTACCTCTCTGATAAAGGATGATTGTACCGATGAAATAATATCGCTCAAGATTTCCTTTGGTTTGTTAGCATGGATTGGCCTTTACAAGATATATAACATTTGATTAAACGATTAGGAGAAAATCCTCAGCATGCTTCGACACCTCATTGTTATGCAGGAGAAACAAGAGAGCTCTATTAAAAGCATCAATTTCCTGGACAAATTCATTGAACAAAGCCTCAACGTCATCACCCACAACATCTCAAAATTTGCAGCAGAAGAAAACCAGGAAGACGTATAGGGACTTGTTAGCTTATTGATTGTGCTACTATGAGTGACCCCACTGACTGGGTGAGGGACATGGATTCGAGTAACCTCTTGTAAAAGAATTAGTCAAATGAGAAACTTCTTTTGTGAATGGTAGTTATTTAGATGGTTAACGGGGGTCGGAATGGTAAATGTGATGTCATATCATCTTTATTGTGTCTGTATTCATTCCAAATTTACTCTTGAGTCTTGGCTTTTGTAATTGTCTAATGTTGTAAGTACCCTTTTTATCTTATTAATATAATGGGGCGTACACCGTTGCGTGTTTCTCCTGCTTTGACTTCAAAAAAATGTCATCTTTATTGTGGAAAAATGTGACATTGAGAAGATACGCACATGTAAACTTCTATATATTCATATTATTAAATTAATGTATCTACAAGGACCAGAAGGTCTAAAGGCTTTTTGCATGTTCTAATACAATTCCATATAAGTTCTTTCTCCCCAAAATATGGATCCACTCAGTGCTAGCCCCATAGACCATAAGATAGTTGCTACCCAAGTCTTGGTAGGACTACTCCAAGGTCATAAAAATGAAGAGTGGACGGATTACCTACAATCGAGGCAAGGTGTAGCCTCGAGGCGGTCGAGGCATAAGCTTCGATGCCTCAATATTTTCCCAAAAATATATAATTTTATCACAAATATTGTACTAACTTCAAGAGTTTTATACATATTTCCATATTTCTAAAGCAACAAAATTGCTTTTTGGAGTAACTTTTCAATGTAAAGAACAAATGATGTTGCTAGAATGCTAGTGTTAAATCAACGCACAACATGTAATCTTATACTGATTACAAAACATAACTTTCAAGTTTTAATTTCTAATTTATGTCCAAAAATACATATATAACTACAATACCTTGAAACTATTGAAACCACAAAAATAAATATATTCATAGCAATCTCTTCAAAGCAGCCATGAGACCTGCTAGACTTTATGGATCTAAATGTTGGCTTGCGATACACAAACATGTGCAGAGGATGACAATAGCGGGAATGAAAATGCTATGATGGATGTGTTGTCATACACGAAAAGATCAGATTCAAAACGATGTGATCAGAAGGAAAGTTGGTATAGCTTCGATAGAGGATAAGATGTGAGAAATCGCTCAGATGATTTTGCACTTTGCAAAGGAGGTCGGCTGATGCAGCGGTTAGAAGATGTGAGATTTGCGATGTTGAGCCTGCTAAGAGAGGGTGAGCAAGGCATAAGAAGTGTTGAAAGGAGACTATCTGAAGGGATCTAAGTTATTTAGATCTTAGCCCGAGAATAACCCAAGATAGATATGGACAAGGCCTTAAATGTTGGATTTCAGTTTAGTTTCAGTAAAGGCTAGAAAGAGAAATTCAGTGGAATTTTGGTGAAATAGCAGGAAATTGGGGAAATTACTTGAAAACTCAATTTTTCTAAAATTAAGATTTCTCATACTCTTTCATCAATAAATGAGATAGAAATACACAGTTATTTGTTAATAATAAGATATTAACATGATACGTTACCTTGAATTTCTATCCAATCTCTCCAACTGCCTTAGTATAATTTTTTTTAAAGTCAACTGCCTTAGTATAATGCTTAGAGCCGGAACTAGATTTCGAACCTGAATTAGAAATCATTATTTTCACCTCATGAACATGAAGAGAACGGTGACACATGCAACGTGGCAACTTAAACGAACTCCTTGCTGATGCTAGAAAAACCTCCCTCTAGGCGCCCATTAACAAGAACTGGGTAAGTTGTTATAGCTACACATCTTTTCATCTAGGAGATCCATGAGTCTGAGAACCCATGTCTTGCCATTACTGACGAGAGGAATCACCAATCCACGGTGTCTTAAGATTGGGAGAAATCTACCTTCCAAAGGAGACTGCTAGTATGTCACTTTTCCAGTCTGAAATAATCTCAGTTACAGTAGCCATGCCATTTGTTATTGTTGTTGATGTCTTGGCATGTATGATTGTTCAGGCAACCCAACAAGGTGTCACTTCGGGCTACTCTCTTGGGGACATTTCCATCTCTCGTTTGCAATATGTAGACTATACTTTTTTTTTCATTGAAGGCCGGAAAGAAGAGACCACAAGAATGGTTGCAGTTCTTGACATTGATGGTGAACTCTACGGCTTATCCATGAAAAGAAACAAATTGAGTGTATTCCCTTTCGGTCTATTAAAGGTCGAAGTTGTGTCTTGCAGTACATGGTTGGACACAAATTGCGGCTCCTTTCCGATTCGCTATCTTGGTCTTCCTTTGCCTTGTGGTGGACTTAAAACCTCTAATTGATTGTTGATCATAGAGAAGATGGAGAAAAATTGGTCGGTTGGAAAGTCTCTTTTCTTTCTCGTGGAGAAACCATGGTCCTCGTGAAGGTTGTTCATGTAGCTATACCATTTTTTTCATGTCCACTACATTACTGCATGGGGATGTAAGGTTTTGCTTTGAGATGATTATGCAGAGATGTTTTTGGAGTAATTCGAGGCACGTGCGAATACTAGGATCCATTTGGTTGACCGGGATACAGTCATGGTCCCAAGTCAAAGGACATCTTAGGATTTCCCGTTCGGAAACAATGAACAAAGCACTCCTTTTGAAGTGGATTAAGAGGATCTAGGGCAGAGAATATGATCGTTGTTGCAAGCTGATCCGTACAATTTATACCATGCATGCACATGACCGCCCGGTCTATCACCCTTCTTACATTTCAGCTTTTTGGAAGGGAATATGTTCTTTGATGCCACAATTTCCTTATTTGTTATGTATGGTTCTTGGAGACGGAAACTCTTTTGCTTTCTGGACGGATAATGGTTCGCATGTGTGTTCTCATGCCTATTTGCTTTGTCTGTGAATAATGTGGCTTTGGTAGCAAATTGTTGGGAACAATATATGGATGCCAACTTTTCTTTCAAACCTATCGGATCACATGTTAGAGGATCTTCGTGAGTTACTTGATTTATTGAGCATCTAGGACCAATGGAGGGGAGAGAAAACTGGATCTAGCGAGATGGGGATTTTTCAATGAGATGAGCCTACAAAGCATTGGACAGCCACCAGCCCATATGCATGTACAACTTGTCCGTGATTGCAAGCTTCTATGGGAGCTAAAAATACCAAGCCGAATCAAGATTTTCTTTTGGTTGATGCGCAGGGGGTGAATCTTGATTGGAGATCGTTGGTCTAGGTTTTTTGGGGGGCCAGATATTTCTCAACTTTGTGATGCCAAGGAGACTGTTGACCATCTGTTCTTTAGTTGTGGGAAGGTTACAGCTTTGTGGAAGGAGCTGAAGATTGACTAGGAGAATTCAGAGAATGGTGAAGACTCTTGGTAATTGCTCTAGAACGCAAGAAACCACTCGCCTGATGAACTTTTAAGTTTATTGGCGGCTTTATGGGCATTATGGCTAGTAAGGAATGGGGTTATTTCTTCGTCCGACTAGTATTATATAGAAAGCATCATTTTCCATGATAGGACTCTCCTCGAGTTGTGCCTACTGTGAGGTAACCATGTATCTTTATAATTTCCTTTTAATATAATTTTCCTAGGGTGGACATCACAGCGTGTTTCCCCCTTTCTTGAATCAAAAAAAAAATCTTAGCCCCTTAAGGATGCAACAACAAAGCCTTTTCCTACATAAAGTAGGGTCAGCTAGACCCATTTAGGATGGAATTACAAAATTATAAAGAGAATAAAATTCAAATCAAATAACATCCTAATTGACTCCTAAAATATCTCAACCAACAAAATAATGAGAGATCACATGTGCTCTTTTCATTTAAATAAAAAGCAAAATTGCACGACTCAAATTAGATGGAAAGCCCTAATTGAAATCATTGAACAAAATTAAAATTATGAAAAAATCTTAAGCTAATTGAAACCCTGATTTTGCCCTATTTTGTGATTCCAGCAGCATCAGCTCTATGCCAATTCAAAAAATTTTGTCTCCTGATGAATTGATTGATTTACAATTGTAATGTGTGACAAATTAGTCTTTGATTTAATCCCATAGTTTGTTAACATTTTTTTCATCATCAATGTTTCCTTTGCAATTCTTGTTGAAAGACAAGCCATCTGGTAACTTTCCCACCCCTTCACTTGAATAAACATTTCCACCTCAACTCTATATTTTAACCTTTTAGTTCAAATAGTTTTGTGGGAGGGGCCTCCACAAAAATACCCCTTTGGAAGCCAATCCCTATTGTTTTGGGATACGTTTCCATGTGAAGAGGATCCCACGCCCCATATTAGGGTTTTCTCCTCTCCCAAATTGTGGTGGTGACAAGCTGGGAACGGGAGGAAAGGCCAACGCGGGCAGGATGGGTGGGTCAGTGAGGTGTTGTTGGCTTCGGTGGCGACACCCATCGAAGAACAGGCGATGGTGGGGTGGCAAAGCAGTCTAGGAGTCGATGGGTAAGGCAAGGGAGGGGTGGAGTTAGGGTCGGTGGCGCTGGGGGGTAGGCCGGTGGCGTTGGGGTTAGGCCAGTGCTAGCAGCGAGGGTGTTGGAAGGGTTGGTGTCGGGGAAGATGATGGTTTCGATGGGTTGGCCTGCGACATGAGTGGTCTAGGTGAGGTACTAGCAACGGTGGTAGGGCTGTAGGGAAGGCGATGGCCGGAGCAAAGTTGGTGGTGAAGGTGGTTTAGGTAGGCAACGATGGGGTTAGCGAAGATGGTGGCATTGTGTATGTGTGGAAGAAGGTTCTGAGGTTGGGGTTGGCGGAGATGATGGCACTGGTTGGAAAAGTGAAGGCAAAGTCTATGGGAACGCAAGGTTGGCGGCAAAGGTGTGGTTTATTGTAGTGTCGGAGAAGGTGGTGGCGGTTCGGGAACCTCCTGCACAACGGCTTCGACCACAGAAAGATGTAGGGCTTGATATTCTTCATAGTGATTAATAGATTTGTTAGAGTTATTAGATTTACATTTATGTTTGTAACCCTTCGGATTCCGTAACCCCATGTGACCCTTCGGGTTCCGTAACCCTCTGTGACCCTTCAAGTTCCGTAACTCCTAGTGACCCTTCATGTTCCGTAACCCTTGTACTCTCTAGGGTTTTCTCTCTATATAAGAGACCCTAGCTTTATGGAATAAACATCTCATTCATCTCTCTTCTCAACATGGTATCAGAGCGACGATCCTAGACCGAAGTCTAATACCCTAAATCCGTCGCCACCACCAGCCCTCTCTCCGCCGACAAGGAAAGAGGGCTGGACCTCCTGCATCGCTCATGGATTCGATGGTCTCGCGCAAGGCAGTCCGAGTCCCTAGCGACACCAGCTGCCACCTCCAACGGCACCTAAAGCACCTCCCAAGGCTCTAGCATCTCCAGCCGCACCTCCTGCATCGCCGGCACAGCTTGGAGTCCCCCCCTCCTACAATCCTTGCTTCACCACGACTTCTTCGTCAGATCATCAGTCTTCACCGAGCATCGACTTCTTCGTTAGGGCGTATACTTCTTTTACGACCCAACTGCTACTCCGCGTCGGACTTTTTCTACAACGATTCTTCTTCAGGCACGACAGAGATATGTTCCGGTGACCTGTAGGCACGACAGAGATACGTTCCGGTGACCTGATATCGCAACGACTCTACAGGCATGGCAGAGATACGTTCCGGCGACCTGAAAGTCGCAGACCCGTCCTCGAGCGAGGTCTTCTACCAGCAGCGGACATATGTTCTTATGGTGCATCGTGTGACGATGTGGTGTATACTTTTTCTTTTTGTTACAAGCTGCAGCTTTATCAACTCCAGCTTGAGGGGGAGTGTTAGAGTTATTAGATTTACATTTATGTTTGTAACCCTTCGGATTCCGTAACCCCATGTGACCCTTCGGGTTCCGTAACCCTCTGTGACCCTTCAAGTTCCGTAACTCCTAGTGACCCTTCATGTTCCGTAACCCTTGTACTCTCTAGGGTTTTCTCTCTATATAAGAGACCCTAGCTTTATGGAATAAACATCTCATTCATCTCTCTTCTCAACAAGATTCTTTATGGTGACCAAATGTGTCTTCCTCGATTAACATGTCCAGCCTAACTGGACAAGATCGTTGGCATGGAAGAATGATTTAGTTTCCATGGAAGGATCATCAAATTAAGAGAAAGATATATAAACTATGCTCTGATACCAATTGATGCAAATGTGAAATTTTAGGATGGGAGAAAATTTTTGGGGATAGGAGGGAGAAGAAACTCGCCAATTGCAAGGGATTTGGGAAAGGATCGTGGAGATGCGCGAGGAAGGAAAAGGGTAGAGGGGTCAATTGGAGAAACTCCAAATTTCCTTATAACCTGAACTACCTAATACAATGACTCATCCCATTTATATAGAGGAGGTGGAATTACAAAATTACAAAGAGAACAAAATTAAATCAAATAAAATCCTAATTGACTCCTATAATATCTCAACCAACCAACTAAATAAAGAACACTTGCAACCTCTTTATTAAATAAAAATCGAAATTGCAATTGACTTTAGTTGCATAGAAAATCTTATTGGACTCTTTTAAACAAAATTAACAGTATTTTTATCACTTGTGTCCCTTTTAACTTTTATAATTTCAGTCATGACCCTCCCCTTTTTGGAATATCAGTTGTGCCCACGGCTTCTTGCAGTTTTATCACGTACGCCCTTCCGTCAGATTAGTCATCATAGAGTCGAACTAAACCATGGTTTACTCAAACCAAGGTGTAGTTAAGAGGGGATAATGGTCATCCTCCACCAACAACTCCACCATGTTTTATGCAAGCTTCTTCTTGTATCCACCTCAATAATTCCCCTCTTTGTTCCTCTTTCCTCTTCCTTTGTTTGATGTGTATCAAACCCAAACACCCAACAGCATCCGTACCACATCCTTGCCATCTTTCCATCTACCCCATCTGCTCCTCATTCCCCCTCCTCTGTGTATCCATCACCGAACACATCACACACTGGACACAACACCACCTCACACCTCTTTTCTCCACGCTTCTCTTCTATCTCTCGCGAATCAACCACCCTCCGAGCGACCCTCACGCTTGGAGACAATCTGCTCCGATCCTCCGCTACGCACGAGCCTCAACCACAACCATTCACCCACCGATATCCCTTTAGTCTGAGCTTCTCCAAATAACCCATCGGTCGAGGTATAAGACCCCCAAGCCTTTCTCAACCACTTGTAAGTGACACTGGAGCAACATCGTGGAGAGTTGCCATTCTAGATACATAAGAGATAATTTTTGCTACAACCATCAACGGATTGGAGAGTGGCGTGAACAGGGAACAAGCATCTACAGGTGGTGACGGAACTGCCTCACCACCGATGCCCCTTAACCGGAGAATGGGTGAATGATACCTAGCAGGAGCCCCTCCTCAATTACTTTTGCCTCTTCAATCGAACCCCGCCACTTGTTGGATCCTCTAACACCATGTGCCCAGACCTTACCAAAGAAGAAAGAGAGTTAATACTGCTATTAGCGTTGAAAGAGGAAGAATGGTCGGTTGTACTTCGATAAACCCTACATCACTAGAGGTTGCAACTCTCGATTGTTCAGTCCCTTCACGGTCACTCACGCTGAAGCAGGGAATGTTCAATCCCATCACATGCTCATGCTAGAAAAAGACATATCTACCCTATTTATCTTTTCTTTTCTTTTTTGAAAGAAAAAAGGGCATCTACTGTATATGTGTGTGCCAAAAAAATTTACCATTAATCACCAAAAATAAGTACACTCCTATAACAAGCTAAGTAAAAGAAAAAAAATTACAAGTTCCAACTCTCATTTAGCGCCTAAGCGTGCGCCACCACGTTTTCACCATAAAAATGATCATGGCGAAATACCACACCATTTCTAACAATTCAAATCGCCCAAATCAAAGACATGCACCCAGATCTCTCCTCCGTTCCACTCCACTCTATCCCGATGGACTCCCAAAAATCAAACACGCAACCAGTATGCACCGCCAAACTCCCATACGAGCCCATGCCTCCAAAGAGGACCTACAACTGAAGAAAAGGTGATATGCATCCTCCACATCCTCCAGACAACACGAGTAAGTAGGGTCAGCATTTGGGATGAACCGCGAGGAATGGCCCCCGATCAGCAACCTGCCCCTCTCCTAAAAATCCACAAAAAGACCTTCACACGATTTGGAACTTTCCACTTTCATGTTCTCCTGCAGTCCATCGTGCAATCCACATGGCCAAAAGTCATAGGGTCCTTCAATATTCTGTAAGTCTCCCCCCCACAGAAAAAACACCATCACATCAGCTCCACCAATCCCACCCGTCAGAGGGCCCAGCCGCATTCTCAAGCTCCTCAAGCAATACCAAAAGCTCCTCCAGACGTTAATCAGAGAGCTCAGATTGAAAATGAGGAAAGAAAGAGTGTGCATCCCAGTGCCCCGCCTTCGCTCCAGTCGTCGGCCTTAAACTTAAAACCAACACTCTCTTCGATAATAGGTCTCAGAAAAAGACGTATCTCATGCACCACGTTGCAAATACCTCTCTAGAAATAAGAAGGCACGTGACTAAGCTCCACAGATCCAGGGAAAGAACAACCAGACCCATAGATCTTCCGTATAATATTGCAGACCAAATTGTCCCAAACATCCCAAATACATGCAATCCACTTGCCGAGCAGTGCCTTGTTCATCTCCTCCAAGCTACGCACTCCAAGGCCACCATCCTCCTTCGAACAAAAAACCGTCTTCCAATCCACCAAAGGAAACCCTACTAGTTCGTCCAGACGATGACAAAAAAAACCACGGCATGATGCTCTCAAGTCTCTTGCTCACCCCATACAGGCAGGAGCCTAGATGATAGGAAGAAAATAGGAATCGCCAACAGAACCGAACTCAACAGCACCAACCTACCACCTCTAAATAAACAGACATATTTTCAGCTTGCCAACCTCTTCTCCATCTTCTCAATCGTCGGAAGCCAATCCAACATACGCATCTTTCCCATTACTAAAGGCGCACCAAGGTAGCGCAGCAACAAACCACTATGTAGAGATCGCAACCAACCCACGTATAACTCAATCTCCTACTCCTCTAAGACGAACAGCACAAATTCTGATTCTCTCTGTTAAGTTGCAGCACATACACTGCACCGAAAATGTCAAGAACCACTGATAGACCTATGCAACTATGTGAGCCCCCCTCCACAAAAAGGAGTGTGTCATCTGCATACTGAAAATTAAGAACCAAAATCTCCTTTAAGTATCCGTTGGAGAAGCCTCATGTAATTGCACAATCAGCCATAACTAACAAAGTATCAGTAGCAAGAACAAACAGAAGGGGTGCCAAAGGGAAACCTTGACGAACACCCAGTTGCGACTGGAAATACCCCCTCTTCAGCTACCCATTCACAAGCATAACATATGATGCACTCGTGATGCACCTCTTCATCCAAGCAAACCACCTATCAGGAAAATCACGTATGAAAGTGAGGCCCAGATGAACCGTCAATCCGCATAGTCATAAGCTTTGGAGAAACCCACCTTCCACAAAACTCTGTTACCTCTCCGCCTACGCCAATCTACCACAATCTCAGAAGCCAAAATCACACAGTTCATGAGCAGTCCACCAAGAAGGAAAGCACTCTAAAGCAGCAAAACAATCGTGCTCAGCACCCCCCTCAACCGATTTGCCAAACTTTTACCATAATTAAGTAATCCGCATTAGATAGAGCAATATGACGGTACTTCTCAACCCTAGTGGCAACGTCTTTTTAGGGAGCAAGAATAAGACAGATAAGTTAATTCGATCAAAGCCATAATTTCCTTTTGCGAATTCAGTCACCAACTCCATCACCTCCTCAGCCATGAGATCCCAAAACTCTACAAGAAGAAGAAGACCAGGAACCCATCCAGCCAGGGCAACTGGATTCAGCGCAAGGATGGCCTCATGAACTTCTTGTAACCCAAACGGTCTCGCCAACTACTCCGCGTCCTGATCAAAAATGCGGCTAACCCCCAACCCCGACCATCTCCACCCGCAGTGCGGTGCACTCTTTCTCATGTTCCTGAAGTAACCCTTTACAGCCCTCGCGACCTCCACCTCCCCGTAGAATTCCACAGACCAAACCTCAATCAAGTGCATCAAATTTCCCCTCCTGTCATTTACCATTGTAGAGAGAACCTAGTATTTGCATCTTCCTCCTTCAACCACTTCTGTCGCGACCTCCGCCTCCACTCCAACTCATGTTTCCTATCCTCCTCTTCCAAGATCTTCTTAACCACCCCACGACAAGGGCTGGCTATCGAGCCTAACGAGCCGAGCCAGGCCCTGGCTCAGGCTCGATAAGCCCATCTGGGCTTGAGCTCGTTCAAGCCCAACCAAGTTGGCTCGAGCTCGGGCTTGATGAGCTCGAGCCTCTTATCGAGCCAGCTCGGGCTCGATAAGACTCGAGCCGAAACCGTTATTGAGCCAAAGTCTGGCTCGTTAAGGAAAATGAGATTTTTTTGTACAAAAGTTGGTGCCTAAGCTAGAACCCGTGACCTCTTCTTTGAGGGATTGTTTTCCATACCAGTAGGCCACTATTTGAGTTACATTTCAAAAGTTAAATTATATTATATATTGTAACATTCTATTTGCTAATAAAAAATACTAATTTACTAATTATAACCTTAAAAAAACATAAATATAGCCATAGCCAAGCCTGTAAAAGTTGGATGACTAGGCCGACTAGTTGGCTCGACTAGTCGAGTTGGGGGAGGTGGCCGACTCGACTAGGCCTAGTCGGTCATTAGTCGGTCACCCCGACTAGTAGAGCCGACTACCCGGCCAACTTTTACATCAAGGTTTTATATATTTTTTGTTTTTTTGGCTTTTTTTAAAAGCAAACTTATTCTAATATGTTTCATGTTATATCTAAAGTCAATTATTTCTTTTGTTTCATTATGAATATATAGAAAATGTACGAATCTATGTTAATATATAATTCAAGTATGCAATGTTATATTTAAAGTCAATTACTTCTTTTGTTCATTATGAAAGTATAGAAAATGTACAAAACTATGTATAAAAATGATTTATATATTTAAAATAATTCAAAATATCAAAACAGACTAATGGCCAACTAAATCCGATTAATCGCCCGACTGCCGATTAATCCTTAGTCAGTGACCCC
Source organism: Ottelia alismoides (assembly GCA_037367405.1). Classification (NCBI taxonomy): domain Eukaryota; kingdom Viridiplantae; phylum Streptophyta; class Magnoliopsida; order Alismatales; family Hydrocharitaceae; genus Ottelia; species Ottelia alismoides. Next base: position 99,915 of record JAZKJV010007573.1, on the reverse strand, counting down.
GTCGACCGAGTATCGACTACCGCTTTCTGCAACCTTGACCGTAGCTATATGTTACTTAGAAAAACATAATATTGGTCAGCACGTTAGTGGATAATATATATTATCAAATATATTCCTATTTAAAGACGTATAATAACATGACATCGTAATTAGGTCTACAATATAATATATATGGAACATTGCCACGTTGGAATTAACATTCACGTATATGGAGATATATAGTTCTAAGGTGCCCACAAAACAAAATTATATCCATCTACAGTTTGGTTGGATATAATATACATATTTAATTACTACCTACGTAGACAGCTACAACTATATATGTAGGTACTGATTGTTGAACAAGCAACTCCTTTTGTGTGTCTATTATATACAAATCACAACAACAACAAAACATTTTCCCACATTAAGTAGGGTCGGCTACACGGATTCTTTGCCTCCATTCAGATCTATCTTGGGTCATTCTCGGGCTTAGATCCAAAAAACTAAGATCCCTTTGTATAGTCTCGTTCCAACACTTCTTAGGCCTTCCTCGCCCTCTTTTAGCTGGCTCAACATCCCAAAACTCACATCTTCTCACAGATGCATAAGCTGGCCTCCTTTGCAAATGGCCAAACCACCTTAAGTGATTTTCTCGCATCTTATCCTCGATCGGAGCTACACCAACTTTCCTTCTAATGGCATCATTCCGAATCCGATCTTTACGTGTGTGTGTGCGTGTCCACACGTCCACCTTAGCATTTTCATTTCTGCTACTGCTAGTCTCTGCACGCGTCTATGGTTCACAGGCCAACGCTCGAATCCATAGAGCATAGCAGGCCTCACAACTGCTTTGTAAACTTTCCTTTGATTTTCAAAGGAATTTTCTTAACACAGAGAACAATAGAGGCTCCTCTCCACTTTAGTCAACCTACATTTATTTTATTTGTACCATCTCCATTAATTTCCCCATTATGTTGCAAAATAGATCCCAAGTATCTAAAAGAATCTCTCTACTGAATGTTATCATCACCAATCTTAACCCTGATTCCTCCACCATTGTTTCCATCAAAAGTGCACTCCATATATTCAGTGTTAGCCCTACTTATACGAAATCCTTTAATCTTCAATGCATGTCTCCAGACCTCAAGCTTCTCATTTACTCCATCTCTAATCTCCTCAATCAAATACAATATCATCAGTAATTACATAAACCAAGGTATCTTATCCTGAATGGGACTTGTCAACTCGTCCATAATCAAAGTAAAAAGGAATGGACTTAACGTTGAACCTTGATGCAAGCCAATGTTGATGTCAAAATAGTCAGTCTTCCCAAACGGTATCATTACACAAGATGAAGCCCTATCATACATATCTTTTATGAGGTTAATGTATAGGACATGTACTTGTCTCTTCTTCAAAACTCTCCACAATATCTCCCGTGAGATAGAATTATAAGCCTTCTCTAAATTAATAAAAATCATATGGAGGTTCATCCTTTTAGCTCTGTAAATCTCCATTGTTCTCCTCAGCAAGTGATGGCTTCCATAGTTGAGCAACCTGGCATGAATCCGAATTGGTTTTCTTTTACTTTGGAAACTTGCCTCAACCTTCTTTCGATTACACTCCCAAATTTTCATAGTGTGACTCATCAGCTTGATACCCCCGTAATTTGAACAATTTTGAGTGTCTCTGTTGTTCTTATCAAGAGGCACTGCAGGAATGTCCTCAGGTCCTACACCTTTCCCATATCCCATAACCTTCAAAGCCTTCTCTACTTCCTTCCTTTGTATTTGTCTATAGCTTACATGATTCAAGTAATTTTCACTACTAGCTAGATAACCCAAAGTGATCTCTCTATTTCCTTCCCCAATGAAAAGCTTATGGAAGTCTTGCCTCCATCTAGTCTCTATATCCTTCCGAGCAACAAGCATGTGACCTTCCTCATCCTTAATGCATCTCACTTGAGAAAGATCTTTGGTCTTTCTTTCTCTTCTTTTAGCCAACCTGAATATATCCTTCTGGCCCTCTTTAGAGTCGAGATTTTTGTACAAAACTTCATAAGCTTTGACTTAGCTTCACTAACCGCCTTCTTTGCTTCTTTCTTCGCTATTTTGTAGTGCGTGACAGTTTCATCTATTCTATATTTAAACATATCTTTAAAGCAAACTCTTTTAGTTTTGAGCTTCTCTTGCACCCCTTTACACCACCACCAAGCCTCCTTTTGACATGGAGCTCCTCCCTTTGACTCCCTATCATTTCTTTGGCTACCCTTCGGATAAAAGATGTTACCGCCTCCCATATCTCATTTGCACTTCCGTTACAAACCCAAGATAAGTCTTCTAAAACCTTCTCCCTGAAGCTTGGTTGCTTCAATTTAATATTCAACCATCTAGTTCTAGTGATCTTGGAAACCCTCCTTTTCTTTACTAGCCCTTTTATTTGCACATCCATGACTAATAAATGATGTTGGATGGCCAGACTCTCTCCTGGGATTATTTTGCAGTCTTTGCAACACAACCGATCTCTTCTTCTCAACGCAAAGTAATCTATCTGTGTTCTAGTCAAGCCACTCTTGTGGAAAGGATTGAAAATGAAAAGTTTTATTCATCGTAGCCCTATAGCTCTCTTATATAGGAGAAAAGCTCTATGGGAAAATTACATAGATAGCCGAAAGAAAAGGAAAATTACAGGATAACAAATAAAGAGATATAAATATCTCAGCACTCCCCCTCAAGCTGGAGCATAAATATCTATCATGCTCGGCTTGGAACAACAACGAAGAAACGGTCCCTTTGCAAGAGCTTTGGTGAAAATGTCAGCAACCTGATTACCTGAAGCAACATGAGAAGTGAATATAAACTCTTTTTGAATCAAATCACGGGTGTAATGGCAGTCAACCTCAATGTGATTTGTTCTTTCATGAAATGCAGGATTATTTGCTATAAATAGCACAGCTTGATTATCACATTTTAGGTGCATAGGAAGAGGCACCTCCATAGTTAGGTCAGTCAGAACGAACATGACCCACATCATTTTTGTGCTCTCTTGGGCCATTTCCCTATACTCTTATTCAGCGCTAGATCTGGCCACAACCGCCAGTTTCTTGCTCTTCTATTAAACCAACGAGCTGCCTACAAAAACAGTGAAGCCTGAAGTTGACTTCCTATCCTTGGGACATCCAGTATAGTCTGCATCCGCACATCCTAACACTGTCAGGGTTATGTCTCTCCTAAATATAAGTCCTGCACCTGGAGAAGACTTGAGATACCTCAAGATCATGTTGACTGCATCCATATGAGCCTGCCTGGGTTGCTCCATAAATTGGCTAACCCTGCTGACAGCAAATGATATATCAGGCCCGGTAATAGTGGCATACAATAGCTTCCCTACCAGCTCTATGTACTGTCTCTTATCCACCTCTGCATAGTCATCATTATATAGCCGAGCATTGGGATTCATTAGAGTAGTAATAGATCTACATCCTGTCATACCCATCTCAGATAGGAGATCAATGACGTATTTCCTTTACATCATTACCATTCCCTGCTGGTTTCTTGCAAATTATAGTCCAAGAAAATACCTCAGCTTACCAAGATCCTTGGTCACGAACTGTTGTCCAAGAAAATCCTTGGCTGCCTGAATTCCTTCGTTATCACTGCCTGTGACAACAATATCATCCACATAACCAAAATAGCAATAATACCTTTCTGAGTTCTCTTAACAAAAAGAGAATGATCTGTAGTAGATCTGGCAAAGCCCTATAGTTCAATCAACTCTGAGAGCTTCTAAAACCAAGCCCTCGGACTCTGCTTAAGGCCATATATGGCCTTGTGAAGTTTACACACCATACTAGACTCCCCTCAGCTGTAAACCCTGGTGGTTGATGCATATACACTTCTTCTTGCAAGTTGCCATACAAGACAGCATTCTTGACATCTAATTGGAAAAGCGGTCAGTCCTTAAAGTTTGGGTGAATCCACGAGCAACCAATCGGGCCTTGTATCTGTCCACGAACCGTCTGCACGGTGTTTAATGGTAAACACCCATTTACTGCCAACAACAGAAGCACTTGGAGGAGCAGAGACGACGCTCCACGTACCTCGAGACTGTAAGGCGGTCATCTCCTCTTCCATAGCAAGACGCCAAGGACCACTCTGTAATGCCTCCTGATAGGACCTTGGTATCCGAACCGTTGATAAGGCAACAACAAACCTCTGAAAGTCGCCAGATAGCCGTGCCAAAGAGACATGAGAAAGAGGGTGCATCGTACATGCACGCATCTTTCGTCGTAGAGCAATAGGCACATTCAGGTCCACTATATCCTCAGAAGGAGTATCATCTATAACATTCTGCACACTCAAATCATCATTGCCATCAAAGGAACTCAAATGCTCAAGACATACCTTGGGTGTGCTGGATGATGGTGGAGGCACGTGAGCACGAGGCCGGCGCTGGTAAACCTGTAGAAAGAAAGTAGGTGTGGCAGGAGGTGGAGGAGGTGGTGGTGGTGGAGTTGATGGTGGTGGAGGTGGTGGTGGAGGAGGAGGTGGTAGTGGAGTGAGAGAGACAGGAGGTAGTGCATGTAAATATCTTCTCCACGCTCTGACGGAATGAGCTTGTCACCTGTAGGAGAGAAATATATGATGGATTCAAAGAAGGTGACATTTGCGCTAGCATAGTACCTTCATCAAGCAAGGTCAAAACAACGATACCCCTTTTGGGTCTAGGAACTCTAGGGCACAGGCTCCGGTCTAGGAAAGTCGCTCTGATACCATGTAGAAAGGATTAAAAATGAAAATTTTTATTCACCGTAGACTTAGAGCTCTCTTATATAGGAGAAAAGCTCTATTAGAAAATTACATGGATAGCTGAAGGAAAAGGAAAATTACAGGATAACAAATAAAGAGATAAATATCTCAACAACTCTTATAGTAATAAAAAGCTCCTCCCTCTTCTTGAAGAGAGTATTTGCAATGAAAAGATCATAAGCCATTATAAAATCCAAAATGAATGTTCCATCTTCATTTTGATCCCTGAAGTCATGTCCTCCATGAACACTAGCATACCCTGAAGCATCCTTTCCCACATGTCCATTAATGTCTCCACTTAGGCAAATCATCTCTTTATGGGATTCTGTGGATAATCTTATCCAAATCCTCCCAAAAAGCTTGTTTAATCCTATCTCTAAACCAATTTGTTGTGCATAAGCTGAGATGATATTCAGAATTTCTTCTTCGAGCACCACTTTTAGCAAAATAATCCGATCCCCAGATCTTTGCACCTCAACCACACAATCCTTCAAATCCTTATCAACAACCACTCCAACACCATTTTGCCCTTATCTTTACTTGAATACCAAAGTTCAAAGCCAGTCTTCTCGATCTCCTTGCTTTCTCTCCAACCCATTTTGTCTCTTGTAGACATAATATATGAATCTTCCTTCTTTATATCGCATCAACTATCTCCATCGATTTTCCAGTCAAAGTACCAATATTCCAACTACCTATCCGCAACTTCCTTTGCAACCTCTTTTGGATTGTGTATTATATATAAATATATGAATATAAATATTATATATCTATATATATTCCTTATCAAGCACTTTATCGGGTTATCGAGCCGAGCAAGGCTCAGTTCAGGCTCAGCTCGTTAAGCTATCAAGCCTAAAATTCTGGCTCAGGCTTGGCTCAATACCTTAATGAGCCAGACTCACGAGCCCTTATCGAGCCAAGCCCGAGCCTGGCTCATTGAGCCTTGACTTAATAGCCATCCCTACCCACGACTCAAGAGCTCCTCCTCATTCAGCTCCATGTTGTCCTCCAGTAAGTCCAGACGCACGAACTCATCCTAAGCTTGATTTCATTTCAATTCACACGCAGCACGAGAGTCCTTCCTGAATGTTACAGTCTACGCTACAACTTTGCTTGCTTCAGTCAACCTCAGAGTACCCGAACCCGCCACCTCCATCCATGTCCAGAAGGAAATAACCAAATCACAGAAGCCCTCCTCTAACATCCAATCCGCTCAAATCTAAATAAAGATGAGGAACCTCTCCCATTGCACATATCCAAACACAACGATGTATGATCAGACCTCGATCTAGGAAGAGATGTGATCATAGCTGTTGGAGTATTTGTTATGTACGCCTATTGTGTTGTAGGAGGGTAAATGGATCCCTCCAGGATCCATTTACCCCATCCAAGTGTTTACTCCCACAATGTCCAGCGGTGGGACTTAGTGGCCCTGTGGAGGCTATATAAGGAGCCCCAGGCCTCCTGTATCAGATGAGAAAAATCAATGAAGCATATGCCCCTTTGAGGGCTTCTCCCGTGGTTCCATCCCGCTCCTCACGGAGTAGGGTTCCACGTAAAATCCCACTGTTCTTATGTTTCTTGATCTTTTTCCATGTTTCGCTTTTGCTTCCTATTTTTTCTAACATGGTATCAGAGCGGGTTCGATTCTCGAGGTTTTTATGTTAGTTCATTATTCGAGATTCGATTTGTGTTCTTGAATATCATTATTCTGTTCGAGTTTTATAAATTCAAGGGTTTCTATTGAAACCCTAATCTCTGGAGTTCTGCTTCATGATCATGCTTGATCAAAATACCTCATGCAAGCAGGATTATTGTTCTTGGCATCCTATCTGAAATCATCTAGGCTACCTCAAGATACATATGCCTACAGCTCTCCAAGAAATGGCGAGACCCCATCTTCGGGGTTCTTGTCGAAACCCTAATCCAGGGACACATCACGCCAGAACTCCAGGGTGCTCACGTGAGGGCGGCAGTTCCTAGAGACCCAGGACACCATGCGACGCTCCAGATCCAAGTACGTCGCGCTCCAAAAAATGCAAGATCCGGTGCAAAGAAATCATCAAGAAGAAGTCTGTGATCGAGAGATCATCCGCGAGCTCCAGGCGGAGCTCGACATCCTGCGGCGGTGCTGATCTTGCCGCAGCAAGCCTCCTGGCGGAAATAAAGAAAAGGCAACATCAATTCAGGCGGCCTCCTTCGATCTCGGCTGGGCGGCATCCTTCGCGATCCAGCATCACATACGTGCCCCCAGGCGTGCGCAGGCGGCCTCCAACAATGCCGAAGATCCTTGCTAGCGGCGCAACCTAGTGCGCCCCCGAGAAGACCACCCCCTTTCGCAGTGCAGGACCTCCTGCGCAGCCCCAAGGCGATTGCCCCTCCTTCACGCAGGCGCATCGCGCTTCTGGGTGATCTAGTCGATCGGCTCTCCTGCCGACAACTGTGCGCCCTTCCTCCCTTGCTTGTGACGGCGCTTCAGGCGAGATCTCCAAGCGAGCAACTCGCGCGAGCTCCTGGAGCGTCAAGCCCCATCTCTAGGGCGCGAGACCTCCTGGCGAAATGCGCAGGCGGCGCATTTTTTCATATCCCATGAGGGGCGGCACAGATTAAAAAAAAGGGGTTCCCATGTTGGGAACCCTAGGGTTTCAATCGGCATTAAAAAAATGTTTCTATAGCATGAGTGGGTTGTATTAAAAGAAGAGCGGGGGCTTAAAATTGGGCTGAGTTGTTGGGTCTTACAAAAAAATCTCATACGAAAAAAAAATATTTCAAAAAAAGGAAAAAAAAAAGGCGCGTACAAATGAAAAGCTGTACGTAATTTCAAAAAAAATGCAAAAACCGTAAAAAAAATTGAAATGGCTTAAAAGAAATGTTTCGGAAAAAAAAGAGATGAATGATTTGAAAAGCCGACAAGTTTGTGAACGACTTATTGATATTCTGTTTTCTCCCCATTTATCTTGTCTTCTCCTAGCTGTGGATGTCTTCATTCCGACCGGTATGGGAGAAAGGGGGAGTATTATGTAGAGTCACAAGTCTTCTCCGGATTTCAGAGATATCAAAATCGTCAGACCAGTTCAGATTTTCCAGACTCTACAGTTTTCATATGAAGATTCTCCATGCGCAAGATTCAGACTCGACGTTCAGAACTCGAGTCCACAGGTGTGATGCACAATTCTTCAGACTCGACAGATTGGTCAAAGTCCAAATTCGAGGCACTCCATGTTGAGGCCCATTTTCGAGTTCTCCAGGGAGAGACTCATTTTCAGACACGCACATGTTTGCGATCATTTTCAGATGAGCGCATGTTTGCCATCTTTTGTTATGGTCCCCATCTTTTTTTATTGTTTTTAGCCAGAGTTTTCATTTGAGCCATATGGACTCCAGAGTAGAGAACCATTTCCTATGCCATGTTGGCAAGGGTTTTCATGCGGTATCATAGGGACACCAGAGTAGTGTACCATTCTCTGTGCCAGATGGGAGAGACCCAGTTCTCCGATGAGGAGACTATTTCAAACTCCATTCTCCAGCGACCGTGGACTCCGACAAGGATTGCACAGCCACGGCCACTTTTCAGTTCGGCCCTTTTCAGAAATGGAGCAGTTGTCCACATGTTGTGGCGGGCCAGAGTACTCCGACGAGGAGACTCATTTTCAGTTGCAGTGACGCAGTTCAGAGCACATGCTCTCCGAAGAGGAGATTCAGCAGACTCACACTCCAGCCCGTTTGTCCTCCTCACCTACACGGCATGAGAAGCAACGTCCTCGACGGCGGCAGTTGTGCGTGTTGGGTTGATATTGTCCGTAGTGTCCTGTAGCGTTGAGTTGAGTCTCTTTCTGTTTGTCCAAGCTAAGCATTGCATGCTCCAACTTGAGGGGGAGTGTTGGAGTATTTGTTATGTGCGCCTATTGTGTTGTAGGAGGGTAAATGGATCCTGGAGGGATCCATTTACCCCATTCAAGTGTTTAGTCCCACATTGTCCAGCGGTGGGACTTGGAGGCCCTGTGGAGACTATATAAGGAGCCCAAGGCCTCCTGTATCAGATGAGAAAAATCAACGAAGCATATGCCCCTTTGAGGGCCTCTCCCGTGGTTTTATCCCGCTCCTCACGGAGTAGGGTTCCACGTAAAATCCCATTGTTCTTATGTTTCTTGATCTTTTTCCATGTTTCGCTTCTGCTTCCTATTTTTTCTAACAGTAGCCAAATTGAAAACCTCGAACATCTCAACCGACAAGAGAAAAGGATCAACCCACGAACGGGAAGGCGAGCTCCTCCGCGTGTACTTGCAATTAGCTACATCCAAAACCTCCTGAGCAAGCTCCTCCACCACTTCAACAAAAGGGTCAGAGCTAGGGTCTTGTACATATTTCCGACCTGGCCAATCCTCAACATACAACGTGACATTAAAATCAACCCCCACAAACCAGGCCACCTCCAAGAACTTAGCCCTCCCGCAATTCATCCCACAAAATTCAATTCGGAGATGCACCAGAAATGCCATACATCGAGATGATAATGAAGCGGCATTGGTCCACCTTGCTGACTAAAGCAACCATAACCGAGTGTACCAGAATTGCCTCATCAATCAACTCAAAAAGGTTCCCATTCCAAGCAACAACAATTCCCCTCAGAACTTTCATTCATCAAAACTACTCTGAATTCAGTGAGATGGGGACTAGAAGTGGTGTTCCATCTCACAAAATCCCACAAATCAATCTTGGTCTCCTGCAAACAAACGACATCAATCTTCCACACCGCCAACATGGAGCTAACCACCAACCGCTTCCCCGGTTGACCTAGCCCTCGCACACTCCATGATAGAAGCTTCATTGGGAAATCATGGGGACAATCAACGCCACCTGAACCCCTACCCTTTGCGCAACCACAAGCTGAAACAGTCTCTTTGATTCACTTACTACAACTACCAAAGAAGATTCGATTCCTAAACTCCCCTCGGAAATGATCACTCCTTCCGACCTCACTGGATCGTCAACTTCCCGACTCGCAAGACTCCCCTCTTCCATCTTATCACCCCCAGCCTCCGCATCTTGGAAAATCCCCTCCTCACGCTCGTATTCCAGCCTCCATGTTTCCCAATCGAGAACTTCCACCAGGCAGCGCTTCCACAAGAATATCAGCAATTGTTGTATCGCATCCCAAGCCGTCCCTGGAGAACTCATTGCACCTTGGATTCTCTTCTTCTAACTCATGTGCTAGATCCCTCCCTTCACGTTTGGATGGCAGAGAACCGCCATAGTTCTCTAAAACTTCACCCTCAAACCGAGCATGTGGCCCTCCCTCCCGCCACAATCGACAACATTGCCTCCCACCGATGTCGTACCTCCATATCCATCACCCCGCGCAACCACCTATGCTACCGCCCCAGAAGACCCATGTAGGGGCTCCGAAGAGCTATTCGCCTTGGACAAATAGTGCCCTACAAGCTTAGGGGCAAAAGGGTCCTCCATCGGGTCAAGGAACAGATCCGGATTTAAAGGATCATATACCCAAATTGTGCCTCTGAAGTTATGCCCAACTACAGTTCGAGTAGCTAAGAACATATGATTGCAGTCAGATGGTACCACAGCATCCACGAATATAATTAAGTTATTTAGTCAAACCCGAATCAACTTTCTCAAATCCAGCGATCACACTCGAAATGGAGAAAATGATGCTAGGGTTCCCAAAGGGTGCCTCCTTGTCATAGCCCCCAAAACATGTGACCTCATGATTTCTCGCAGTAATTAGTGCCTCTAGATCTTCCCTGAAAACCACCAATGTCGACGTCGCCATTGGAGAATCCTCCGCTGACGCACCACCGCAATCCTCCAAGGCCACAAGCCACAGCACAATAGCCCTCCGCCCATTCCATTACGTCGCCCACAACGGTGCTGACGGCCTGGACCCACGCATCGAGACCACAACCTCCAAGCCCTCGTCCGAGTGCATACCTGAGTAGCAAAGTTCCACCACCTCCCCTGATATGCTCCAATGCCTCCGCGGGACCTCCACCTTATGACATCTCAAGGGTACTCCCGCCACCTTCATCTTCCACAACGAACCATCACCGCCTGACCAACCATCAAAAAAATGTGGCCTTCGCCACCGGATAAGCCCCCTCAACTCTGATGCAAGTATCCCTTAGAACCTCCAGACACCACCTCCTTAGCCCCTCTTGACGATAAACCCCTAATGCATAAAACCCACCCGGCAACCATACCGCATATCACCCCCACCTTCCCTCGTCACAGCCAACCTCTCCTCGGCTCTTCTTAATCCCTCGTGTTCACCTTCCCCAACCACCAGATCTTCCAAAGGTTGCTCGTCAGCCACCCCCTAAGACAAACGCACAAAAAAGGCCTCCAACTCCGCTTCCGACCACACCTTCTGACGAGTCTTCTTCTATAACAACCTTGTGTGCCAGTAGAAGCTCTTGCGGAACCTGCCTCTTCGACCAAGACCCCTTCACCGTACATTCCTCCCGCCGATGTCCCGGTCGCCCGCACCGGAAGCACAATTTCTCTGCCGCCGCGCAGGTTTTGGATAAGTAATCTCCAGCACCACAACAGGAAACACCATGTCGCCTACTCACTCTTGTCCCACAAAGGTCGAGCCCTCTTCTTCGAAATGCTCCACGACCCCTCCCTCGCCAACTCCATCGCGACATCACTCCCGTTCGCCCGATCGAAACTCCCCAATTCTCCCTCCGCTTTTGGTGGCCCTCCGATCACCAAGAAAATGATTCTCCACTCCCCCTCCATCGCTTCCACCCTCGTTGACCCTACCCTCACCACTCCCGCCTTCACCCTCCCCACTTCCACCTTCGCCCTTACCCAACCGAAATGTCCCTACTTATCTTTTTTAAAGACCTGTGTGTCCAAAAGTTAACATCTGTTTAGGACGTGGGTGGATGGCAACTAACCTGAGGTGCACAAGTGACAAAACTGCAAGAAGTCAGGGAACAGCTGATATTACAAAAAATGTAGGGGCATAACTGAAATTATTGAAGTTAAGAGGGGCACAGGTGATAAAACACCAAATTAAAATTACGACAAAACCCTAAATTAATTGAAATCCTAATTTTATCTTATTTCGTGATTCCATACCGCGTCACGAAATATGCTAGGGTAAAAGAATTATTGGCTAACACGGACACATGTAAAAATCCTAAGAAATAATCTCTCGGTACATGTTATATTTATTTTAGCATGCATACTAGTAGAGTAGGAAGGATCAGTGCATTCTCTCTCAACCTTCCAAGTTATGTCAAGATTTCGACATGGAGAAGATCATAAGGTTTACTCCAAGCTCAACTATGTGAAGGTTAGTCACAACATTGTATTAAAAAGAACAGCCTCGGCATTTTTAAGAGCATGTCTTTACAATGATGGTTGTCTTCAAGATCATGTACTTACCATGATGATCACAACTACCTCTTTCAACCATACTACATTTAGAATAACCCCATACAGATCTACACAGGCTACTCCTATATGATTATATCCCCCATAGCTTGGTCATTATCAAAATACCATAATAAGATTCAGGGAAGAACTTGATTATTCCATTCGACAATGTAGGCACAAATTGAAATAATATTAACATCCATGCATATGGTGCTTGTTTTGGTTGGATGAGATTTAACTAATGGCCATGAACAACAATGGACATCCTGACTGGTGACTATCAAAAAACAGTCAAAACTTTACTGCAATAGCAGACAGGATAGTAGTGAAGAGAAAAGATGAGGGAGAACACACAAATAGCACCCAACTGCATAAAAGTTTCATTCACATCATATAAGAAGAAATGTCATGCAAGGAGAATTATAGATTAGAAACGCAAATAACAAGTTATCCTAAACAGGTCCATGATAAAGACGAGGAGAAAGGAGGCAGCCTTTTTGTTAAAATCAGATAGCTAGCTTAAGAAAACGTGCCTTTCAGCGAACTAGATTGTCTGTCGGTGTAAAAACTTTTCAACTTTCCCCTTTCTGCCTCCTCCAAGGGCAACTCAATAGTAATATACACACACACACGGCATGTCGAATCACGAGTTTCTGTGAACTGCTCTAGGCTGTAAGTGAGGGAAGACATGAAAACTACATAAAAGTTGGAAAAAGCACTACTGAATTTACCAAGAGCATCCTACACTATACAGCAGCTGAAGGGAACGCCTTTCTCCCATGCTTCCTTGTTCGTCATCGCTGTCATCTTAACAACGCACCAAGCTATACATAGACAAGTGAAGCATCGACAACGAAGCTTACTTGTATCTAGTTAGTTCAGGATAGGATTTCCCTCACGCGCAGACCATGCCAAGGCGCCAAAATGCATGACGGTGAAGCCAATGCGAGCAGCAAAGGAGGCGTTGGTTGACATTTTTCACGAGGAGATCAGAACTTCAGGTTTAATCATGTTCTTCTAGTATGCAGGATATACGGTATTAGGAATACTCGAGAGTGATGTGACCTTAAATGAATTCCCCTCCACAAAAAAAAGGATATAGGGTTCCAGTCTTTGTGTTGATTTTGCCTATGTGAATGGTTCCCTTGTTAAATCTAATAGTTCAACAAGAGCCTTTGTACGAGAAAAAATAGCTCAATGTCATGAACGGCTACTTATCTTTTAGGGAAGCACTATAACTTTAAAAAAGCACATAGTCAATTACACACCAGTGTCTCCCTTGACTAACATAACTATCAGATGACCTGTTCTTATCACATATATCTGTAACCAAACATAACTTGGTGAGATTTTTTTCCGATTCTGACAACCTTCCAAAAGGAAAATTTCATCTGGGAGCAGAACCATTTATCATGTCTACAAAGTAGAGGACTTTTCTCATATTTGTGGGTTATCCAAAAAGAAACTTTAATCCACACGCAGAACCATCTACAAAATGTCTACAAAGAGATGTTATGATATACAGATCAAAGGAGTTTTTATGCAATCTGACCAAATAGAGTGCGCATCCTTGCCTTATATTCTTAAGCTGATAAAAAGAGTAATGTATTGCATTTAAGGGTGAAACTGCCGGAAATGCTAAAGAAAATTATATATGACAAGCTGAAATACGAGATGGAGCAAAACCTGTCATTGGCTAGATTCCAAGCCTCCTGCTTTAGTTCAATAGGAGCTTCTAATGCCGCAAGGTAATTTGATATAAATTTATGAGGATGCTCAACATGGCATATGAATCCCATTTCCTTCAGCAGATGCCGTTCTGTTCTAATCAAATCATTTTTCAATTCCGAGTATCGCTGGCAAATAAAGACGTTAAAAAATATCCTTTTAACTGTTATTATTTCGAATGAAATCTAATAAAATCAATTCCTGCATGAAATTATTGACAGCAGTAATAAATAGAGGCAAGGTAATCCAATACAAGCAGCAGAGAATTTGGTTTCCTTATACATTATAAGAAAGCAATATATCAGCAGAAAATAACCTTTTGAGGATTTGCAGGCATTTTAAATAACAACATGCCAGGCGCCATCTGAGTTTTTTAAACTTCAGAGCCTTCTTGATTAAGCCTCTCTTTCAATGACTTGCATTAGAGAGGATTTTCACAATAATAGTGATATAAATATCAGGGGAAATAAAAATATATATTCACAAGATTTCAATGAAACCTACAACATTTCAATGGTTGGAAATTATAATTTTGATGGTAACTGTAATCCATAAGCCATGTTACTACTTCAGGAGCAGGTTTTGGTGCACTCGGGATGGCAACAACGAGTAGCAGAAGGCCAAACTCTGCTCCTTCCGAAAGACACCACAATCCAGATGCCCTTGGCATATTTACCCATCAAAGAACCCCAGAACCTCTAAGAAATAATTCGTCAATCAGAGTAAACGATAACCCCGGTTCCTCCATCAGACCTATAAGGGTTGCCACCAAATAGGAAATTGTGTACATGTTCAACTTCCAACCTGCAAAACACAACTAAAGTCCGCATAGTAATTGCAGCAGCTTGAGCCAACACCCTCACATTTGTTAAAGATCAAAACACTCTCTAAATGGGAGCATGTTTTACCATCCCAAAAAAGTTTGCATGTCGTCATTCCGCCCTCCACGATTCTGCCCAACCCTGAAATGTGAGCATGTCTCATGAATTCCTCTCTTTAGTGTCATAATCAAGGTTTGAAAAAAAGGTGGAAAGAGGTGTTTTCCTTGGAACCGAGATGAGGCGTAACCTCAATGCCCATTGAAACAGAAAGGACGGCAAGTCCTTTTGACCTTGAGGTCATTGTCGCGCAATATTCCATGCCTAGTCAACCCAGCCCTGGAGGCGTAAGCCTCAAATTATAGAGAAAAATACGAATAAAATTATAATTATAAATATATGGCAATGTTATTATATATTTTATGATAAACAGACAATGCATAACACTAAAATATGAAGAAATAATAGAGATAAAAATGTCAAAAGAGAAGATATAACAACTCCATCTCTTTCTACAACATTTTCATACAATCAAAGATGAATTCATTGTCTATAAATGTTATGAAAGAAGTAATCAGTATATATTTGATATTGTCACTAAAATACTGTTGTACATAAAAAATACAAATAATATATGTTGAAGAAATTTATGTTATGTGTCAAATATAATATATGACAACATGAAAGCCTTGAATCCTATCCTTTTTATTTTGTTTAATGGCATTCCTATAGAAGTATGGAGAGTTCTAGGTGAACGTGGTTTGACTTGACTCACAAATTTATTTAATGTTATTTGGTGAAGTAAGAAAATGCATGAAGAATGGAGGAGAAGCATAGTGATGCCTCTTAATAAAAATGAAGACGTCAGGGTTGCACGAGTTTCATATTTTTCTTTTGTTTTTGCATTTTCTCTTTTGTTTTACTCATCGATAATAATTCACTGTACAATTTAACTTTTCGTGTATTCTATGTCAAATAGTCTTATTCACTGTCACTAGTACAATTACGTCATTGCAATTTTCCTTTGCAAAAAATGGCCCTTTGCTCCAAACATTCAAGAGATCATGGACGTAGATGTTATTATCTCGAGAATGCTTTTCTCGTATTTGATGAAACATGTAAGTTCAAATATACAGAGGATCAGTTGTTTTACACATGTCCCCAAGATGTATGTATGATGAAACAGCTTGAATCATGTGAATTACCAATATTAAATATTAATTGTTGTCATCCCATTTGCCAGAACCCTTGCGGGTATGGGGTCAAGGCTTATTCATTGCCACATGCTATACACTAATTGTCGGTAAAGAAGATCTTCATGGCTGACAATTTAAACATTCTGGACTTCTCCGAAATTAATCGAGCAAATCGTTTAGAAGAAAAAGACCATCTAATCTGATAGGAGCGACTTATCCTACACCTAACGGGACAATCCACATTGTCCACGATACGATCAACAAACCGAAATGTGATAAACATGTTGTGTTATAGTTTTTTTTTAAATACAATGTATCGGTATTATTTTCTGAGTACTGCTTAAATAGTGGCTCGACTTTTGCATTCATTTAAACACAATGTACCAATATTAGTTTTTAGGTAGTGCGTAATTGGTTTGCATAATTGGTGGCTTACTACCTTGGTTATGATTAATTTGCTTGATTGTATAGTTATGATGGCAAAGCCAGTGTGGACGCTTGAGATAGACAATACCCTCATTGAACTTTTCATGGTGAACATGAAGTACGCAATATTATATATCTCAATTGGGATACATTGTAGTAGGTTTAAATGAACCATTTTGAGTTAGATATCCATGAAATTGGATCCATAAATCAATGGAAACTTTTGAAAGGGATTTATATATGAAGATAGTGTTTCATATATTGACAAGTGCTTGGTTATGCGATAAGCAGGACCAATGTCTTACACGGTTACACCAGATGATCCAGACTTATGGGACTCGATAAGGTTGTTGTCTCCCTTTCAGCAAATTCTTTATTTTGTGGAAAGTATCTCTTGTTTTGGCCTGATGATTTCTTCGTGATGCATTATAGGTTGGTGATAAGGGTGTAGAGCTAAAAGATCGTCGCTTTGCGTCATTCCATTGAATGGAAGAGATTATGAACCGGCTACACCGATTCTCATCGATTATAATCGTGCAAAAAATTGCAATTGTATTACGTTAGCCATGTCTATGGAAAGAACCATAATATTCGTCACACATTACATTTCAATGTCTATGGAAACAACCATTATATATATCGTGCAATACATTTCAATGTCGAAGTTGTAGCATACCTGAAATTTCAATAATTTATGTCGTATAATCTCCCAAAACAAAATAAATCTCAACAAACATAACTAATGTCTACCCTTTATCCCCTACCCTTTCTTTTCCAATCAAATGGAGAATAGAAAATAACTACCACTTACCCCTCTTTATCCCTCCAAACCGTATCCAACCAAAGGAATCGAAATGATGGATAAAACCCACTTATCCCTTTCTCTACCACTTATTGCTTCATCGTCGCCCATTTGTGCTTCTTTGTTTGCTCCTATTCTCGATGTTGCAATGCCGACGTTGCCGCTCATGCCACATGCATTCTTATGTTGCGAGCAACATCGCGGAAACCCTCATCCAGCAATATGCCACCAACCACCATAGTTTTTCTTCATTTATTTTTTTAGGAGTTGGAAGGAACTACACCGTTTAGTTAATCTTCATGTTTTACAACAACAACAACAAAGTCTTTTCCCACATTAAGTAGGGTCGGTTACATGGATTCTTTGCCTCCAATCATATCTATCTTGGGTCATTCACAGATTAGATCCAAAAAACTAAGATCCCTTCATATAGTCTCATTCCAACACTTCTTGAGCCTTCCTCATCCTCTTTTAGCCGGCCCAACATCCCAAAAACTCGCATCTCCTAACCGGTGCATCAGTTGACCTCCTTTGCAAATGGTCAAACCAACTTAAGCGGTTTTCTCGCATCTTATCCTCGATTGAAACTACACCAACTTTCATTATGATTGCATCATTCCGAAACTTTGTATTTTACAGTTTGAATATGTTAAAGGGGTGTTGTGTTCTTTGATTTGACTGAAGGTTGTGTGTTACATTTATGGAATAACATCTACAAAGAAGGAAAATGTGCTTCCTTTTTGAATTGTAGGCTTTTTTAAAAGGAACTGGATAGTTGGATCTAGATAGGCTTCTGGTACTTTTGGTTCCACTTTATGACTCGACTCTCTTTGAATCATTGGTTTTTACAGAGGATTCTTCTTTTTTTTTGATGAAGTAGAGGATGAGGTCCCGAGTTGGGCATCACCACGTTTCATTAATAATAAGTTTCGATTACACTACCTGGAGGACCAAAATTTAAAAAGAGCATTACAATGGGCTACTGCATTTTCCGGATAAAATCTCTGATTCCAGAAGATATGATCATGTTGGGAAACGTGAAAGAGATACTCTATTCCATAGCCCTGGGCTCTCTTATATAGGAGAGTAGCCTATGGGTAAATTACATAAAGAGAATGGCAAGAAAATAAAATAACAAAATGATATAAATAAAGCATATGCGTCAACACTCCCCCTCAAGATGGAGCATAGATATCAATCATGCTCAGCTTGGACGCGCACTTCTGGAATGGGCCTCTAAGTAGTGCCTTGGTGAAGATATCAGCAGTCTGATTCTCTGATGTGACGTGAGATGTAGTAATAAACCCCTTCTGAATCATGTCACGTATGTAATGACAGTCGACCTCAATATGCTTGGTCCTTTCATGAAACGCTGGGTTATTTGCAATGAATAAGACGGCCTGATTGTAACATTCCAACATCATAGGAAGAGGTATGTCAAGGCATAGATCTGCAAGTAAGGATTTCACCCACATCATTTCTGTGCTGGCCTGGGCCATAGCCCTATATTCTGATTCAGCACTGGATCTGGCTACTACTGTCTGCTTCTTGCTCTTCCACGAAACTATAGCATCTCCAACATAGACTGCAAACCCTGATGTTGACTTCCTGTCCTTGGGGCATCCTGCGTAGTCTGCATCCGCACATGCTGTGACAGAAATCTCCTTTCCTTTCTTAAATAGCAAGCATGCACCTGGAGATGATTTTAAATATCTCAAAATCATGTGTATTGCATCCATATGGACCTGACGTGGTTGCTCCATGAACTGGCTCACACGACTCACTGCAAACGATATATCAGGTCTAGTGATCGTGACATATAGTAGTTTGCCTACCAGTTCTCTGTACCTTCGCTTGTCGACCTCTTCTGTGTCATCATCATACAACTTCATGCTAGGATCCATTGGTGTCGTAGCAGGCCGACATCCTAGCATACCTGTCTCATTCAGTAGATCTGTGACATACTTCCTCTGTGTCATGACTAACCCATATGGATTTCTAGCAAATTCCAGCCCCAGAAAATATCTAAGGACTCCCAAGTCCTTGGTGACAAACTCAGTCCCCAGCTTTTCCTTTGCCTGCTTAATGCCTTGGTCATCATCACCTGTAATCAAGATATCATCAACATAAACCATGATTACAGTAATACCTCTCGCCGTCTTCAGCACGAACAAGGAATGATCAGCATTGGAGCGTTTATATCCTTGTTTCTCAAAGAGGTCTGACAACTTCTGGAACCATGCTCTGGGGCTCTGCTTAAGGCCGTAGATGGCCTTATGTAATCTGCAAACCTTGGAACACTCCCCCTCAACAGCAAAACCTGGTGGCTGTTGCATATAGACTTCCTCCTACAGATCACCATACAGAAAAGCATTCTTCACATCCAGTTGATAGAGCGGCCAGTCTCTAGTAACTGCAACTGATAAGAGTATCCGCAGAGTGGAATGACGAGCTACAGGGGAGAACGTGTCAAGGTAATCCACCCCATATGTCTGTGTGAAGCCTCTTGCAACTAAGTGTGCCTTGTACCTGTCAATAGAGCCATCTGCATTATGTTTCACTGTAAACACCCATCTGCAACTCACTGGGGTGACATCTGGAGGTATGGTAACCAGGCTCCATGTACCTCGAGACTGAAGAGCTGCCATCTCTTCCTCCATTGCTAGCCGTCATCTAGAGTCCTGCAAAGCCTCATGATGGTTTCGTGGAATATCTGTAGCTGAGAGTGCCAATGCAAACGTCCTGAATGGTCCAGATAGCCTCTCAAACGAAACCGCAGTTGATACTGGATACTTGGCACAGCTTCTCTTCTGCTTTCGTAGAGCGATTGGGACATATAGATCCTCTGTAGTAGTACCCTGCTCCTGTACTGCATCCTGCTGAGAAATGTCGTCAGATTCATCAACATTAATATTTTCATTACATACCATAGGCGAGCTAGTTGACTGGTCAGGGCCATGAGCTTGATTCGGCCGTCGGGTGTAATGGAATGGCAAGGGGGATATTATTGGTGGCGGTGGTGGTGGTGGTGGTACTGAAGGCGACGGCTGTGATGTTGGTGGTGCCATGAATACGGTATCAGGAGACAATGGTGGTGGCTGCATGTTCCCGGATTCTGAAAAATACATGATAGATTCAAAGAATGTAACATCTGCACTGATCATATACCGCCGACGTACAGGGTCAAAACACTTGTACCCCTTTTGAGTTCTGGAGTACCCCACAAAGACGCACTTGACAGCCCTAGGAGAGAGCTTGTCAGAACCGGGCGACAACTGATGGACAAATGCAACAGACCCAAAGACACGAGGGGTAAGAATAAACAGCTCCTTGTCAGGATATATAAGTGAGAAAGGAACCTGTTCATTCAAGACAGACGAGGGCATACGATTTATAAGATAACATGCAGTAAGGACTGCATCACCCCAGTAGGTATACGGGACATGATTCTGAATGAGAAGAGACCTTGTAACATCAAGAAGATGACAGTGTTTTCTTTCTGCAACCCCATTTTGTTGAGACGTATGAGCACAGGATGTTTGGTGAACAATCCCTTTTGAGGAGTAGTATTTGGCTAGAT
This sequence comes from Ottelia alismoides, assembly GCA_037367405.1. Lineage (NCBI taxonomy): Eukaryota > Viridiplantae > Streptophyta > Magnoliopsida > Alismatales > Hydrocharitaceae > Ottelia > Ottelia alismoides. Next base: position 79,168 of record JAZKJV010007573.1, on the reverse strand, counting down.
TGTTGGTGCACAACTCTAAGGCATTGTCAGTTCTCATAATTTTGACCGTTGTGGAAAAGACATTCTGAATCTCATTTAGAAAGTGAATAATAATATCTCCAGCTTCAGACTTATTTTTCATTAGAAATACCCATGATGCTCTAGAAAAATCATCCACAAATACAATATAGAACCTGTGCCCCTGATGATCGGGAACACGACTCGGACCCCAGACGTCGACATGAAACAACTCAAACTTGGAGTTACTACTCCGACCTTGACTACTGGGAAAAGAAGACCTGTGATGTTTTCCCAACTGACACGCTTCACACTGGACAGTTGTGTGAGACAGACTATAGGGTAGGACTAGACGCAACTTCTGAAGCGGTAAATGACCGAAGCGCAGATGCCACAGGAGAGGAGATACTTGTTCTGCGGGAGAGGCTGTGATTCCGGCAAACGAGGTCTGGTTCAGACGATAAAGGCCTCCTTGCTCATAGCCATGACCAATCACGTTGCCCGTACGGATGTCCTGAAAAATCAAAGAAGATGAATCAAAAATAGCTCGACAATGGAGACCCTTCGTAATCTGACTAATCGACAACAGATTCATGGAAAAGTGCGGTGCATGCAAAACATTCTTGAGCTGCATCGAGGATGTCAATCTAATCTCCCCCTGACCCGTGATAGGGGAATGAGTGCCATTGGCAATCACTACTGTCCGTCCTGGAGGAATCTGAGTATATCCTGTAAGTAGGCTCTGGTCGCCACATAGGTGATGTGTAGCGCCCGAGTCCATGATCCACGGCAATGTATCTGATCTACTACTGTGAAGAGCAAGTGTACTACCTGAAGTACTCGTAGAGGTAGAAGCAGAAGCAGCAGCATCAGTATGATTCTCTGTCGGCGGTGCTGGGCCAGATGGTGGTATAATGCCCCTAAGACGGGCAACCAGATCATCAAATCGTTGATCCAGTGTAGATGCAGACGGGGGCTCTATCTGCTCAGCAGCTCGTGCAGATGCAGGAAATCCATGCTTTGAGTAGCATGTGTCTTCAGTATGGCCGACTCTGTGACAATATGAGCATGTTGGCCTAGTGCGGCCACCCCTTCCACGGGGAAAACGTCCACGGCCCTGGTATTGAGACCCACGGCCTCTGTTGGCTGCCATGGCTGAGGGATTCTGACTAGTGGCTGCGGAAGGTACAGTAATCCTGCTCAATCTGTGAAAAGCTTCCTCCATGGGAGGAATAGTCGAGTCCGCCAAAATCTGTGAACGTGCTGCCTCATACTCTGGATCGAGTGCAGCGAGAAACACACCCACCATCGTCGCATTCCTGTATGTCTTCTGCTGTTCTGGTGTGGCGGTAAGAGGTATGAAGCTATGGAGCTTCTCAAACATTCCTCTCAAAGATGTGTAGAGAGAATGTAATGGGCGGCCATTCTGCTTAATTGTGAATATATCATGTTGTAGTTGCAGGATCTTGGTCTCATTCTTCGCCTGAGAATATGTCGCTGCTAGGATATCCCACATGTCTTTGACTGTGGGTTGATGTAGAATGTCATTCGCGATCTCAATAGCCAATGTGCCAGATAGCCACACCTTGGCATAAGCATCATCAGCCTCCTAGGAGGCATATACTCCAGTCTTCTCAGCAGGCTCTGGTTCGGTAAGAATATGCTTCTTACCAGTAGACTTCATCATGCTCATGAACTGCATTGCCCACAGTTCATAATTGGTACCGTCCATCTTGACAATAGGCGCTGGACCACGGAATGCGCCAATAGATGGAAGATCTGCCTTGCTCTCTGACATATTGAACAGAAGACTGGGACGATTGACAGATACTGTGATTTGTCTACAACGACATAAGTGGGTTTAGTTGCACGTGTAGACCTCACGCAACTAAACCCATGTTGATGATCTGCGGCTTAGGGTTGAAAACCGTGTATATGCACGATAGTTACTGGACTTGATGCACTGGATGTGCGTCAATGCACGGCTGGATGTGCGCCTGGAATGTGCGCCAATGACGCACAGAACGCCTGCTGGATTGTGCGCCTATGTGCGCTGATGTGCGCCGATGTGCGCAGATGTGCGCCTATGTGCGCTGATGTGCGGCGATGCGCGCTGATGTGCGCTGATGCGCGCTGATGCGCTGATGCGCCTGGTGCGCCTATGTGCGTCGATGTTCGCCTATGCGCGCTGATGTGCGCTTATGCGCCTGGTGCGCGCCGATGCGCCTGGATCGGAGAAGGCGCTGGAGATCCTGCCGCAGATACGCCTTGGTGCGCCTGAGGAAGCGCTGGAGATGATCTGCGGAGAGAAGAGGAGAGGCGGCGCCGATCTGCGGAGAGAGGAGGAGAGAGAGAGAGGGCCGGCGGGTAGGGTTAGGGTTAGGGTTTCAGGAACTCCAGTCTAGGACCGTCGCTCTGATACCATGTTGGGAAACGTGAAAGAGATACTCTATTCCATAGCCCTAGGCTCTCTTATATAGGAGAGTAGCCTATGGGTAAATTACATAAAGAGAATGGCAAGAAAATAAAATAACAAAATGATATAAATAAAGCATATGCGTCAACAGATCATTTTGGCCGCACTAGATGACCCATAGCGTCGCAAAAGGCCTTGCACAGTCGTCCAATGAGTTGCCCCCGACAGCTCTCACAGAAGTCCAGAAATCTGCCAGCGTTGTTGTCGGGACCCAATCCGGCCCCACCTCCCTCCACGCCCGAGCCGATGAATGATAACCGAAGAAAAGGTGATCCGCATCCTCTACCTACTCTCCGCATCTATCGCAAGCCGTATCCGTGATACCAAACAGTCTGCCTCTCCTCATTTTGTCACACAGCCTGCCTCTCCATAGACACCAGAGGAAAACCTTGACCCTACAAGGGATCCTAGTGGCTCAGATGATCTTCATGTCCTCACAGAGCTATCTATCGATGTTGAACTCCTCCCTCCTAAACTCCTTGTACACCTCCTTCGTGGAGAATCTGTCAGTCCCAGCCCAGCAGAAATGATACTTGCCCTCGGAGATGTCAGATGCCGGTGGCAACTCCGACTGTAATCTGTCAAGGTCCTCGAGCCTACGATGTGAGAGGTCCACAAGGAAATTCGGCATCCAACTCCCAAAGTGGCCCTCCTACGCCACCGAGCAGTCCTTCGAAGAAGCAAGAGCGAAAAGTCTCAGGAACCGCCCCTCAAGAGTCCCCTCCCCAGTCCAGTCATCATGTAAAAAGCAAAAACATTCCCCATCTCCCAGCCTCGGCCTCAGATACTGCTCCATCAACGGCAAAACCACCCGCACACCTGGCCAAAGGGAGGTTTCTATCGGACACTCCTTGCCCTGAGCGTGCCTTTTCACCGCATATAATTCCCTCAAAAGCTTTGCTGCCAATCTCAAGGAGTTCCCCCAGATGTAAACCACCCATTTTGCTAATAGTGTTTTATTCATGCAGTCGAGATCCCGAACACCTAAACCCCCTTCTCTCTTCGAATGCGTGACCTCATCCCAAGCCACGAGGCTAACTCCAGGGCCATGTTGCATACAATCTGACCAAAAAAATCTACGCATCATAGCTTCAATCTTCTTCCTTACTCCCAACGACATGAGGCGGGTGGAAAGGAAGAAGATGGGGATTGCCGAAAGAACGTGCTTCAAAAGGATTAACTTACCCCCTCTCGATGGAGTCTTTGCCTTCCAGCTCGCCAATCTTTGTTCGAATCTGTTGATTACCAAGTCCCAATCGGATTTCTTTATCTTCCCAGCAACCAAAGGAAGTCCAAGGTAGGTAATGGGGAGCTCGCCAAGGGGGCAGTCAAGTATTTCCTCCACCCTGCTACCTTCACTCCCCATCATCCCAAAGGGAACCACCACAGATTTTTGTTTGTTAATATTCATTCCCGGTAAGGCCCCAAACATCTCCATAAGTCGAACCGTTCTTCTGATTGAATCAGTCGAACCCTTCATGAAGATGATCGTACCATCCGCGTACTGCAGTAGAGGGATAGAGATGTCGCGTAAACGGAAACCCTAACACCAACCATCCTCCACCACGCATCTGAGCATAGTCGAAGCGCATCTGCCACCACCACGAAGAGCATTGGAGCCAAGGGGCACCCTTATCTAACACCTCTCTGCAACTGAAAGAAGCCCCCAACTGGCCTGCCATTCACGAGTACCAAAAAAGAAGATGTCGTAACACACCTAGGCTTTGAAGGTTATGAGACCTAGGAAAGGTGTAGGACATGATGACATTCCTATAAAAGTATGGAGAGTTTTAGGTGAGCGTGATTTGATTTGGCTTACAAATTTATTCAATGTTATTTGGCGAAGCAAGAAAATGCCTGAAGTTTGGAAGAGAAGCATTGTGGTGCCTCTTTATAAGAACAAATGAGTCTTTCAAAATTATTCAAATTACAGAGGTATCAAACTGATGAGTCACACTATGAAAATTTGGGAACGTGTGACCGAAAGAAGGTTGAGGCAAGTTTGCAAAATACAAGAAAACCAATTCGGATTCATGCCAGGTCGCTCAATTATTGAAGCCATCCACTTGCTAAGTAGAACGACGGAGGTTTATAGAGCTAAAAGGAAGAACCTCCATATGTTTTATTAATGTGATGAAGGCTTATGATTCTGTCCCATGAGAGATATTGTAGAGAGTTTTGGAGAAGAAGCAAGTACATGTCACATACATTAATCTCATAAAGGATATGTATGATAGGCTTCATCTTGTATAAGGATCCAGTCTGGGAAGACTGATTATTTTGACATCAACATTGGTCTACATCAAAGTTCAGCTTTGAATCATTCCTTTTTATTTTGATTATGGACGAGTTGACAAGTTGTATTCAAGATGAGAAACATTGGTGTATGTTATTCGTTGATGATATCATGTCGACTGATGAGACTAGAGATGGAGTAAATAAGAAGCTTGAAGTTTGGAAACATGCATTGGAGATTAAAGGATTTCGTATAAGTAGGGCTAAGACTGAATATGTGGAGTGTACTTTTGATGGAAGCAATGGTGAAGGAAATAAGGTGAAGATTGGTGACGATAACATTCAAAATAGATTCTTTTAGATACTTGGGATCTATTTTGCAACATGATGGGAAATTGATGGAGATTTACTAATAGAATAAATACAGGTTGGCTAAAGTGGAAAGGAGCCTCTATTGTTCTCTGTGATAAGAAAATTCCTTTGAAAATCAGAGGAAAACTTTACAAAACTGATGTGAGACATGCTATGCTCTATGGATCTGAATGTTGGCCACTGAACAATAGACATGTACAAAAGATGGCAGTAGCAGAAATGAAAATGCTAAGGTGGATGTGTGGACACACACGTAAAGATCGGATTCGGAATGATGCAATCAAAAGTAAAATTAGTGTAGCTCTGATCGAGGATAAGATGTGAGAAAATCGCTTAAGATGGTGTGGCCATTTGCAAAGGAGGTCGGTTGATGCACCAGTTAGGAGATGCGAGATTTAGGATGTTGAGCTGCTAAGAGAGGACGAGGAAGGCCCAAGAAGTGTTGAAATAAGACTATACGAAGGAATCTTAGTTTTTTGAATCCAAGTCTGAGATTTGCTCAAGATGGATCTAAATGGCGGCAAAGAATCCATGTATCCGACCCTACTTAATGTGAGAAAAGGCTTTGTTGTTGTTAATGTTATTATGAACTTGAGATTTATCATTTTGTCATCGTAATATTTTTTTGAAATAAAAAGGGTGAGGCGTCAAGGAGACGTCCACCCAAAAACTTTTATTTACAAGATTTTTTGAGGAAAAATGGGATGAACCTCCTTTCGAGATTCATCCAAAGAATATACTTACAAAAGAAATTACATACTCCAATTTTCAAGAAGAGCTCTAGCATGCTCTAGTACATTTTCCGCATAAAATCTCTCCTCCTTGAAGATAACCCCATTTCTCCTTAGCCACATGGCCAAAACTGTAGCATAGACTCTAGCTCTCTCTTCTATAGATCATGTCTATTCAAAGCAAATGGACTTCCAAAAGGACCCAATACCCCACCGCACCCCTAATATTCCATCTTTCTCCCAAGCTTCCTTGGACGTGCGACACCTGAAGAAAAGATGCCCAATGTCCTCTGGTGCCTCCCTACACCTCGAACACTCTCCTCACTTCCAGGAAAGATTCGAGCTTTTCTCGCGCCAGTCATTAAACATTTGCGCCAATCATTAAACATCCTCTCCTCATCAGCCAAAGGAAAATCTTAATCCTCGCAGGCATCTTCCATCCCCAAATTCTTGGACAATCACGGTCAATCTCATCCCACATTAAGGCGACTGGCCCAGAAATCACCTTACACGCCCAAATTCTTGGACAATCAACTTTTATTCACAAGTTAATGCAAAAAATTACAACGACCAGCAGTTTGAAAGTATCACGGCATATTCTAGTACATTTTCTACATAGCTTTCACCTCGAAATATCACTCAATTTAAATCTAACAAAATAGCCCAAAGCAAAGCAGCCACCCACATTCTTTGCGAGCTAGATCTATCTCTCAACATGTCTATGGAACCCTAGAATGCTTCCGCACAGTTAGTGGAGATAATATCAAGATCGCCATCTCCCACATCTACTTAGAGAGATCGCATGAAAAAGAACATTCTCACAATCCGTGGAGCATCTCCAACAAAAGCTATTTGTGTCTTAGAAGAATATGACTCTCCTAGCTCCCATTAGGGCTCGCTCTCGTCTAAGCAGCCAAAGGAAGATCTTGACATGCAGTGGAATCCTCCATTTATCATCGCAATATGTTATTCAATGTTGCATAAATGTGTTATTAATGTATTCTCATTTCTAGCATTTTAGCACATAATTCTATATTTTTATCATTTTTTCATCTAAAACTAAGAGACTAGATGATCGCGTGCTTGTTACTCAGAAGGTTATAGAGACTAGATGGGAGCAGTACTTTCATAAACTTTTCATAGGGGAAGGAAATAGAGAGATCACTTTGGGTTTACTTGAATCGCGCAAGCTATAGATGAATACAAAGAAATGAAGTAGAGGAGACTTTGAAGGTTATGAGACTTGTGAAAGGTGTAGGACCGGATGATATCCCTGTAGAAGTATGGAGAGTTTTAGTTAAGCGTGGTTTGACTTGGCTTACGAATCTATTCAACATTATTTGGCGAAGCAAGAAAATGCCTGAAGATTGGAGGAGTATCGTGGTGCCTCTTTATAAGAATAAAGGAGACATTCAAAATTGTTCAAATTACAGAGGTATCAAGCCGATGAGTCACATTATGAAAATTTGGGAACAAGTGATCGAAAGAAAGCTGAGGAAAGTTTCCAATGCAAAAGAAAATTAGTTCGGATTCATGTCAGGTCGCTCAACTATTGAAGCCATCCATGAGGAGAACAATGAAGATTTATAGAGCTAAAAGGAAAAAACCTCCGTATGATCTTTGTTGATTTGGAGAAGGCTTATGATTCTGTCCCACGAGAGATATTGTGGAGAGTTTTGGAGAAGAGACAAGTACATGTCCTATACATTAACCCCATAAAGGACATGTACGATAGGGCTTTATCTTGTGTAAGGACCCCGTCTGGAAAGACTGACTATTTTGACATCAACATTGGTTTACATCAAGGTTCAACTTTGAGTCGATTTCTTTTTACTTTGATTATGGACGAGTTGACAAGTCACATTCAGGATGAGTTAACTTGGTGTAAGTTATTTGCGGATGATATTGTATTGATTGACGAGACTAGAGATGGAGTAAATGAGAAGCTTAAGGTCTGGTGACATGCATTGGAGACTAAAGGATTTCGTATAAGCAGGGCTAAGACGGAATATATGAAGTGCACCTTTAATGGAAGCGATGGTAAAATTAAGGTGAAGATTGGTGACAATAACATTCGGAAGAGAGATTCTTTTAGATATATGGGATCTATTTTGCAACAGGATGGGGAAATTGATGGAGATGTTACTAATAGAATAAATGCAGGCTGGCTAAAGTTGAGAGGAGCCTTTGTTGTTCTCTGTGATAAGAAAATTCCTTTAAAAATTAAAGGAAAGTTTTACAAAGCAGCTGTGAGACCTACTATGCTCTATGGATCTGAATGTTGGCATGTGAACCATAGACATGTGCAGAGAATGGTTGTAGCAAAAATTAAAATGCTAAGGTGGATGTGTAGACACACACGTAAAGATCGGATTCGGAATGATGCAATCAGAAGGAAAGTTGGCGTAGCTCCTATCGAGGATAAGATGCGAGAAAACCGCTTAAGATGGTTTGGTCATTTGCAAAGAAGATCGACGGATGCACTAGTTAGGAGATGCGAGTGTTGGGATGTTGAGTCGGCTAAGAGAGGGCGAGGATGGCCCAAGAAGTGTTGGAAAGAGATTATATGAAGGGATCTTAGTTTTTTGGATATAAGCCTGAGATTGACCCAAGATAGATCTGAATGGAGGCGAAGAATCCATGTAGCCGACCCTACTTAATTGTGGAAAAAGGCTTTGTTGTTGTTGTGTTCATCTAAAACTAAGATTTACGCTTCGACCACCTCAAGGCTTACACGCCTTGCCTTGACAACAACAATAAAACCCTATCCTCCTCACATTTCTTAAACCCCATGATGAATCATCCTACAGCAAATAATCGATCACCCCACACTAAAATCGATAACGACCGATCACCATATATTTTATTATCGATCTCTACCTGCCATTATTTCATTATATTATGTATCATGGACCATAACGTTCGATTACCATGGGTTTTATGATTGATCAACCATGCCCACTAACGGTTTTGGTTTTCAATAAAAGCAGTTGGCATTTCAGAAACTATAGAATGTTTTAACTGGTCGATCAATGTTTCTGAAATAATCAAATCAAAGGTATTTGAAATATCGACTAAAGTGATGGACCAAGGATATACATCAAGTAATTGAACTTTTTCAAATATAATCGATCATCCTTGGAAAAGCGATCGATCATTTAGACTTATAAAATAGAGAACTATTAATTAGGTGATAGATCATATGAAGCAAAGTTGAATATTCCATAAATCCTTCATACTTGTATATGATCAATCACGAACATGAGTTTGGAATTTGAATCCTGAAGCTATAGCCTAGGTTTCACACCCAAATGCACACTTCCAAAAGAATATGACAAAAGTTTTCCTATGGAATGATGAAACATACATAAATGATGCATGTATGAGTTATTTGTTATACAATAGAAGATCTTCAGGATTGTTAGAAAATAGGAATGCGGAAGCATATCAGAGATAAAATAATAAACATGTAAGAACACGAGATTTTAACGTGGAACCCTACTCCCTAAGGAGCGTGATGAAACCACAGGAGAATGCCTCAAAGGGTTGATGTGTGTATTGCACTTTCTCATCTAATACAGGAGGTCTGGGGCTTCTTATATAGCCTCCACAGAGCCTCCAAGTCCCACCACTGGTAGATGTGGGACTAAACTCATGGATGTGGTCCATTTACCCATTTACAACATAAGTAACGCAGAACACATATACTCCAACACTCCCCCTTAAGCTGGAGCATGCAATGCTCAGCTTGGACAAACAGAAAGAAATCTCAAACTCACGCTACAGGACACTACGGACAATAACTCAACGCACACAACTGTCGGCTGCTATCGAGGACGTTGCTTCTCACGTTGTGCATGTGAGGACCAAACGGGCTGGAGTGTAAGTCAAACTGAATCTCCTCGTCGGAGAGCATGTGCTCTGTACTGCGCCTGTCAAAATCACTGCAACTGAAAATGAGAATCTCTACTGGAGAACTCTGGTCCGCCACAATAATGTAGACAACTGCTCTACCTCTGAAAGGGCCGAACTGAAAAGACCGTGAAGACAATCCTCGTCGGAGTCCACGATCGCTGGAGAATGAAATCTGAAAAAGTCTCCTCATGGGAGAACTGGGTCTCTCCCATATTGGCTCAAAGAATGGGATCTCTACTCTGGAGTTCCTATAAAACCCCATGAAAACTCTAGCCCACATGGCATAGGGAATGAGATCTCTACTCTGGAGTCCCTATGGATCACATGAAAACTCTGACCAAAAAATAAAAGATGGGGACACACAAAAGATGGCAAACATGCGCACATCAAACTGAAGACCGCATACATGTATGTGTCTGAAACTGAAAACTTGAAACCAATCTGACGTCGAGTTTGAATATCTGAACATCTGTGGAGTCTGGAAAATCTGGCTAGGATGGAATCTGACATCTGAATCTGGAACAGACCTGTGACTCTACACAATACTCCTCCTTTTTCCCATACTTGTCAGAATAACGAACATCGACCAAGCTGAAAGAAGACAAGAAAATGTAGAAAACAAAAGCAAATAAGCCGTCACATTTTTTCTCAGCTTTTCTCAATCAATTTCTTTTTTTTTCTCTTCCTTTTTCTAAAATCATTTTTTCTCAACTATTTCATTCCTTTTTTTATTAGTCGTCACCTCTTTCTTCTTTTTCTTCAAATAAGCCATTCACATTTTGTTGGCTTTTCTTCTTTTTTTGCAAAAAAAAATTCGTGTACGGTTCTTTTTGTATGTGTCTCCTTCCAAAAGAAATTATTTTTAAACACAGCCCGTCTTGGGCCCAAAAGAACTCTCCCCTTTTTGTATACTCGGCCCAATTGGGCCTAATCTCTCATTTTTTAACTTTCGGCCCATACAACAGGGCCCAACGCATCCTTTTAATTAGGGTTCCCCCGATGGGAACCCCCTATTTGACCTACGTCGTCGACGGAGATCGGGAGAAAGAGGCGCGCGAGGGAGATCGCCTCGATGGAGGAGCTCCTTGCGCTGAGGGGGAGACGTCGGAAGATGGGGAAGTTGCGTACGGCAGAAGACGGGCCTCCTCTTGAGGTGACGGCGCCTCCATATTGAGATCGTGCAGGCCTGGAGGACTCGAAGGCGGGGATCTACGCTGTGAGATCACATTCTCTATACGGTGTGGGATCTGCGTTGAAGAAGATGTCTCCCACGGTGGTCGTCAGTATGGGATATGTGCTACCGCCTTTTGATCTGCAAGGAGGTATGGTGCCCTTGGCGCCACTCAGAGGGAGATTGAAGCGTCGCATGCAAGCTTCGAGGAGAAGAGACGTCGCCTGGATCTTGCGGAGGTCCTCTCGCACTGCCTGCGTGAGGAGGAGGTGCCTATGGAGGAGGAATCGGAGGAAGGAGATGAAGCTCCGCCTGGTGGTTGCGTAGATCGGGCAGCGAAGATGCGGCTATGAAGATGCAGCTCCGGCCGCAGAAAAGGAGGTGTGGCTCCGGCCGATAGATGTGCCTCGAAAGAGATCGCCTATGCTAGAACCCATCTGGAGATTTAGGGTTTGGAAACCCTCCAATCTATAGAACTTCAGAAGTTTGAATCTTAGTAATCTTAGTTATCAACTCTGATGGAGCTAGAGATATTTTGTTGTTCATTTTTTCACGCCCAACTTCACTTTGATTTCTACTTTGGCTAGTTGCGGTGGTTACAGATGGAGAGGTCCCCCCTCCTTCCTAGAGATTGCTACCAAATTCATTGTGGAGGTACACTTTTGGCCGGTACACTGTTACGATCAGGCGGTTATTGTCAGTATTATCTTCTATGAAGGAAGTTTCAGTTTCGAAGAAGATGGTTAAGCCTTTCTGCTTGTATCTTCACGTCAACTCTCTCTTGCGGGAAAGATCCAGCTCTGGTTCAATTTTTCCCTCCCAAAATAGCTACGTTTTTATTGTCTGCCCATTATGATGGTTTTTATTCGCCTACTTGTGGACACCTACTTTCTTGCAAATTGAAAGCGAAAGCGAGTTTCTCGTCATAGGAGGAGCGTCTACATTATGAAGTGGAAAAGCGAAAGCATGTTTCTCGGCAATTGAGGAGCGCCTTCATTATGTCGGAAAATTTGCAGAGGCTGGGATTCGTCTAAGGAGAGAAGCAGGTAGAAGAATGGCATCGCCATCCTATTGGGCACTCATCATTATATGCAGCTGGCTGGCGAGGAATTTTATGTATTTTTTCAAGCCATTTTGTTCTTGTTGTTTTAGGCCATGTTGGCCACTAGGTCATGTTGACCATTTTCTTAACATTTTCATCTTATGAGTCATGTTGACCATCTCTGTTTTAGCATGACAAGTTTATTGTCAGGCTAGCCACTTCACAGGCTTGAAGGACTTGTCCTTTCAAGCTTCTTGTAATATCTTTTTAATTAATAAAAGGGGTTACTCGGGCCCCATAATTTTCGAGTTTTAAAAAAAAACTCCAACAAAAAAATTGAATCTCGAATAAAATAGCGAATGAACATAAAATCCTCGACAATCGACCCGCTATGTTAGAAAATACAAAATAGGAATGCGAAAGCAAATCAGAGATAAAATAATAAACTTGGAAGAACACGGGGTTTTAACGTGGAACCCTACTCCCTAAGGAGCGGGATGAAACCACAGGAGAACGTCTCAAAGGGCTGATGTATGCATTGCACTTTCTCATCTGATACAGGAGGTCTGGGGCTTCTTATATAGCCTCCACAGAGCCTCCAAGTCCTACCACTGGTAGATGTGGGACTAAACTCATGGATGTGGTAAATGGAACCTGGACGGATCCATTTACCCATCTACAACATAAGTGACGCATAACACATATACTTAAGATTTTTAACCAATCTATGGTCGCCTCTCACGCTTTCTACTTACAAGTTTACTAAGAAAAAGAACATTACTTTCAAACACACCTTGAAGGTAAAGATGCCTGATATAACCAGGCTTAAGGACCTCACAGGTTAAATTAATCGCCTCATCCTTTAAAGGCGTAAGAGGGGCACATGAATTTATAATATACACATATGTGTACTTTTTAAAGAAATGCATATGTATACATATTATTGCATAACTCAAGGGGCCCGTTTGGTTATCAGGCTACCCCGGAGTAAGCCGGTTTACCTCCCTCCATTCATGGGTTGGAATTCCATCACAAATCAATGTGACATCACATCACATTTCTTATTCCAGCCCTCTCCAACCCTTGTAACTATCTAAACAGCTAGGGATGAGCATTGGGCTGGGCCGGGTAGCCTAGCCCAAAAAGCCCGGCCCGGCCCAAGCCCAAACGAACATTGGGCTGGGCTTGGGCCCAATATTTAGGCCCAAATACTTTTAAGGCCGGGCTCGGGCTTGGCTCGGCCCAGCCTGACCCGACCCAAGGGTTCCCTTCCTGTATCCTACACGCCTGGAAACTCTCACATGTTGCATGCACACTTTGTTCATGTATCATGTCTTCATACAATGTTTATAAATCAAGAAAGTCAGTTGTGGGGCATATGAGTTGATGATCATTATATTTCAATTCGAAATTAATTTTCCTTAATTAGTCTATGGTTTATATTCTACTGTTTATTCTTGAATTTCATTATTCTTGAATTTCTTAGTGTTTATTTTTTTCCATCGGAATATTTTCTATTATTGAACATTTACCCAATCAGGGCATTATGCCTATTTTTTTAACATGTAATGCATGGTGCACCTGTTGTTGTTAACTGTGTAAGTTTGGTTCACTCTTTCAATTTATGTAATGAGAGACGTTTATGGTATCTAACATTGAGTGCACTTGTTTAAAATGAGAAATCATCTCCGGTAGAATTGAGTTTTAGTTGTTTCACAAGTATTATGGTATAGGTTTTAAACAATTTTAGTCCATCTAACTTGTTTGAGATTGACTTTAAACAAAATCTCAAAGTTAATAATCTATAATGGGTGGAGATGGGTCAGCCCAGCCCAAGCCCGGCCCATAGGAATCGGGCCAGGCCTGGGCTTGGGCTGAACCAAAAAAAATTGTGGGCCTAGGCCCGACCCAAGGCCCGAAGTTTTTAACTGGGCTTAGGCCTGGGCCCTTCAGGGACCGGCCCATGCCCATCCCTACATATAGCTACTATTCACATAAGGTTACCCCAACCCTCATCCCAGTAACCAAACAGACCCAAGATAAGCTCATTGTTAGACCAATAGTGCTTCTGACGGAGGAAATGAAATATTGCAATTGTTGAAATTCAAGACATATATATGCATGCACACACAAATACATGCATACATAGATAGTACACAAATATGGCACATACATATAAGTACGTTCGCAAGGATGTTATGAACTTAGAGTAATGGGTGGGTGTCTCCTTGACGTCACATCCCCTTTTCCCATAAAAAAGTTTTTTTTAGAAACGGTGGGATGGGCCTCCTTTAGAGGTCCATCCAAAAAATATATTAATAATAAAATAAGTAATTACACCCGCCAGGATTCAAGAAGGGCTCCGGCATGCCCAAGTACATTTTCAGAGTAGAATCTCGTCCCCTCAAAATTGCATTGTTTCTGCCCAACCAAAGACACCAAATCGCCGCATAGATCTTCAACCTCCCACTCTCTGAGCATGCCCACCTTATGCAAGAGTCCCAGAAGCTACCCTTTTTACTCCAATAAAGGCTTGAGATTGCCGCCCTTTGCCAAACTTCAATCGAACCAGGGCACTCAAAAAATAAATGATCCACATCTTCTTGTGGTTCGCCACACCTACTACACACCTCCATAGCCCCGAGGAAGAGCCTCGCTCTTCTAGCCGCCGTCAACACCCATTCTCTTCTTAGAAACCAGAGAAAAACCTTTATCCTAGATGGGATCCTCCAATTCCATATCATAACGCAGTCCCTTGAGACCATGGTCTCCACAATGGAGGGTTGGGCCGCCAAAATCCCATAAGCCTTCCGCACCGAGAAGGAGCCATCACGTCAACCCCACGAGTCATGCCCCTCCGTTGGGCCTGCCCGGTTGGATAGCCGATCAGACAAGCCCAAAAAATCTTCTGCCCTTTGATCCAACAGCTCAGCCACAAAGGTAGGTGACCATGAACCGTTCGCCCACACATCAGCTACGTTGATGTCCTTATCTGAAGCCAACGCAAATAACCTCGGATAAAGATTGCAGAAAGCACCCCCACCCGTCCAATTGTCTCTCCAGAAGCAGAAGCTACGTCCATCACCGAGCATAGGGCGCAAGTGACCCGACAGATCCGACAAAACCGAGCCACCCCCTTTTCAGAACGTAATTGTTGATCCCTCTCCTACCGCTTAGACCGTCAAGCTGGAAGAAACACCATAGATCGACCTGATCAGAGTGGAGTGCAGATTCGCTCCAGAACCCCAGATCTTTAGTACCCATTTCGCCAGCAGCGCCTTATTCATAACTCCCAGCTTCAGAACATCCAAGTCACCGGCGTAGAAACTAACGACCAATCAACCAAGGGTAGGCTCCTGTCCCCATGCAAAGACGACCAGAAAAAACGATGCATTAGAGACTCCAGCTTGGACCGGACCCCCACCGGCAAGGTCCTCGTAGATATGAAGAAGACCGGAATGGCAGAAAGAACTGCCCTAGTCAGAACCAGGCGCTCGCCCTTGAACAAGAAAGCCGCCTTCCAACCAGAAAGCTTCTTCTCCAACTTCTCCATCATAGGAGACCAGTCAACCTGACACAACCTCCCCGTCAGAAGAGGCAGACCCAGGTAGGTGATAGGCAGAGACCTTAACGGCGTACCAAGAACCACACTGCAAGTTGTTGAGTCTACAGCCGACATGTTAAAGGGCACAAACGCCGACTTTGCACCATTCATCCGTAGACCCAAGAGATCGCCAAAGATATCAAGCACCGCCTTCATTGTCTTGCACTCCTCCACCCCGCCCTCCACAAAAAATAAGGTATCATCCGCATATTGAAGAAGAGGCACAGAGAGACCGTCTCTGGAGTATCCCCTGAAGAACCCACCCTCCTCCGTCACCCCGGCCATAGCCGTCAACGCATGTCGTCAAGACGAACAACAAAGGGGCCAGCGGACACCCCTGCTGCACACCTCTTTGTGGCTGGAAGAAGCCACCCTCCTGCTTCTCATTCACCAAAATCGAGAACGAGGTGGTAGTGATGCACCTCTTCATCTAGTCAATCCAGATATACCGGAAGCCCCTCCGCACCAAAGAAGCCCAAATGAACCTCCAACACACACTGTCACACGCCTTCGAGAAATCAACATTCCATAGAAAACCCATGGTCCCTCTTCGCTCCCAGACCACAGCCATTTCCGCCGCCATAACGACGCCATCCAGAATCTGGTGCGCCTAGGAATAAATGCAGACTACATCGGAAGGACAGGATCATTCAGCACAACACGAAGGCGATTAACCAAGACTTTGGCCAAAATGAGGTAAACAGAATTTGACAGGGCAATGGGACGAGAATCCTCCACCATCATTGCCCCTCCCTCTTCGGCAGCAAGAAAAGCAACGCTTTGTTAAGCTTCTCCAGCCCCATGTTTGCTCCACTAAACTCACTCAGCATGGCCATGACATCGCCTTCCAAAATATCCCAGAACTCCCTAAAGAAAGAGATCGGGAAGCCACCCGGTCCAGGACACCCATCAGCATTGAGATCAAAGAACGCCTCGCGTACCTCCACTCTTGTAAACTCCGCCACTAATGCCACTCGTTGTTCACTGCTCAGACATCTAATGCCCCTCCCGGACCAAGAAGCCCCAGACGACGGTAAACGCATGCTGAAGCTCCTGAAATGATCCACGAGCACCCTTCCGATCTCCCTATCTCCAAGCACAGTAGAACCATCCGTCCTGAGCTCATGGATCAGATTTCTCCTCCTCCTTCCACTCACTACCGCACGGAAGAAACGAGTGTTCGCAACCCCTTCTTTTACCCACTTCTACTTGGATCGTTGGCGTCACTCCACCTTCCTACGCATGTCATCCTCGATCATCACTCGATGCCATGTCACACGTAAGACCACATCCTCACTGCTCAGGGTACGAGAGTCCTCCAACCCGTCCAGTCTCGCAATCTCTGCCACCGCCACTTCGTGTCTCTCTGCTCTACTTCTTCTCATTTCTTTTTTGTGAGCCATCAATCTCTCCCGCAACATCTTTAGTTTCCAGGCTAATCTCTGTGTCGTCGAGCCCTCTGCTCGCAGGGAACCCCAAAACTGAGAAACCAGGTCCCTGAAGCTGTCATCCAATAGCCAGGACTTCTCGAATCTGAACATTGACCTAGGGATCCCCCCCCACCGGAATCCCAACAAATGGGCATGTGATCAGACCGCGATCTAAGGAGCGTCCCAACCACAGCAGAGGGAACCTCTCCAAAACCTCAGTAGAGACCAAGAATCTGTCCAGCCTCGACCTCAATGAAGCACTTCGCCAAGTGAGCTTCCTGTTACCAACGTCCACCACCTGCAACCCCAGACACCTCACGCAATCCGCAAAACCGTTATAAATATTGATATAGGATGTTGTTTAATAAATTTGATAGCATGAGATGAAAGACAGGACCAGATATAATTTGTTGATTTTGGTTTGCATAAGATAGGGAACGGGATTGGGAGCAGATATAATTTGTTGATTTTGGTTTGCATAAGATAGGGAACGGGATTGGGACGTTGCCAAATAGCTTATGATTGATCTTAGATAGTGACAAGGTTATAATATAAATGTGTGTACTCAAGATAGATGCATGTGTGTACACATACACACACATGCATACAAGTGTTCGCATAAACACGCACCCATGCATGTGTGCTGGCACATACACATTAACACACATGCTTGAAACACAAATATGATACATATGTGTTGTCCAATGTCTTGGTTTTCTTGGGTGGATGTCAATGGTAACTTGGAGCAAATCATGACTCTAGTTTAAATAAATTGGCAAATCATGCCTCTACGATTTGACACTGCACTTTGGAAGGGTATATGCGCGGCTCTTCCTGACTTGCCATGTTTCTTCCTATCAGAACTTGGAGACAGTTACAACTTCTCTTTTTGGAATGATAACTGAACGAATGGTGAGACTCTTTCCACATGTCTCCCTTGTCTTTATGTGTTGGTTGCGAATAAAGATGCACAAATCTCTAATAGCTAGGCTGACGGGATATGGTTGTCTAACTTTTTTGCATACTTCTCCGAGCAAAGGTACCAGTTTTCATTGGTTTGATGGAGACTTTAGCTCTGATTGACAGCCCTTCCTCTGGCATGGATCATTGGGTGTGGAAAGAAGGGGACTTCACAGTGAAGAAGACATAAAAATCACAGATAAGAAGAATTAAGCCGCTACCTCACAAGTTGGTTAGAGATAGCAGGATGTTACGGGATCTGAAGATTCTGTCGCGCATTAAGGTGTTCCTCTGGCTTCTAAGGCATGGTAGAGTCTTCACTAAATATGTATGGTCTCGTATATTTCAGTCGAGAGATAGCTCATGCTTGCTCTGCGAATCAGACTGCGGATCAGAGTTAGAGTCAACGGACCACCTTTTTACCGAGTGCAAGAAGGCGGCAGAGGTTTGGCTAGCAATGGAGATCGAGTGGATAAATTAAAGTAGCACGTCCTCTTTCTGGGAGTCTCCCTTCAACTCTCATTTTCGTCAGAAGAATGACATAATCAAGCCGGTTGTTGCTTTATGGGCTCTTTGGTTAGTGCGTAATGGGGTTGTTTTCCACTCTAAGCATTTCTATATTGCGAATGTGATTCTTCATGTAAGGACTCTCTTCAAGTCTTGGTTATTGTGTAAGGATCCAGTTCGGGAAGACCAACTATTTTGACATCAGCATCGGTTTGCATCAATGTTCAGCTTTGAGTCCATTCCTTTTGCTTTGATTATGGGCGGGTTGACAAGTCAGTCAAGATGAGATACCTTGGTGCATGTTGTTCACCGATGATATTGTGTTAACTGATGAGACTAAAGATGAAGTGAGAATCTTGAATTTTGGAGGCATGCCTTATAAACTAAAGGATTTCGTATAAGTACGGTTAAGACTGAATACAACAACAGCGGTGAAGGAATCAATGTGAAGATTAGAGACGATAACATTTACAAGAGATATTCTCTTAGATACTTGGGATCTTTTTTGCAACATGATGGGGAATTCAATAGAGATGTTACTTATAAAGGTTGGCTAAAGTGAAGAGGAGCCTCTATTGTTCTTTGTGATAATAAAATCCCTTTGAAAATCAAAGGAAAGTATTACAAAGCAGCCATGAGACCTGGTATGCTCTATGGGTCTGAATATTAGCCTGTGAACCATAGACATGTACAGAGAATGATAGTAGTAGAAATGAAAATGCTACGGTGGATGTATGGCCATACAAGAAAAGATCGGATTTGAAATGATGGGATCATACGGAAAGTTGGTATAACTCCGATAAAGGACAAGATGAGAGAAAACCCCGCTTAAGATGGTTTCGCCATTTGCAAAGAAGATCGATTGATGCATCAGATAGAAGATGCAAGATTTGAGATGTTGAGCCGATTAAGAGAGGGCGAGGAAGTCCCAAGAAGCGTTGGAATGAGACTATCTGAAGGGATCTTAGTTATTTGGATATAAGCCCAAAAATGGGCCAAGATAGAACTAATGGAGGCAAGGAATCCATGTAGCCGACCCTACTTAATATGGGAAAAGGCTTTTTTGTTGTTGACTTAATATAATGGTGCGGACACCTATGTGGTCTCCTCCCTTTTGGCTTAAAAAACAATAACGTAAAACATAAATCATAATCGATAGACAAGTATATCTCTAAGATCGTAATAAAAATGACTTAATTAATATTACTTTTGAAAAAAAACTTAATTAATATTACAACTAAATATATCTATTTTCTAGTTTATTCCAAAACTCTGACATGGAGATTGTGGTACAGCCAAATCATTTGGCGTGCAGCAACCACTAAAAAAGAAACAAGAATTGAGCTTACAAGAATTAATACTGTGGAGCAGACACCGTATTCACGTTAGAAAAATACCTTTGAGAATAGATCTAGATGCTCCATGGGAAGGTTTTCTCTCCTCAACTCCATTCTATGAAAGACGATGATAACATGCTTTGCTTTCCTAGGGCTCTCCTCCAATTTCGCTGCCAACCAAACACAACTAGAAGCTACCCTCTACAAAAATAAATAAAAATTACATTTTTGAAGGAAACAAACGAGACTGAAAGGATGCATCTAAGGCAGAACGAAATGTAATCAATGGCAACATATCCAGAACCAAGACAAGTAGTTGTATTCCCCTTCTACTGCAATTGAAGACTTCTCCATAAAATTGATTTCATTAAGCATGCGGTTGATTTCTCATGAATTTTATAGTTGAAACACATAAATGCAACTGACGTAACCATATGTACTAATAGAGCTCCTAACTGGTACATTTAAGTAGTTTCCAAGAAGATGAGGATGCAGGAATTACCTTGACACCAAAACGGAAAAAAGACTTTTTGCAATAAAACCTATGAAAAAGAACTTGAGCGGTAGCCATGATTGCTTGAGGTCTGCAAAAATCAAAAATGAAGAAAATCGCAAGGCCAGCTTAAAGTCAAGGTAAGTACAAGCATGCAACTGTGTCAAATCTACTAAGCATTCTTAATTGAAGAGTTATGAAGTTAAAAAATACAATTTAAGCAGGATTCCACTCTCTTGAATAAGATCACATCCATATATCCGGAGATTTGTCTCTGTCTGTGCATCAACACCATCTTTCCTGGAGGGGGAATTCTCTAATTGATCATCTGAGAGGTAGAAAGTATCTATGGCAGTGTAGATCATTTCGCAAAAGCTAAGAACAAAATCTAAGTAGATTCTGCAAAAAAGACAAAAACAGCACTTTTAGAGATGCGGGAGGTATACTACAAAGGTAAAAAAGCAAACTTAGAGATGGGGTAAGTATACAACAAAGCTCTGCAGTAAAAGCAAACAGATTCCGTGCATCTTCATGGGCTTATAGCCCGATTAATTCATTTTCTATATAATTACTACCATAAGCACAATATGCAGGCATGCTGTGGGGAAACGGGGAATGAAAAATGGGGGCAGTGAAAAAAAAAGTTGGACTGCTGAAAAAAATCAGGGACAAAAGGCATTTTAAAGAAGAAAAAGGCTGATATAACAAAAACAGATGATTTAAAAAGAAAAAGGGATAAATGGTCAGTTGAAAAAAGCAATGAAGCTTGTTTACTCTTTTTTTTGTCAGTAAATTGGTAATGATACCATATGGAAAAGCTATTACAGAAAAATTGATGGGAGACGGGCAACAAGCAGCACCGTCAATCCTTTTTGGATGGCAAATCCAATTCTTCGAAAAACATCTATAGATATAGAAACCATAACATTGCTATGCATAATTCTTTGGACCCTTTTAAGGAGCCCTAGTGCTTCAGTAGCCAAGAATCCGAAGGTGTCAAACCCAAAAGAAATGAATACATGTTGATTGTCAATACAAGCCTTCTCATGCTTAGCAACTTTATCCGAAGCAGCTTTCTGTGCAGCGTATTTCACAATAAAATCACTCATTATCGGACTCACCAATGGAGAAGCTCCAGTCAAATCAATACATGAATGCTTCCCTCCAACCCATCCAAATATTAACACATCTGCTGGTCTGAGTGTCGATCTCCCCTCTTGTGGATCCGTCAAAAAATTCACAGGTGCTTATTTCTTTGAAGCAACTCCATCATGTCAGAGTACATCATAAAGGACATCCCTTACAAAATTATGTCTATATTTAAAACCTGGGAGTTCACGACAATGAACTGCATGCTCCCCAAAAGCGTCCAAGCATGATTTGTGGCATATTGGGCAAGGCTCATCAGCTGGAAAAAGAGGAAAAATAAGACGATACTTGAGGATAGTACGATACTCGATAGGTGAGATATGCATCCCAAGGCCCTCGATAGAAATAGCAAGGAGGAAGTCTTGAACATGATCAGCTTGTGAACAATGAAAAATTGTTTTTTGCCTAACAGTCATGTCAAACTTAATTTCCATTTCTTCAACAATTTTGCTAAAAAGAGAACTCGCCAAAGCATTATGGGTTTTAGGGGGGACGGTATCCTTGTTAGCAAAACATGCAAGATCGAGAGATGGAAGTGTGGTACGTAGGTCCTCCAAAGCGTATAGAAAGTCAGAATCCATACCATGTATCCCACTGTCTAGTAAAATGTGATCTTGAAACACCCATGATTGAGCTCTAGAGGCCACGAAAGCATACGAGGAAGCCTCAAGAGCTGAATGAAAATTGAAACCACCAAGTCTGATAGGTAGTGATGCCACCCGCCATTGAAGGTCGCCAAAGAAAGGGCCTCCACAAACCACAATATCCTCAATAGCTCCGCGAAGCCCTTTGTCAAACCACGTAGCAGCTCGTTCCATGTATGCAGGCTGACATGTCCTTAAGCCAAACATGAGCTTGGCAATGCCCATACAAGATCGTAATAAAAGAAGCTCACTTTGTGGATCATCCAATTGAGGGAGTAAATGCATTAAGTCAACAGCTCTGGTGGCCCTCATCATAGCCAAGTCTTCAACAAAGCTTTTGTCCCTACTCACTGCACCTCCAAGTAACCTCACTCCCAGCACAGGCCTCCCAATATCCACGGGAAATAACCCTTTGTGGATCTTCTGTACATCACATGAAGGCCAAAATAGTTCGGATTTTTTTATATTCAGCATAAGCCACATCCACATCCCATGACCCTTGTGTTGTATAATGTCAAGTACCTTGGCTACCTCCAAAGTATAACGATGATAGTCACATCATTAATATACTAAGCATGGAGAAGGAGCTTACAATTATCTCGTATCTCATGAATAAGTGGATGTAAGGTAAGAGAAAAAAGAAGTGGACCTAAAGGATTACCTTGCTGCACTCTTGTGGTTGACCATAAATGATTGTCTCCAATATATAATCTGGCAGGTTGAGCATATATAAACTCCACCCATGAAGAAATATATAATCTGGCTTGTTTACCAATTTTGTTCACCCAACTTGATCAATTATCATCATGTTTCTAACAAGCATAGAAGAAAGGGGAAGCAAAATACGACACAATCTTTTTCTTGAGATCACACGAACTAAACTTATCTCATGTCCATCATCCTGTATATGTGGCCCCTCATATTGACATCTCTTCTTAGAGGTTCCTATGTGAGAGAACCCACTTCTTGAGGTCCTTGTTAGTGAGAAACTCACTTTTTGATGCTCCTATATGAGAGAAGGAATGGGTTTCTACGAGATCACCTTGAGGTCCCTGTATGAGAGAAACTCGTTTTTCGAGTCCTATATGAGAACCTTGGGGCACCCGTGTGAGAGAATCACCATGACATCCATGTATGAGAGAAACTCATATGTAAAAAACCTTGGGGCACCCGTATGAGAGATTCGCAATGACGTCCATGTATGAGAGAAACTCTCATATGTAAAAACCTCGAAGAATCCTGTATCATGCATCTGCATGACAGAAATAGCTTTCAGCCTAAATTTAATCAACTATTTAAGTTTTCCATCAACTAAAGCAACTTTTCAGACAATTATTCTGTTTACTAATAGACTAAATAAAATCCTATCGCAACAACTTTCTGGATTCTGTTTTCCAGTCAACTCAAACTTTGTTTTCAGTCAACCATTCTATTCACCAATCAACAAACTGAAAACCTATCGTAACTTTTTGGATTATGTTTTTGGGCCGGCACAAACTTCTTATCAAGGTTTGAAAAAACTAAAAACGGAACGAGGCAGTTTCCCTTGAATCGAGGCAAGGCGTATCCTCAAGGCGGTCGAGGCGTAAGCCTCAGTTTACAAGGAAAAAACCTATAAAAACTACAACAAAATATGAACTAATGAAATCATATATATTCTAACTAACATATGATATAAACCACTATAATATATGATGAAATTACAAAGATAGGAATACCGAAAGAAAAGATATACGACTGTATATGCCTTTTTACTAATTTTCCATCCAATCAGAGATTGAATCTGTTGATATTCCCCTGAATTCGAACCATCTAACATAAGTTGAAGAACCGTCGTATGCACCTCTTCCTATCATACCATTCCCCAACAAGACGAGTCTCGCTGCCCGGTCAGCGAGCCTGGGGGGTCTAGGGGGAGCAGGTGTGCTCCCCCCTGTGAGGGTGTGGGGGCAGCGCCCCCGCCAAAATTTTTTATTAAGGATTTTATTTCTATTCGGATATATTGATCTGTTTGAATGGGAGTAGTACATAAACTCCCCTTGAATTATATCTTGTCTGAATCTTCTCGGTATATTACATAGTTCATTATGTGACAACTCCTTCAAAATAAGTTTACGGGTAATTTTTTCTATGATACTTGTGGATTTGTATGTTTAAGGGCATAATTTAAGAGTTTTTTGATATGATTGGACATGTTTAATAGTAAATATGAACATAAAAGCGGTCAAATTTAAGCATTGATCTTATATAATTATATCCTAAGCAACTACACCTTTATAAACATCTGAAATTGCTAATAGGATAAATGAATTAACATAAAAAAATAATTTGAGAAAAAATGCCTCGACGAGCACCTCGCCTCCGCCTCGATCGCCTCGACCAACTGAGGCGATCGCCTCTGAGGACCCTGTCGAGGCGATCGTTCAGATACGATTTCAGATCGCCTCGCCTCGAGGTGTACGCCTCGTGCACCTCGAGGCGTGTTTTTTCGAACCATGCTTCTTATCAATCAACTAAGTATCGATCACCTTGCGAGTTCAGATGATTAACCTAAATTCAATGGACTACTTTTATTTCAATAATCAAAAATTGGAACATTATTTTTTAGCCGACTAATTGACGCCTTCAATCAACTAATTTTATTTTTCAAACGATTAATTTGGATGGTTCTACACACGTTGCGGATCTTTCTATCCACCTTACTCCAATGCTTAGTCGATAGGAGAAATGCCTTTTTGAGCTTGCCGGGTTGGCACTAAAGGAGGTGGGGGAAGGGGGGATCAGACAGGAGCAGAGAATGTGCAGTTAGTAAGAGATGCTTTAGCCCTCAGAATGATTGTGCTATAATTAGAGAAGGATGGAACTTGTTGAAGAGGTCAACTTTCCTCTTTCCGGAGAATGAACGAGAAATAGACCTCGATAAATTCCATTCAGGCTGCCAACTGCCACAATGGCTATCTGAATATTTATATGGGGTTATAACCAATTATCGTTGCCAACTACCACCTGCCTTCACTTAAGTACCGTAAATGGCTACGTATCCCTTAGGAAACAATAAATAGTAGCCTTTACCATACATTATCGTCATCTAAGTGAAGAATTCATGCTCTACTCACTAACTTTAACTCATGTCATTGTGAGAGAAATTCTAAACTAAATTCCTACTTGTATACTTCACTCAAGCTCTTGACAATCTGGCGACCGTCTTACAAGCATGCTCCTAACTCTATAAAACCGTTAATTATTTAACTCGCATTATATCGCATTTATTTCATTGGAGGTTTACTTACAAGCATTATATCTCTAGTTGTAAGGATGCCTAATTTGTAGGAGCTCAACTTCTTTATGTGAAGTTCACTCTAGTGGGACAAAAGTGGTTTAGTAATACGATTGGATTGTCGGCGTAAGTAAAATAGGTAGTGGAAAGGACCAAGTGATCTATAGGGTTGGAAGCCCTGGTCCGAAGACTCAGATTGTGATTTTTACCGGAAGGATTTCCACGTTACATCCTAATGCATTTAAGGTTGCTTGATTTCATGTCTTTTGTGATTAATAGCGGATATGTAACGTATTTGTTTTAAGAATGTGTGTAATATCTAAGCAATATGTTTTGCCCTACATAAAATTCGTATTTGGTAGTTGGTACCAAAGCCTCGATCATATGAAGAAAGTAACTCTCCAATGCACATAGCTAGCATTGATGAATCGTGTAGAGAAGATAACTCAGTGACTTGTCCCCCTTAATTTAACGGGACAAACTATGCAAGTTAGAAGATGAAGATGATGATCTTCTTGCAATTAATCAATTTTTTCGTGCATGACATGGTACGAAGAAAGTTCATTTACATAGAAGGAAAAAAGATCAAATACACTGAAGCGGAAAATCAGTATGATGACTCTAAATGCAAAGGCTATAAACTCCTTATATTGTGCTCTTTCAAAAGCTGAACTCAATCGAGTATTTCACTTGAAGCTTGCATATGAGATAGCGGAATGTTTGGAGGCTACTCGAAAACATACGTCTAAAGTCAATAACCTGATTTTAAAATGTAAATTCTTGGTTATGAAACTATCAAGATGTAAAAGGGAAAAGCATAAAGGACACAAATATCAGGTTCACTTCAAATAAATCTTTTGAGAAACTTAAGAAGAATTTTCCTACATGAAGAACTCAATAGCAAGATCATCATCTCACTCTTATTGGAATGGAAACATAAAGTAACAGCAACAAAGGAGTAGTAAACAAATTTGAACACAATATCATTGAAGGACCTCATACGCATTTTATGATGCATGAAATAAAGCTAAAGAATAGAAAGTAAGAAGAACGAAACTCAAAGAAGAATTTATCCTTTGCGACCAACAAAAGTGCAAGGTAAGATTTTGATCATGATAACGATGAGATAAGGACATCGTCGTCGTCAAACCAAAATTTGTCTTTCTTCAAGAAGATGAAGAAACAAACTAATGAAGTAAAATGCTTCCATTATAATAATCCTTGGCATCTAAAGAAGGATTGTCATTGTCGACAATTGAATAGAGCTACTAAACTGGGAGGAGACCTGAGAAGAAGTCTATGCAAACAACTTAGGATGACTCAAGCAGCGATGAAGGAGAAGGAGCATGCATTGGATTAACCAAAAGGATTAGATCCGATTCATCCGAGTCCTGAGATGAGGTGAGTAAACTTTCCTATGATGAACTTTTTAGTACATTTCAAGAATTATTTAAGTAATGAAGCATGAGAAAAACTAGAAATTATGTAAAGATCTTTTTAAAGGAAAAGAGGGCCTAACATTAAGAAAACTTCCACCCAAAAAACTTCTATATTTTTTAGTTTTAAGGCATATAGTTACAAAAACCAAGAGAAGAGACACAAAGGCTCCTAGCATGCTTCAACACATTCTCCATATGCATCGCTTACCCAGAAATATGACCTCACTCCATGCCAATCACATAGCCCAAAGAATAGTTGCAGTCCAAACATTGTCAGGTCCAAACCTAAGCCCCCATTTGTCAATGGATTGCCAAAAGACAATCACACCTAATGCAACCGCCAAGCCTATGCCAATTGCCACCTAAACATCTCTCGAAACATAACATCCAAAAATAAATGATCAACATCATCCACCACCACAAAGCAGCCAAACAAAGATCTGAATACGAAGCAGCGCCTTCCACTTCCAAATATGCATGTCTAATGTCAACGCAACCCATGTATCAAAACCCCTATTTGCATAAAACCACATATAGACCTTCCTAACTATCAAGTCTACATCCACCCAAGTACAGTGGTCATGGCCCTTCAACGACTTTCCAAACACGGAAGTGCCTCCAATAACAGCAAAAAATCCACAAAGCCTTAATATGTTGTATCTGAGCGAAACTGAGGCAGCCACCCATCCACTTCTATGCACTCTCTCGTGGAACGATTCTCATCATTTGCAAAACGAAAAAACGTAACCGCACTCCAGAGCCATGCCCAGTCCAATCATCCATCTCAAAACAGAAACCACAGTCATCCCTCAAACCAACCTACACGACACAACAAATAACTCGCCAGAAATTCAACAACATATGCACCACTCCTACCTCCACCAAGAGATCCAAGTGGAGATATTGTTGAATGGAAGTGGAAAAAGACCAAGGATTTTCTGCAGAAGATTGATTTCTCCACGACATAGGTCTGTATGGATTGGAGATTCATTTAGACATCCATGCATTGTAGGGGTTTTCTTGATTTCTCCAAGGCATAGGTTTGTATGGATTGGAGATTCATTTAGATGTCCATGCATTGTAGGGGTTTTCCCGATGCGTGGATCAGATGGGTGAAGAGATGTGTGCACATTATCATATGCTATTTTTATGAATGGAAGGTTGGGCATGTTTTTTCAGTCGTAGAGGGGTGTTCATTAGGAGTGTCCGCTGGCATCGCTACTCTTTGTTTTGGTGGCAGATCCCCTTGCTAGATGGTTATCAAGATGGTGTATGATGATTTCTTCTCTGGTTCTAGTGTTGGAGCTATTTCGTCGATCCTGCAATATGCTGACAACACCATTTTCTTTATGGAGGGTGACACTGATTCGACAGAGGTATTCGTTATGGTACTCGAGTTGTTTGTGATGGTATTTAGGTTAGAGATCAACCATGTCAAGTCAGCCTTTGTTCTCTTCGGGAAGAGCGGAGGGGGAGGTGGCAGAGAGTGTGATGTCATTCCGAATGCAATGAGGGCACTCTCGATCACATACCTGGGCTTACATCTTGTTGGAGGTAGGCTTAAGGTTGATTGATTGCTTGTGGTGGACAAGTTGGAGCGGAGACTGGCAGGTTGGCAGGTTGTGTGCTTGTATTGGGGGTAGTTAGGTGCTTCTGAAGGAGCTTTTTTCTGCTATCTCGATTTTTTTATTATCGACACGCCTCCTTCTGTTTAGTGGCATGGGGAGGCTCGAGACCATAATGAGGAGATTCTTTTGGGCCTTGTTTGGGGAGGCGCATGGTATGCCGTATGTGGGGTTGAAGAACATGATAGTTAAGGAGGAGGATAGGGGCTTGTGGTTGAGTTTGGAGGAGTTGAATTGGGTGTTGCACATCTGGGTTGGTAGTTCTGATTTGTTGAGTAGGCTGGTTCGTGGCATTTTTGGGAAATTATTTGACTAATTTATAACAAGCAACAGATAATACAAATTCTCCAAGTCTTCACGTGTCTCAGCACGTGAATTAACAATTGAAGGACTTATTAGCAAATAATAAAAACTTTGGATCAAATAATAACAACAATTTGCAAGGACTCATATTGCAATTTCACCAGAATATGCGTGCAGGCGCACATGAGTTCAGAATTGGGGGACTTCAACGTAAATAAAGAAAACACAAGTGAACATATGCAATTATTGAATTAATAATGACTTGACACGTGTTCAACTAGGACTTACTTACAAATAAAGAAAACAACAGGGGAGAAGTATAAAATCACCAAGAAAACATGCATATCATGTGGGAGATGGACAGCTGGGATCAGCTATAGGATCTCTGATCTACGGCTCTGAATTGGGTGTGAACGTATGGCTTGGATCAAATCTGGAATGGTTGTTCTTGATCTAACGAAGGAGAAGACTGTTGGAAGAATTGGCTTGAATGTTGTGCCTGATGAGTTTTGATGGGCCCGATCTCAGCAGATCTGAGATGAATTTAAACTTCGAATTGTCCAGTTGAATCTTGATGTACTTCCGCAGTGATCTAAAGAGAGAACTTAATCCAGATCCCGCTGATCAGGGACCTGGAGCACTAGATCCAATGCATTCAAATACAGACCTCCTCCAGGTGCCGATTTCGATCCACATTGCTCCTTTGTCGCCTGCAAGTTGTTTGTAGCTCGAAGGTGGAGCTTTGGCTGATGTTATTGAGCAAAACAACAGCAAATGGGGGTGATTGGGTCGATCTATGTGAAGGTGATAGAATGAGATCGAAATCTCATATCTATGATAGATTTGGTGATCATATGGCATGGGAAGGTAAGGAGAAGGTAGATTCCCGAGATGCGATGGTCGAATCGGGCGTTTTCACATAAGATGACCTCCGATCAGGTTGATCGGAGGTTGAACCAAAACCTATTGATCTAAATGGAAATCGACGAAAATAAGACGGAACTAAATGTGGAAATGAAAGAAATCTAACCTATGATTACCTACAGTGGAAGGTGAAGGATTTTGGCCTCAATCTAGCTATGAGATGGTCGGAGAAACTCGGCTCATCAAAGAACTCCGGCAGGTTTGTGGATCTCGCTTTCGATCACTCCTCACTCGCTCCCGATAGAGGGATGCCCTTGCTGTCACCTCAGGCAATCTCCTGGAGTCGATCTCGGGTTGAAAATGCAAGCAAAAACGAATCGGATTGGAAACCTAGAGATGGAGCTTTATTTATAGGGGAAGGTGAGGGGCAGATTTGAATATTGGAGAGCGTGAATCGAGGCCATTTTGGGAGACAAATTATTCAGGCATATGCAAATGGTGTGAGAGGAATAATCAGGTGGTGGAATCAAGCGAGAAGGATGCTTGAATCATGCAAAGAAGGCAGGTCATGCCATTATTCGAGTAAATGGAAGTAGATGGATCCGTTGACCCGGGTCAACAAACCTGGGTCCACCAATCAAAGCTCAGAATCCAAGTAATGCCAAACACTACAGGATAAATAAAGTTAAATAAATAAAAAGAAAAAGGAAATGAATTCAAATTTATAAGTTTAAAAATAAATAGTGTTTATAAATAAGTTAATTTGATGATTTTAAATAAATTAAATAACTTAATTAATAAGATTAAAATAAATAAAAACCTTTATTCATAAGTACAAAATACATATATATACAATATACATGATTTTAATTAATTGTTTTTACAAATATATATTATTTTATATTTTATTTATTTACAGAATAATTGGAGAACTCAGCCATGGCCAAACCCAAGCCTGAGTAAATTGAGGAGGGTTGCACATTAGGTAGCCGACAGCCAGCAAAGGAGAGATAAATTCCTAAATAGTGCTCTTTTAAGAACACTATTTAGGAATTTGTCTCGAAACCGTTCGGATAAATTCCTAAATAGTGTTCTTAATTGAGGAATTTGTCTCGAATCCGTTCGGATTTTTAATCATGGATTTAAGCAAACATCTAGATTTCGTTGGGCATTCTCTACTTGCGACGCGTTGCATCGCCCGAATGCAATGAGAAGTGGGTAAGGGCCGCTACATCGCTACCCGAATGTAGTTCAAAATTTACAAGAGTTCTCGCATGAAGAACACACGCGAGTAAATAAGCTAGTTTCATTACATCGTCGCCCGGATGTAGTCGAAAATTTGCAAGAGTTCTCGCATGATGGATGCATGCATGTAAAGAAGTTAGTCCAAAAGAGGTTGCAAAGGAAGTTGCGGATAGGTAGTTGGAATATTGGCACTTTTACTGGCAAATCAATGGAGATAGTTGATGCGATGGAAAGAATGAATATTCAGATATTATGTCTACAAGAGACAAAATGGGTTGGAGAAAAAACAAGGGAGATCGAGAAGACATGCTTTAAACTTTGGTAGTCATGTAAAGATAAGGGCAGAAATGGTGTTGGAGTGGATGTTCATAAAAATTTGAAGGATTGTGTGGCTAAGGTGCAAAGATCTGGGGATCGTATTATATTGCTAAAAGTGGTGCTCGAAGAAGAAATTTTGAATATCGTCTCAGTTTATGCACCACAAATTGGTTTAGATGATAAAATTAAATAAGCATTTTGGGAGAATTTGGATAAGATTATGCAAGGAATCCCACAAAGATAGATGATTTGCCTAGGTGGAGATCTTAATGGACATGTGGGAATGGATGCTTCAGGGTATGCTAGTGTTCATGGAGGACATGGCTTCGGAGATAGAAATGAAGAGGAAAAAGTCTTTCTAGATTTTGCAATAGCTTATGATCTTTTCATTGCAAATACTCTCTTCAAGAAAAGGGGGAAGCATTTAATTACTTATAAGAGTGGCTCGACTAGAACACAGATAGACTGCTTTGTGTTGAGAAGAAGAGATCGGATGTGTTGCAAAGCTACAAAATAATACCAGGAGAGAGACTAACCACTCAACATCGCTTGTTAGTCATGGATGTGCAAATAAAGGGGCTAGTAAATAAAGGGAGGGTTTCCAAGATCATTAGAACTGGATGGTGGAATCTTCAATTGAAGCAATCAAGCTTTACGGAGAAGGTCTTATAAGACTTATCTTGGTATTGAAACGAAAGTGCTAATGAGATGTGGGAGGTGGTAGCATCTTGTATCTGAAGAGTAGCCAAAGAAACGCTAGGCGAGTCAAAGGGAGGAGCTTCAGGCCAAAAGGAGGCTTGGTGGTGGAGTGGAGGCGTGCAAGAGAAGCTCAAAATTAAAAGAGCTTGCTTTAAAGCTATGTCTAAGGATAGAACAGATGAAATTGTCATAAACTACAAAACAGCTAAGAAGGAAGAAAAGAAGGTGGTAAGCGAAGCTAAGTCAAAAGCTTATGAAGTTTTGTACAAAAATCTTGATTGTAAGGAGGGTCAAAAGCATATATTCAGGTTGTCTAAAGCAAGAGAAAGAAATACCAAAGATCTTTCTCAAGTGAGATGCATTAAGAAAGAGAAAGGTCACGTGCTTGTTACACAGAAGGATATAGAGACTAGATGGAAGCAATACTTTCATAAACTTTTCATTGGGGAAAGAAATAGAGAGATCGCTTTGGGAAATCTAGCTAGTAGTGAAAGTTACTTGAATTGTGCAAGCTACAGACGAATACAAAGGAAGTAGAGGAGGCTTTGAAGGTTATGAGACATGGGAAAGGTGTAGGACCTGATGACATTCTTGTAGAAGTTTGGAGAGTTTTAGATGAGCATGGTTTGACTTGGCTTACAAATTTATTCAATGTTATTTGGCGAAGCAAGAAAATGCATGAAGAATGGAGGAGAAGCATCGTGATGCCTCTTTATAAGAACAAGGAGACATTCAAAATTGTTCAAATTATCGAGGTATCAAGCTGATGAGTCACACTATGAAAATTTGAGAACGTGTAAAAAGGTTGAAGCAAGTTTCCAAAGTAAAAGAAAACCAATTCGGATTCATACCAGGTCACTCAACTATTGAAGTCATCCACTTGCTGAGGAGAACGGTGGAGATTTACAGAGCTAAAAGGAGGAACCTCCATATGATTTTTATTGATTTAGAGAAGGCTTATGATTATGTCCTACGGGAGATATTGTGGAGAGTTTTGGAGAAGAAACAAGTATCTATCCTATACATTAACCTCATAAAAGATATGTATGATAGGGCCTCATCTTGTGTAAGGAATCTAAGGATACAGTCTGAGAAGACTGACTATTTTAACATCAACAATGGTCTGCATCAAAGTTCAACTTTGAGTCCATTCCTTTTTACTTTGATATGGGCGAGTTAACAAGTCACATTCAGGATGAGATACCATGGTGCATGTTATTCGTTGATGATATTGTGTTGATTGATGAGACTAGAGATGGAGTAAATGAGAAGCTTGAGGTCTGAAGACATGCATTGGAGATTAAAGAATTTCATATAAGTATGGCTACGACTGAATATATGGAGTGTATTTTTTATGGAAGCAATGGTGAAGGAATCGATGTTAAGATTGGTGATGATAACATTCAGAAGAGCGATTCTTTTAGAATCAGATACTTGGGATCTATTTTGCAACATGATGGTGAAATTGATGGAGATGTTACAAATAGAATAAATGCAGGTTGGCTAAAGTGGAGAGGAGCATCTACTATTCTCTGTGATAAGAAAATTCCTTTAAAAATCAAGAGAAAGCTTTACAAAGCAGTTGTGAGACCAACTATGCTCTATGGATCTGAATATTGGCCTATGAACCATTGACATGTGCAGAGAATGGCAATCGCAGAAATAAAAATGCTAAGGTGGATGTGTGGACACACACATAAAGATCGGAATCGGAATGATGCCATCAGAATGAAAATGGGTGTAGCTCTGATCGAAGATAAGATGCGAGAAAATCGCTTAAGGTGGTTTAGCCATTTGCAAAGGAGGTTAGCTGATGCAGTTGTGCCTATTCATTCTTCCGGCTGAAGGGATTGATTCTATGAACTCTTTCCGCTTCTCAGGCTATGAGACGGATTCACAGTAAGCACAGCTCTTAGTTATCCCCCCTTGCCATCTTATTCATGCTTGGCACACTAAGAGAGGAAGGTCAACGGACTGAGCGCGTTAGCGCAAGAGGAATTGAAAGTTCCCGAAAAAGCGTGTAAAGAAAGCGTGAAAGTCGGTTATTCAAAAAGCTGATGTTCTTCAAGAAGCTTCTCGGTGCGAAGTCAAAGGTATGAGTAGATGTGAGTTTTGGAATGTTGAGTCGGTTAAAAGAGGACGTGGAAGGCCCAAGAAGTGTTGGAATGAGACTATACGAAGGGATCTTACTTTTTTGGGTCTAAGCCCGAGAATAAGCCAAGATAGATCTGAATGGAGGCAAAAAATCCATGTAGCCGACCCTATTTAAAGTGGGAAAAGGCTTTGTTGTTGTTGTATTTACAAAATAATTAGAGGATTATAAATATATTTTTATTTTATTTTTATGATGTATTTTTAATGTATTAAATAAATATACATAGATATATAGTATACATAGATTATACCTATAGTATAAATACACTTATTTTATTTTTGGTTATTTTAAATTTTGTTATTTTTATTTGTATTTTATATACATAATATAAAATATGTACAAAATAATAAAAACACAATATGTGCAAAAATTATGAAGAAAGAAATAAATAAATACAATATAGGCAACTATGTACAATAGCACTCCAAAAAGCAGACTTTCACATCTTAACCCCGAATTTTATGAAACCACTTTCATTTTAAAGCTTATTTAATTTTGAGCATAATGAAAGTGAGTTTGATTATTTTGAGTCCATACGGAGTAGATATTAATCTTTCAATTTTGGCTTTACGGTTTTTTCATAGTGTTGTCTCTCTTATTATGTACATGAATTCTTTTTGTAATTATTTTTATTATTTAAAGCATATTTTTATGTACAAGTTTCAAGAAGAAAAATTTTTTATTTAAGTTTGTTTTAATGATAAATAAAATAATAAAAGATATATACCATATGAACAGTGATAAATATATATATATATGTATGTGAGATTGATTTTTTGGATTTTTAATAGACCATATCTCCCTCTACTCTATTCCTTGTCGATTAGGTCAAGTCTTGACCTACTTTCGGGGTTAGGATCATCCTGTATTTATTTTACATATACAGACTTCTTTCTCTCTTTTTTTTCTTTATTTCTTTATTTATTTATTTTGGGTTAAAATAATGATAATTATACACTATTTACATATGAATATGGATTGTTAATAAGTGAGAATTAGTGCTATTTATAAGTGCTTTATAAAAGATTTTAAGCCAAAATAGATGAATAAAGATGATGAATTGGTGATTCATCAACTAAGAGTCACCTTCCATAATCCAAGAGGGTTTAGAAAGCAAGATCTCACCATCCAGAGCTCATCTCATAGCTCAGCCGAAGCCAGTGGCACCGGTGGGCCAACTGTCGCAGATATCAAAGCAGAAGCCCAATGGAACAAAACCATGATAGAATAGATGGGACACGAGTGATACTCACCAAGTCAACCATCTACATCGAATTGTCCTTCTACCCAACCATAATGCTACATGATGCTCCTATCGAGGAAACCACTTGAAACTCAGTTTGATGAGATCCGAAAACCGCTCTCCACAAAAAGCTATCCACGACTCTAACTCTATCTCATGCAGACATGCCACATCCACCTTCTTAACCTCAAGCAATGGACTCATTATCCTCGTATATGGCTTCCCCAAGCCCCGAACATTCTAGGAGATGAGCTAAATTAGCCATAAAGTGGTGTACCCCCCCCCCACTTCACCCCTACACAACTCGCCACCTTCACAAGCTTTCCCGTAGACACCACCACAACATCACCTCTTGAACACTCCACATGATGCTTACCCTCCCATCTTGAAGGACAATATCAGCATCCATGATTCCCGACCACATCCATGATGAGGTGAGAAACATCAACAGCTGTGCATGTCAGCACATCCACATAACCAGAATAACTCCTTCCGATCCCGCCAAGTCGAACAAAATAAGTCCCGACAGGGAACCCCCCCAAAGGGAGCCTCAGTGAGACGATCACCTAATGACACCATTGCAAAAACACAATCATGTAGTTTGCCTTACATATGGACAGGACAACAGGAGACGTCCCCCAACCATTTCTGGCCCTTGAAGTGCACCTCGAAGAGGCTAAGGATGGCCACCATATGAGGCTTAGTACAGACCAAAGCAAAGAGCATGACTCTGATGCAAGGTCCCAACACGAACTCAGGGACATGGCCACCAAAGATGACTCGTGAGGAGGTGAAAGCAAGAAAACCACCTCATAGGGCATAGCAAAAGAGGTCCATGAGGGGCGAGAGACAGCCTGCTCACTTGGTTGCATCTAACCCACCAAAACATTAGACTATGAATCTAAAAGGAAGCCAGGATCCACAATACGTGTGTACCTTGGGCAGACGGATCCAAAAATTGTGTATGATGCCACGAAAAGATCCACTCGATCATAATTGGCCACATCACCGAAGGCCCACGATTCAAGGTGTCAAGGAGATCAGTTGTTGAACTCATGACAACGAGAACAGACGGGGGGTACAACTGGGCCCATCAACATCAATCTTGATAAGCCAGATGCGGCAAGAAGACAAATAGAGGTCCTCCCAACCACATGGAATGCCTCAAAAATACTCACGGCAGAGCGGCCCTCCACCGCCATACAATTTCAATGCCTATACCACACGAGAGCATGTCTAAGATAAGCTCAATCACCATCTCCAATCGCCAAGCACAATTGGAAGGAGTCCAAGTGTAGCGAAGTGAAGGGCATGTCCAAAACACGAAAAAGGCGACTCATGCCAATCTGCCTAGAACCATAATGGAAGCGTGGGTGCAGCCAGACAAGGCCAAAAATGTTGAAAGAATTATATATCTGTGTATCGTTTGGTCTTTTTATTCTTCTATGTACCGTCTTATGTAATTTACCCATAGGGTTTTCTCTATATAAGAGACCCTAGGGTTCTCTGGAATAAACACAATTCATATTTCCTCTAACATGGTATCATAGCCTAGGGTTTAGGCTCTCCACCCGCCTCCCCCCCCCCCGAGCCTGTCGCAGCCGCCGTCTTCGAGCCTCTCGGCCCCAGCCCCTCTCGGCCCTCCCACCGCCCCAGCCCCTCTCGGCCCCAGTCCATGGCGCATCTCATCCCCGCCGTCCAGCCCTCCCGCCAGGCGCCTCTCGGCCCTCGGGTGCCGCCCAGCCCTCCCGCACCCGGCCCGTATCCAGCCCCGGCCTCCTCTCTTCCTCGTCAGCCTTGACCTAGCCGGCATCCCCTCCTCTGCGGCCCTCTTCGTAGCCGCCTCCGTCATCTCATATATGGATTTGGGTGCGTAAGTCTACATACGCACTCGAATCCTATGCAGTCTGTGTAGACATCTATTTCTCTGTCTACAAACCCTAGTTCTTTCTCTACGGCGATATGTCAGAATCAAAGGTTGATATGCCATCTGTAGGTGCTTTCAAAGGTCATGCGCCAATGTCAAGATGGATGGATAGAACTATGAGTCTGGGCGATGCAGTTCATGAGCCTCATGAAGTCAAATGGTAAGAAGCACATTCTTACCGAGGATGAACCGGCAGAGAAGACAGGGATCTATGCCTCTTGGGAGGTTGATAACTCGTATGCCAAAGTATGGCTCTCAGGCACCTTATCGATGGAGATTGCGAATGATGTTCTCCATCAACCCACTGCCAAAGCGATGTGGGACATTCTCACGGTGACATATTCCCAGGTCCGAAATGAAACCAAGATGCTACAACTTCAGCATGACATATTCACCATAAAGCAGAATGGCTGACCTCTTCATTCCTTGTATACATCCCTGAGGGGGATGTTCGAGAAACTCTACAGCACTATTCCTCTGACTGCCACACTCGAGCAACAGAAGACATTCCGTAATGCTACCATGGTAGGCATCCTTCTTGTGGCTCTTGATCCAGAATATGATGCGGCCAGATCACAGATTCTCGCAGATGCTACCATTCCTCCTATGGAGGAGGTTTATCAGAGGCTTAGCCGCATCTCAGTTCCCTCCAGCACGTCTACACCACCTCCCTCTGCGATGGCTGCTTCCAACCTTCCAGGGGAAGAGGTGGCTCCTCTTTTTCATTCCGTGGCCGTGGCCGTGGAACTGGAGGTCGTGGTGGTCGATCTCGTCCACCTTGCAGCTTCTGTCGTCGTCCGTGTCACTCAGAAGATACATGTTATTCTAAGCATGGTTTCTCAGCATCTGCAAGGGTGGTAGAACATGTTGCATCTCCATCCTCTTCTACGTCGGATCAGCGGTTTAAGGATCTAGTTGCTCGGCTACGGGATATAATGCCTCATGTTCCTACAGATTCTTTTGGAGGCCCTTCGGATATAGTTGTGTCTGCTTCTGCCAGCACTTCTGCGACGACTAGCACCTCAGGTAGTGCTTGTGCTTTTACTACATGTTCTAGCTCAGACATCTCCGATTGGATCATGGACTCTGGTGCAACGCACCATCTCTGTCGAGATAGAGACAGACTTATTTCATACAGGGAGATTCCTTCAGGGCGGTCGGTGATCATTGCAAATGGGACTCATTCTCCCATTATTGGACAGGGGGAGGTTATGTTATCTTCTTCCATGCGTCTGAAGAATGTCTTACATGCTCCTAAATTTTTGATGAACTTGCTCTCTATTAGTCAGATCACAAAAGATTTGCATTGTCGCGCTATATTTGACCCATCTTCTCTTATATTTCAGGACATCCTAACGGGAAGAGTGATTGGTTGTGGTTATGAGCAGGATGGTCTTTACCGTCTGCACCGGAGTTCATATGCTTGAGTCTCTTCTCATGCTGTTGGATATGTCTCACCCTATACCTGGCATCTACGTTTTGGTCACCTGCCTCTCCAGAAGATGCGTCACCTTTTGCCTCAGATATCTCCCAGTTCGTCCTTCCGATGTGAAGCGTGTCAATTAGGGAAGCACCATAGAGCTAGCTTCCCAAGTCGTCATAGTCGGAGCAGTAGCTCCCCTTTTGAGTTACTTCATGTTGATATCCGGGGTCCTAGTCGTGTCCCTGATCACCAAGGGCACAGGTTTTATCTTGTCGTGGTCGATGATTTTTCTCGTTTGTTGTGGGTTTTTCTCTTGAAAAATAAATCTGAAGCTGGTGATGTCATCAAAAATCTTATAAATGAAGTAACAATGTTTTCTCGTCCAAAGTGAAATATGTTCACACTGATAATGCCTTGGAATTTTGTTCTCGATCTCTCTTCCAACATTTTTGGTCAAAAGGCATTATACACCAAACTACATGGGCATATACCTCCCAACAGAATGGAGGTGCTGAGAGAAAACATCGTCACCTACTTGATATTACTAGAACTCTTCTTATCCAGAGCTGTGCACCTATTTCTTTCTGGGGAGATGCTGTTCTTACAGCCTGTTACCTGGTAAATCGTATGTTTTCTACGCTACTTGGCTAGAAAAGTCCTCTTTCTATTGTTTTTCCTGATAAAGAATTGTTCTCTCTCACCCCTCGTGTTTTTGGGGTGGTTGCCTTTGTTCATCAGCTATCACCTGGTCTAGACAAGCTCTTACCTAGAGCTGTCAAATGTGTCTTCGTGGGTTATTCTCGGACGCAGAAAGGATACCGTTGCTATGATCCGGTAAATGGGAAGTATTTTATCAGTGCGGATGTTACTTTCTTCGAGTCTGTTATGTACTTTTCACCTGCAGGTGACAGATTGACCTCCAACTCATCCACTAGTGAGGTCTATGTCCCTCCTCCTCCTACCGTGAGTCTTCCTTTGACCAGTCCAGTTCCTAATATCGTGTCCGCACCACCTCTACATCCTCCACCACCACCACCTCCACCAAAACCACTAATCTCGCCACTACCAAAATTCTATACCCGTCGATCTGGTCCTGCTCATGCTACACGACAATCATCCAGCACGCCCCAGGTATGTCCAGATGTTACTACTAATGATGGGTCGAATAGTGTGCATATGCAGGGTGTGTCATTACAGGACGACTCGGACTCGGCAAGTTCAGTGGTTGATGATCTAGATGTCCCTATTGCGTTGAGAAAGCAGAAACGCAGCTGTGCTTCGTATCATCTGGCTTCACAGGTTTCCTTCCATCGCCTTATAGGAGATTTTCAGAGATTTGCAGTGGCTTTATCTTCTGTGGAGATCCCACGGACATATCAGGATGCATTGAAAATTGATGTTGGCGGATTGCGATGGAGGAGGAGATGGCTGCCCTACAGTCAAGGGGCACCTGGAGCTTGGTTACTCCTCCTTCAGGAGCATCTGTAGTTAGTTGCAAATGGGTATTCACTGTCAAGTATCATGCAGACGGCAGCCTGGATCGATACAAGGCACGACTAGTGGCACGCGGTTTCACTCATACTTATGGAGTGGACTATATGGATACCTTCTCTCCAGTTGCCCGTCACTCCACTCTTTGTATTCTTCTGTCTGTAGTTGTGGTACGTGATTGACCCATGTTCTAGCTGGATGTTAAAAATGCATTTTTGTATGGGGATCTGCAGGAGGAAGTGTACATGCAGCTGCCTCCGGGGTTTGCTGCTGAGGGGGAGAATCATATGGTATGCAGACTTCATAAGGCAATTTATGGCCTTAAACAGAGTCCAAGGGCATGGTTTCAGAAGCTTTCCCATTTAATTGAAGAACAAGGCTTCAAGAGATCCAATGCAGATCACTCATTGTTCATCCAAAAGACTACTCGAGGGACAGTTGTCATCATGGTGTATGTTGATGACATTTTAGTCACAGGAGATGATGCCCAGGTGATAGAGATGACCAAAGCAGTGTTGGGTCGTCAATTTGTTATAAAGGACCTTGGCACACTACGATATTTTCTGGGACTGGAGTTTGTCAGGAATGCACGGGGTCTAGTAATGACCCAGAGGAAATATATTACAGATATGATGATTGAGATAGGCATGGTTGGATGCAGACCGTCTACTACTCCTATGGACCCTAGCATGAAATTGTATGATAATGATACAAAAGAGGTTGACAAGAAAAGGTATAGAGAAATGGTGGGGAAACTTCTTTACATAACTATAACCCGACCTGATATTGCCTTTGCAGTTAGCCGGGTAAGCCAGTTCATGGAACAGTCGAGACAGATATATATCGATGCTATATATATGATACTCATGTATCTAAAATCGTCTCCAGGCACAGGATTGCTGTTCAGAAAGGAAACCAATTTATCTGTTTCAGCATGTGTGGATGCTGACTATGCAGGATTCCCTAAGGATCGAAAGTCTACCTCAGGCTTTGTTGTGTTTGTAGGTAGCTCTCTAGTTTCTTGGAAGAGCAAGAAACAAACCGTTGTTGCTAGATCCAGTGCAGAATCTGAATATAGGGCTATGGCACAGGCAAGCACAGAAATGATGTGGGTTCGAGCTGTACTAGAAGATTTGCATGTGGATGTACCTCTACCCATGCAACTACAGTGTGATAATCAAGCTGCATTGTTCATTGCCAATAATCCTGCCTTTCACTAGAGAACCAAGCATATTGAAGTAGACTGTCACTACACCAGAGACATGATCCAAAAGGGATTGATTTCTACTTCACATGTTAGTTCTGAGGAGCAGACAGCGGACATCTTCACCAAATCGCTTCTCAGAGGACCATTCCAGAATGCACTTCCAAGCTGAGCATGATCGATATCTATGCTCCATCTTGAGGGGGGGTGTTGAAAGAACTATATATCTGTGTACCGTTCGGTCTTTTTATTCTTCTATGTTCCGTCTTATGTAATTTACCCATAGGGTTTTCTCTATATAAGAGACCCTAGGGTTCTCTGGAATAAACACAATTCATATTTCCTCTAGCAAAAAACAGACACGTCCACAGCCAAAAGCATCGCCTCCAACTTGGGCGCAAGACCTATCCTTCCACTCCCGCACGTGTTGCCTCTCGGAAAACCCTCGAGTCACCTAAACGATCGCCAGACACCCCCTGTCATTCGTCATCTTTCTCAAAGTTAATGTTGTATCCATCTCGTTCAATGTCTCAATATTATGAAAAGATTAAATAACAGGTCTCTTTTGCTAAAAGACTTGGATTCTTGAAGAAAGAAAATGATTTGATAAAAAAAATGACCTCAAAGTAGTTTCAAAGATAAAGTTGATTATTTAGAAAAATAGATTAGTGATATATTCAAAATAAATTTACGTTCTTGCCTATAAATGAAAAAGGGAAAGAAAATTTAGATGTATGATTCTTGTTCTAACATTGGTACTAAGAGAGAAAATTGAAGTTCAGTTCCTAAATGTATGGTGAAACCTAGCCGCGGACTCAAAAAGAAATAGAAGCGGGGAAAAATATGCAAGTATCGAAGATCAAATGGGAAGGAACAACATATGGAGAAGGTACATCCAAGATGGACATTGCCAAGGTTAAGCACTTACTCAATATTGAACCAAGGACAGAAGCCATCACCATGAAGAAGATTTCAAGATTAAGAAGTTGACCTCAAAGGACTCTAGGTGACTTCTTAACCTTTTTATAAACTACTTAATAGATCATGTATATCACACATTATTGGCTATAAATCCTCCACTTAAGAGGGACTCCAATGGGAGCTCTAATTAAAATGAATATTTTTCTCAATATAAAATGGTTTCAAAGAAAAAAGAGATGAAAAATAAGTTAGTATGCTTGATATTTTAGTCTTTAATTTGATTTTTTACGACTTTCTAATTATGTTTCAAAGAGAAAGAGGAAAAAAGTTTTCAATGTATACTTTTAATTTTTCAAACACAAAACATTTCGTCACCATTAAAAAGGGGAAAGATTGTTAAGTCATAAATAAACATGCATGCCTTGATGATGTCAGAATTAGTGCATTTAGGTTGTAGCTAGATCTAGAGGACCATGGAAGAAGCTTAAGATTGGAAGTTCAAACTTAAAGACAGCTAAGGAAAAAGAATATTGGGAATGGAGCTAAGATTAAATCGAGTTCAAGGCTTCAGGAAAGGAACTCAAGCTCAAGGACAAGGTGAAGATCGTCTTATTTAAGTTGTGTAACTATTATAGTTGTGAATCGATGCTATATAAATCTCAAAGAATCTTGTATCATACATAAGCAGGCTACTAACGGGATTCATACTAAATTCAATCAACTATTTACGTTTTCAAATGACTAAAATAACTCTTGGATCAATTATTGTAGCGGTCGACTAGTTGAAATCCTAGTGAAACATCATTCTAGATTATATTTTCCAGTCAACTCAAACTTCTTCTAAATCGACTAATTATTTCGATCAAGTAATCTAAATTTCAGTCTACTTTTGTTATAAAGGTCAAAATTTGGATATTAACCTTTTTTAGAGAAAAAGGAAGGTATCTTGAGCTAGGACCCACCGCAAGATTTCTATAAAATCTGTAAAATTAGCTTACAAACAACCAGGTTGAGCAAAGAGCCCTACAATGCTCCAAAATATTTTCAGTATAAAAGCACTGACTCTGGAAAATGACCACATTACTAGCACACCAGGTATCCCACAGGAGTGCAAAAGGAAGGGAATTGTCCTCATGCGAATTGCCATAGTCATTCGAATGCATGTCCAGAAAAGAGCATCATTATCCACCTTTAGTCAAGGAATCTCCGCCATCCTCCATACCTAGGAAAAATATTAACCTTGAACTTACTAAAGATAGATTTTCAGGTTGACTTGTCTATATTTCAGTCAACTAACCTAATTTTTGACTGGCTACTTTTGTTATAACGGTCAAAGATTGGAACATTGACCTTAAACTTATTGAAGATAGATTTTCAGTCGACTAATTTATCTTTCAGTTGACAGATGAACTCCTTCAGTACACTAATTTCTTTTCTAGGATTTTTATGCATATGCATCTTGTACAATTTCATAAGTACATTTCGGTGCCTCTATAATTCATATTTACAAAGAAACTCGTGTATATGTCTTACATGTAAGCCCTTGTCATTTATTTTACTCACTAACCCAACCACCCGTTGAGTTAATCTAATCAGATCCAATGATTGATATTTTTATTATTTTATTGCACATTCCCTCTCTCCTCCCATATTCCACACCGCCACTGCATGTATGCATCTTCCTTCCCACCCATGTCCATTCCCCTAGCAGCCACAGCATCAACGCATGTGTCGTCTCCTTTCTTGCTTCCAATGGTCTCTGCACCTACTAGTGACTTCACTGAAGATCCTTGGTATTGCCGCATCGAAAAATGCAGCGAACAACCGTTGTTAGTGTAGTTGGTGCCTTGTCGAGATGCTTCTGCAGGTCCTTGCATCGCATATCATGACACATGCTCGGGACCCCTTGTAGTCGCATCCCCATAGATAGGCTTAAGGGGCTTCATGCACGAGCCACACCATCCTCGGTCTAGTTGTAAGCAAGGATGCAAAAAACGGTCTAAACGGCCGTTTAAACGCATGCGGTGCCCGGCCGCATCGTTTAATGAAAAACGGTCCATAAACGGCCAGGACGCTTAAACGGCCTTAAACGGCTTTTTAAACGCATTGATCTACTTTCTTCAAAGGATCACCATTATCCATGACTTTTATGTTGTATATTTCGACATTTGACTATGAATTCTTGTTTTTTATATTATCTATTTTGAAATTTGGATGAAACATTCCTTGAATTTGACAATATTTGATCTATATTGTGAATCTATGATTATATTTCTTATTTATTTATACTTTTTTATTAATTATATATATGTAATAAATTTTTATTAATTAAAAATGCAAAACCGCATAACCTGTTTAATTTCCGTTTAAACTCCCGCATACCGTTTAATCAGTAATCAGTGACCTTACCGACTGAATACCGCATACCGCTTTTTGCAACCTTGGTTGTAAGGATGAATAGCCCCCCTTCACATTACTCCACCTCTGCCACTCCATTCTTTTTCCATATTTCATTATAGCATGATATGCCATTGCATTCATCATCA
Organism: Ottelia alismoides; assembly: GCA_037367405.1. Taxonomy (NCBI): domain Eukaryota; kingdom Viridiplantae; phylum Streptophyta; class Magnoliopsida; order Alismatales; family Hydrocharitaceae; genus Ottelia; species Ottelia alismoides. Next base: position 34,425 of record JAZKJV010007573.1, on the reverse strand, counting down.
TCCACCTCACTACTCGTATTCGATGGCAAATAGTTGTATAACATCTTATATCAAAATACAAATTATGCACACCAAAATTATACTGAAATAAAAGAAGAAAATGCAAAGCCTTCTCCCACTATAGGTAGGATCTATTACATGGATTCTTGCTCAAATCCATGTTGAAATATTCGATTATTTTTTACGTCGATTGTCATATTTCAGTATTCAGTTCAGTTATACTAAAATATGATATCACAAAAAATACTACCATGATACATATTCAACTGTGCGCAAACATCGAGTTCAATAAGGACCATCTAAACAACCTTAGGTAAACTTTTTTTTGAAAGAACCCCCTAGGTAAACATCTCTAAGATGTTTTATCGGGTTACATCCTGACGCGTCTCTAGATCATCCTAATTGCATGCCCTGAGGCATGCTCTCTCCAATACACCTCCATCCGCCTTCGCCCCTTCTACTCAGGCACCCTTGTCTTCCACAACGGCTCGTTCCACCACGTCGTTGACCTCCTTTGCGCCCACTCGATGGCATCCTCTCCCTATCCAACCCCATCAACACACTCCCTCGACAAGCTCTGCAATGGTCATGTTTGTATTAGAAAACCACTCTAGTTCCACTAGAGTGAACCTATACATATAGAACATGACTCACACAAGCTTGGCACCCTTACAACTTGTACAAGGTACATTATGCCTAAGTAAGCCTCAAATGAAATTTTATGTAATGTAATATGAGGTAAATAAAGTATATTTTTACTTAGCAAGGAGCATGCCCATAAGACAGTCATCGGATCTTTAAGAGCTTGAGTAAATTACACAAGTAGAAATTTGTTTAGAAACTCTCCCATAATAATGGGAGTGAAAGTTAGTGAGCAGAATGTGATTTTATTCACTTAGATGGTGATAATGTATGGTAAAATATCATGTATATAATCACCCAAGGGACAAGTGACCATTTAGGGTACTTAAGTGAACTTAGTTGGTAGCTGGCAACGGTAAACAAGGAGATGTCTAAAACATTACAAACTAGTACATTGTAAAACTAAAGGATTTTTATAAATATTCCATTGTATAATTTCATAATTATATTTTGACCCCTTTATAATTCATAGTGTAGTTACACGCAAACACGTGTATAATAACTAACCATTACATGGCATGCCTTTGTGTCATCATCCATCACTCCTCTGTTAACATTAACGGAAGTCATTAAGTATTAACAAAATTACCATTACAAATTCATCTTATTTGTAAAGCATGATATTCCTCCCCCGCCATCTCCCTCATCCTCCTTCGCATCTCCTCCTTGACTCTCGATGGGGTGAGATCGATGTGTTGCCCACGTAAGAAATCTAGTTAGTGAAAGAATCGAGAGATCATTTAGATTGAAAGTTTGAGTCCGAGAACTTAGGTAATGATTATTACTCGGGAAGGTTTCCACCTTAGATCCTTGTGTCGTTTGTGATTGCCTAATTATTGCACATCTTTTTGTGATTAAACTGCCACTTAACATATTTGTGCTTAACTAATTGTAAAAGCAGTAATCCAAAGTATACTTTTCGATCAACATAAAATTTGCAAGAATCAAAGTCAGCTCAAATTCAAGCAACATAGGTTGGCTATCTTTAGAAAGGCACGATGCCTTCCATCGAGCCAACTTCCTATCAAATTTCTCCACGAGAGGGAGCCAATCACCATGAATTCAAACAATGTAAGGCACTCGGGGTCCATCCCCATTCTTCTACCTCATCCTAAGAGACCAAGATGAACAAAGGTTTATATACATGTATCCAGTTTCAGCCCAAACGACACCAAAAATATGTAATACCATTGAGATCCCTCTAGCTTTACTCAACCCTTAAAAAAGAAAATAGTATCATCAACATACTAGAAAACCATGACGAAAAGATCATCCCTTTTGTATCCAGAGTAGAATTCACCACAACCAGCATGCCCAGTCAAAAAAGAGTCACAAGCAAGCGTCCGTGTTAGACACCCTGGAAAAAACCCCTTTGATCGCCCACTAATCAAATAAAAGTATTAGACTGTCGAGATGCACATCTTCATCTACGTAATCCGAATTTCTAAAAAGTAGTGTGTGAGGAGAGGAGCCCAAATAAATGCTATTCCATACAATCATAAGTTTTGATCGGTCACCCTTCCCCATGAGTCCTCTAACCTCTTACCTTTTCAATCAATCGCCAATTCCATTGTTCTCTCTACATTATCCATCATGAGTTGCCTGCCAAGATAAAAGTTGTCTACTACATATAAATAGTGTCACTTGGAATCAGAAGTGAGAAGTACCTAGGTCTATTTGAGCATTTTAGACAAGATGAGATAGATAGCATTCAAGGGAGCAATAGGCCTAATATCGTCCGCCTAGATGGCAATTTTTTGTAGAAGGAAAATGATACTCATGTTCAATCGCTTAAAGTTGAAGTTTCCCGTGCAAAACCCCATAAATACCGTCATGATATCCTTCTTGACAACCTCTTGGATTTCCTTGAAAAATAAAATGGCAAGTCGTCTGAATGACGACCTATTTACATTCAACTCAAAGGCCGTGTTTCTCTTGTTCCTCAAACTCACAAATCAGTCCATCCCTGATTAAGACTGAGCGATACAACTCAACCCTTGCGCCAGTCACCTCCACCCTTTGTTGGAAATGAGTTCAACGTAGCCATGTTAGCCTCACGATCACCCTGGACATGCCAACCACTAATAGTAATAGTATAAAGTTCCTATAATGGCATATATTTCGTTATGGTGTGGAAATTTTTTGTACTTAAATTAACTTCCTTGAGCTGGGTTTTCCTCGATCTCTGGTTCCAATCTTCATTCAAGTTTGCTCTTCCCATCCTCCACCATAATATTCTGTTGAACCCGATGCTCCTTCATCTCAACATTGCTTAACACATAATGCATTCAACCATGCCAACCTAGCGATTGCCTCTTAAGCATTCCCTCTTACATGAATCCTACAAGTCTGGGTATCTCTTCTATTAATAGTCAACATCTTTCTCGACACCAAAAGTCTTAACATCATCCTTTAGGTAATAATTCCCTCACGCCATCTCAAAAAGTTGAAGCATCTTCCACGAAAAGAAGGAAACAATCAATACATGATTGTGCGTTGGCTTTGGTGAGGACTCTCCCCCATCCGGGCATATCATTATATAATAGGATGACACTAAGTCAGTGCCTTCATCCAAGAAACAGACGAGTATCTCAAAGGAGCCTGGTGTTAACTCCTCCCAAAGGCTAGCCCGCTCTGCACCACACGCGGGATCATAAACATTTGAGATCACGGGTACATTATGCATCCGATTCTTTTAGCCACTGATACAAATAGAACACCAGACATCTCAAACTCAATGTGAAATAGGTTTTCAATCGGTGAGAAGACCCTTCGAATATCCCCTTTGAGACCATAGCTCTAACCTCCGTCAAACCTGATCCTCATATCGACCTCCATAGACTATCCTCCTATCCATCGACTTTGTTTCATATATGAAAAACCAAGTCTACCATCTAATTGCCAAGCAACCAACCAACCGTCCTTCTTTAGGGCTCTCCAGTCCCCAAGCCTTCCATGTGACAAGCTTCATTTGGTAACTAGCTGTTCCCCTTCATACAACATGAGACGAAGACGATTGGTGACTTCTGTTTGAAGAGTTTCAACCCTCTTTGCCTCTTCCTCCACGTCAAGGATGGTCTTCATCTTTCTGAAAAATGAAACCAACTAGGCCTTTACCCCTCACCATATGCTCAGCCTTCTCTTTGGGTTCCCGTCACCGCACGACCAAATAACACATCTTGCTCCAAGAAGACCAGGAGCCCCGACTGTCTTTCCTTCCATCAATAGGAGCTCCGACTGTATTTCCCCTTCCTCAAGACTGAACCAATTTCGAAGTCTTGAGTTACATCCTAACATAAGGGGAAAAAATTAGCAGGAGAAGAGACGCTCATTACCTACCGGTACAGAAGAGACTTGGTAAGGAGATCGCCGTGCGGATCGGAACGCGGAGGAGAGCGGTGGTTGCCACCAGCGGCTGCACGTTGACGGAGACGGCGGTGGCGAGGCAATTGTCAGAAAGAAGAGGGACGGCGAGGGAGCTGCACGTTGACGGAGACGGCGGTGGCGAGGCAATTGTGGAAAGAAGGACGGCGAGGGAGCTGCAGTTGGCGGAGGGCTGGGGGTGGGGTTGGGTGGTAGTAACCGGTGGGTAAAAATAAAGATACAATTTTGGTATCGGTATGTAATATTATTTGTTATGTAGGGAAGTAAAGAGGACTTCTTAAAAATAATTAATAATTAAATTGTAATTAATTAAATAGCTAACAAGTTTAAGTATTTAAAATTTTAAGCACAAAAATCCAATGACATATAATTAAATCAGCACTTAAGGTACCAATATGGGAGGGAACCGTTGATATTTTAGCCGTTAGCCCCTCCCTTCCCATTTTCCAATATAAACACCTCCCCTCAGCATTCCTCACCTTTTTTTCCCACTCGTGTTCTCTCATCTCTTCTTCTCAGTCTCTCTCGCAAATTCGATCACCTCTTACCCAGCATTCCGATATTCTAATTGAAGCAAGGGAGAATCGACAAGCAACATTTTCTTTCTTTTTTCATAGTAATCTTCTTTGCAGGAGTATTTTACTTACAAAGAAGAATGTATATTTGGATATACGATACCATTTTTCTTTATCTACTTGGATATATTTTCTATCTTTTAGATGTTCGTCATTCCAGGTAATTTTAATTTAATATACATAAATTTTATTTTCGAATATTAATGAGATAATTATATTTTAGTCCAAAACGAACATATTACATTGCTAACTTCATATGTAATATCTCATTCACAATTGACATAAGCAATCACGAATTATATTAAATTTAATTTACCACATATGAATGAAATGTAACTCTACAAGCACGCTTATTGATGTTCTTTGATAACATTGAATATTTAGCAACAAAGGTTTGTATGCGTTCAAACTATGTCTAATACATATTTGTTGATGTATCCAATGAGAATGAATTTAGGAGAATGGAAATGTGTTATACTGATAGGAACTTTATGCATAAGTTATATTCTAGCAATAATATTTAAATTTTCCATTTAAAAGTAGACAAACGCATATTCCTAGTCATCAATGTATATGAACATAAATAATACACTCATTACTTATTTGTTTACTGAATAGGGATATTCATCTTTTCAAGAATAAAAAATTATTTATTATTTTATCATATATAACAAAGAAAAGATCAATTAAATTATCATATCATTTAAATGAGGAGTAGGAAACATATAACAATGAGATGCAATTGCATGTTCTTATAAGAGCAATATTAATTCTTATAGATTGTTTTATATGAGCCAATTGAATTACATTTTATAAAGGACACAATAAACCGTATATATAATGTAAATTGAATATTGTGTTTTAAATCATTATATATTCACATGCATTCATAATAAAAGAAAAGTTTTGTAAAAATATATCTATCACCGCATATTAAGATAAGATGGACACATGATATTATCCCAATTTTTGAACCCAAAAAATATATTATCAAAATTTTATTATATTGGGATTATTCTTACTTTTCACACTTTTATTTTGTTTGATTTTATAACATTTTTCTTGGCTTGAAAATAATAAAAAAATTAAATGGATAGAAAAATCGTGTAGCCTTATTATATATTAAATTTGTCTTACCTTATTTATTTATTTACTTTTAAAACAATCATTTTCATGGTAATTTTTGTTAATCTCTTCCAACTTTCAAAATAAACATGTCCAAAATTAAATATAAAAAATATAAGAGAAATAAAATTGATGTAAATGAATATGAATAATGGAAAACCACCCATATTTAGTTGTTTATTGTTGTGTATACATGCTACTTTCAATATTCATTCGTTCATCCATTATTTTAATGTCCCCTAAAATTATATATAATAATCAGCCTCATGTGATTTTTCATTGGATATGGCATCTAACAATGTTCCCATATTATTGTATTGGGACGGATCTGCGAGTGTGTTTAGTTATTACGCATGATATATTGGCAGTCAAAAGTGTATCATTGTACTTCCACGCTAGATAACTTGCGATATTATGTTGGGTTGAATTTCCAAAGATATTGTTATGCCACTTGCTTGATACATCCTTATATTAACGTGTAACTAGTTGTATGAAAGATCAACTTTCTACTCGGTTCTAATCTTTGATGATGAATCCACTTTAGCAATGATGGATTTGATCGGTAAAGTGAGGTCTATCTACCTCTTTCTTGAAGCCACCCCTTGATCAAGAAAGTATGCCATCATCGTCGAGGTAATATAGTCACATTTAAATTAAATAAAAATATATTATATTAGCATCCACTAAATTAACAACATACCTTTTAATCAGGCCAACAAATATCACAATAATTGAGAATATAGATGGTATCACAAGTAAATGATGATGATGATTTATTGACACAAATAACTGAAGAATATCTAGAATAAATTGATAGTGAATCTCATTTGATTGACGAATAAGACACAAATAATAGCACATGTCATGATTTCGGATACGGTTCATTAGTGTTGGCTCTGGAGACTGAAGATCGAGGAAACTCCTATTGTACGAATAATGATGATGCCATCGAAGTACCTGTGGAGGACTTACCTCGTGAAGTTGATCGTGAAATTGCAGAGGTAGAAAATGTTGCCTTTGTAAAGAGACAAAGTGCTCATGTCGACGATTCTGGACTAGACCACTAGTTGGGTAGGAGCTATGAGTCGGAGAAGGATTTGCAATATGATCTTAAAAATGGAGTATGGGAATTCGTGTCCAATAAAAATCCAAAGCATCAAACAAATAAATTGTTTCAGGGTACCGATGAAAGCATGCATGCAAGAACTCTATACTCTTAGTCAAACATCATCAACATATATATATTTTGTAGCACAAAAAATATTTTCTTCGTTTAGAGTAGGTTAGTATGACCCAGGGCTATTATGTATGAAGTAAAAGACTAGTTGAAGACGATGATCAATTATATAACAGCTTGGAATGCAAGGAGATGAACAATGGATATTGTTTATGGGAACGATGATGTATCTTATCTTAAAGTTCAGAGATTTATTTGTGCATTAGAATGCTGCAATCCCTGGACGTATACATGGTTTCATATAGAACCGAGCAAAACCGCGAACTTGGTACACTTTCAAAGATTGTTCGTTGTATTTAGTGCATGTCGTATAGCATTTAGATTTTGTCGGTCAGTTTTAAGTATCAATGGAACACATTTATGTGGGAGATTTGCTAGGCATATGTGCGTGACGACAACAGTTTACGTGCGTAATGATCTTTTTCCACTTGCATTTGCTATCACTGAAAAGAACAAAAATATTGCAGCTTGGAGATGCTTTCTTAATTTCTTGAAGTAAATCATCGACTGTGGGGATGTTTTTGTTTTATTAGTGATTGGTTTCTTGATTTAAAAGATGATGCTAGTTGTTTATTTCCATTTGAAGATGTATTCAGTCATCATCATTGTCTTCATCATATATGTGCGAATATGCATTGAGTTGGACACAAGACTTGCTCCATTCAAAATTAATTTTATATTATCGAAGAAGAGCCGTGCAAAAATAAGTTCAATAGAATGCTCCAAGATATTAATATTCTCGATAAAGATGACTTTGAGTGGATAATGTCACAAGGTAATGATGATCAGACTTATTATGCGATAAGTCAAGATAAAGGGCATCAATATGGACGCATGACCATGAATTTGTCCGAAAGTTTCAATGGAGTCATGAAAGGAGCATGTGGTTTGATAGTCATATCATTTCTTTTAACAGTATTTTTATGAATTAATGGTTATTTCAACGATCATCGTGACGAATCAGAGTTGATAACCACACACGTAACCAAGAAATACGAAGACTTACTTGACATTAATAACGGAGAAGTGAGATCATGTCACATTTGGAGATTTACACCTAGACATCAATGATTATGCATATAAAGTTTACTTAAATGGCATTAATGCACATGTGGATTTATGCAAATGAAGCATTTCATATACCCCCATGTCATAGTTGCAGCTACACGCATGCATACACATCTAGATAATTATAATCTTTGTTTACAGTATTATTCATAAGAGTATTACTGTCAGACATGCATATACTTCTTTCATTTGATCCCATATCAGCGTTATTATGGAGAATAAGATGAAATATTATATTACCTCCGATCACCGGGAAGATGAATCTTGGACGTTCGATAAAATGAAGATTTAGAAATGGAATGGATTAAATAAGTGTGTGACCAGAGTTGTGCAAGATCTATAAGCAACCTGGACACAACCGATTAAATTGTCCACGAAGAAACTATATGATTAAATCATATGGTAATTTTTGAATAAGTAAGAGCTTCCATTTAATAATTTTTATTGCTTGGTTAATAAGAGTAGTTAATATTTATCTTTTTAGATCTTATTAACATGATTGTTTATTAAATATAGATTGCACATTGGGATAGATTACCCAAACCAGTTAGATGCATCAGTGTTGTATCAACAAAGTGAGAATCGTTCTTCCGAACCTACTTGTTCAATGAGTATTTAATTTGACAATAATCGTGTGCATTGAATTGCAATTAACTCATAATCCTTGCAAATTGGAATTGTATAGCACAATGAGATGCCCAATGACGTTTTGTAGAAAAGAAGTGCGATAATAGATCGGTTTGTTGGAATTATCTGGATTTTCATGTGTTGTGAATATAAGAACGGTACAAATAGACCCTTTATTGTTGACAAGTTTATTGGAATGGTGACAATCCGAAAACACGCACATTTCACCTTCAGTTTGGCAAGGCTACTGTTGCATTGCAAGATATGGGCTTAATTAGTGGGCTGAAGGTCGACGTTTTGCTTGTTACCGGCATTAGTGTTTCGATGGGGGGATGGGAAGCACCATGTTATAACTTACTAGTTGATATACTCACTTATATAAAGAGTGGTAAAGTGAAGCTGACATAAATATGTGAGACATTCTTTCACCATGATGACCTACTGCCTAGGACTGAAGATGAACAAGAAGCAACATGCAGAGTTAGGGCACTCATTTTCTATTATATTAGATGTAGTGTTCTTGCAGGTAGTATTGAAGACTTGGTCTCGCTTAGGTAAGAAATTGAATTCTTTTAAACTATTTTCTTAATCGAACCATTCCTCTCATTAATAATTCCTCTATTGTCCTACTCCATTTATGTGAATTGGAAGACCGTGCACAGTTGGCTTGTGCTGCTGCTTTTTTAGTGTACATGTACTCCGAGTTGGACAAGGGTGCGAAGAACATAAATCAAGAGTTTATAGTTTTTTCACAGCATTGCAGGTATATTTTTGTATTAAATATGCAAATGCATAGATTTATCTTGATAACATTAATAATATGCCAGGTTTGGGCATAAGAACATTGATGAATAGCTAAATCGCTACTCTAATTATGTTGAAGTGTAGCATGAGCAAACAACGAATCAACAAAACTATGCTAAAAGTATCTCCATGAAGAGAGCGTGGTCTAAATTTATATATGGGTAAGTCCAAGGTCGAACACAAGGATACATGCTACTGGGTTATCCAAACCAGGGTTAAATATCTATGTGAAGTTATATAATGATATCTAGATTAATGTGGATGCATGCATGGTCTTTATAGTTTTTATTAGATTCAAGTTAAATTACATGAGATGAATGAAATGGAATACACACAAACAAGTACAATTATCACATGAATTAAATATATAACTATACAATATTATTTATGCAAGGATGCATCATTTGGATGCTCGGTTAATTTATTAAACAAGACGTATTAAGGTATCTAAATCCTTAAGTATATGAACTTCTAATCGTATTTAATTAGAGTTAAAAGATCCTCAATTTAGTTCAAAACTCAATTAAATAGGAGGTGAATACATATGGAGTTAATTTACCAAAATTTATACGAAAGTAAGAGCTAAAATGATTTTCATGGAAAATTTAATACATGTAAACAAGAATGCACATTGTTCTCTAAATTAATATCCAATTCTACTTCAAAATAGAACAATCCGGACATATAAGGAGCATGGAATTATGAATCCAAAGAGATCAATTTTACTAAATTTGGATGATGTATGCAAAATTTATTAAGCATCTAATCCATGGGCTTATTTGTAAACAAAAATAATTAAAAAACATAAAATCACCACAAACATGTCAAAAAAGGACCAAAATACAAATACAAGAAACTATAGGGGGCTTATTTGCAAATATCCACTTGTGGGAGTAGAAATGCAAAATGGAAGACCTTTGTGGGCTATACTACAAATATCCTAGGTGGCATGTGCTTGGGTACGTACGGCTAGGCTCGACGCGAGGCTCGTGTGGCATTTTAGGCTAGGACCACGTGGAGCTCCTCTCTGCTTCGACTCAAGGCCTAGGTACTCCGAGTAGACCTGACCAATGAGCTGGGGGCCCGCCTGCCCAGCCCGCTCAAGGGGCGGGCTTGGGCTAGGAGATTGAGGCATGGGCTGACCCAGCTCGACCCGCAAAAATTTAAAAATATATAAATATAAGTTGAATAATACATGCATTAATATGATACACTTCAAATTTTTCATATGTGCCACTAGTTTTAAATAAAATTTAACAGGTTACACGTCGAGTAAGATGTAAACTACTTATATTAGTTATATAAAATAAATGATATTAATAAAATTATTTATAATCATTAAATACCATTAAAAAAATTAAATGGAAGAAGAATAAAATGGACCATGGGTCGGCCCATGGCGGGCTTTGGACAGAGGTTTTTGAACCTCGGTCTGGCCCATGGGCCTGTCTGGCCTGCATTTTGGCCAGGTCTAACTCCAAGGATGTGCATGTTAGCTAAGTGGCTAGGGAGTCGCTCAGATCCGTCAGATCAAATAGATCCAGTGGCTTTGCTTAAGGATGGAGCAAACGGTCGTAATTCTCCTGATATTTAGATCCAATGGAACATGTGGCTTCTTCCTCATCCCTGAGCGGTGGCTCAGCAGTTGTGCTTCGACGAACGTGTTGAAGATCAGAGCATGTAATTGGAGCCCTACCGAAGATGATGGATGGTATATGAAGCCTCGACGATGGCTGAACCGTCGGGACGGTGTATCTTCACCATAGATGAAAGAGTTCATCGGAGCAGTATTGAAACTTCCTATCATTGATGACTCACAAGACCTGCAAGCTTTAGGAACGTAGCCAAAGCGTCATGGAGTGGATTTCGGGTGAAATGAAGGGTTGCGGGAAGACTGGAGGTGAATCCAAATGGGTTCACCTTCTTTGCAAGAATGAGAATGGATCAGAGTGTAATGGAATCAAATAATGCACGAAGATGAGTGATGTCTGAGATCATGTGAAGGTGATTAAATGGAACCGAGGATGTGTGTGCTTGTGGAATAAATGGGAGAAATTAGGAAGGAGCGGAATTGAATATACCTGGAAGATGAAGAAGATGATCGGAGGGTGGAATCGAAGCCTAGTCTTGAAGCTTGAGCTTCACGATCTTTGCTTGACGCAATCATTAAGGTTGCGAAGCTCGAGCAGTACCTGGAGGAGGTTTACGACAAGGCCAATGATTGCGGATCTCACAGAAGATACAACTTCTATGTTCTCTTGACTTCTCTCTCTAACTATCACCAGAGGGTGGAAGAGGCATAGAGGGTTCCTCGCACAAGGGTGGATGCTAGACAAATATCATCCTCAGCTATGTTTTGTTTGACGAGCAGTTGGTTATATCTGTGTTTTCAACCATCGTAGGTTAACAGAGCTGAGATTGATGACGGATATGAAGGAGTTGGCGAGGGTGAGGAGGGACGAACGAGGTTCAAGATGTTAGCGGAATGAGGGTGAGATGACATGTGGAGAAGCAAGGACAAAAGGGAGAAGGGTCACCAGCGAAGAGCTATGTGACCTGGAGGTGGAACCATGGGAGGTTGAGGTTGACGATGACGGTGACCATCTGATCTTGTGATTAGACGCTTGAGATAGAGGCGAGAGTGGAGCGATGAGGGCTGCTTCATCATTTTCTCAAGATGTCCTTGATTGTAAGATCCCTCGTATTAAGACCCGATCTTTTCCTCAATTTCTGCTCTGATCCATAACCAAAATAGAAAAACTACGAGCATATTATAATACTCGTCAAGACCTTTCCACCGAGTCCAAGAACATCGAAATCGGAGTCCGTATGAAAGAGATACGTGCAAAATATAGGTGTGTCGTGCTAGTTGGATCCAGATCCGAATCAGATCCCTTTAACCCAAACCCACATATAAGGGGGTGTCTAAGCCAATGGGACTTGGCCCATTGCTTGCATCATCAGCACCCTCTCATCAGAGTAAATTCCGATCACCGATTGGATGTTCGAGTACACCATTTTCAAAGAGCTCGATGCAAGGATTGTCGTAGACATGTCTGTGTACTAAGAAATGACGTAGAACTCTCATTCCAGGCGAAGGAAGCTCAAGGGAGAATGTTCCCATAGGTATGGATTTTACCCCTCTCTTATTGTCAGGTCCACACGATTTTCATACCACGCGTCTTGTGTAGTGTCTAAAACACATAGCGGTGTCAGAACTGTGTTTTGATGGATTATATGTCAAAACCTATTTCATATCGCTTCGTATTTTTGCGTTTTCCGATTGAATGGATGAATGAATGGGGAAAGAAAAATATGGTTATAATGTGGGTAATAAAAAGAACAAGGGGGTGTGATTTATTTCACGATTGGAACAACTTCGTGGATGTCATCAAAGATGAATCCAGAAACCGTCCAGGAAGATGATCGATCATGCTGGCCCACAAGATTGATATTGCATGTTTGGTTGATCGATCATCTGGGAGTGTAGATACATATGGAACTAAAATTTGATGCAAATTCTCTAAAAGGATATATAATCATCTAGGACATTGTAATATACGATAAATGCATAGATTTATGGGAATAAATTGATAAATGATTGATATTGGTCCTTTATAAGTTAAAGTGAGTCAAATCAATGCAGTGAACCTCCAGAAGTTGAGAGCATCTTGAGCATCTTTAAAATAATTGAGGGGGATATCCATATCTATATAATTACTCTGTGTTCAATGGAAGCCTTTCTCATTGGGTTCTTGTCCATGTCACAGTGATTTAATATTAAGTGGCATGCGAGTAGTGGAGTAGTTGCCAACAAGGGAGGGGCATGCACCCTTGAGGCCCTAAGTAGAAGCCTAGATGGTCGCGACCCCAACTGCTATTACGTTGCTGCGGTGGTTAGAGGACATGTTACTTGGCATATCAAGGTGCTAATCTGACATTGTTTGGCCTTAGTGCTTTCTTGTCTTTAACCCAATACATAGAGAGCACACTAAGTAGTCATGGTCGGCGGTCTATTGCTTCACTCTTTTAATTAGGGTTAATGCTCATGTTATGGGTGGTGTATGCCATGTTAGTCGGCATTCCAGGTGGGAGCACTAAGAGGAGAGTTGATGAAGCGCTAATCGGCTAATCTAATTAAGTCTTGTTGTAATACGAGCCGATTAATAGGTCATCCGAAGGAAACTAAAGATCTCTGTGAAGAGGGCTTGGCTTAATTTATACATGAATAAGTCCACGGTCGAACACAAGGATACGAGCAATTAGTCTATTTAATTAGGATTCAAACAATCTAGGTTAAGTGATTAAGGTATATAGAAATCAAGTTCCGTAAGACATAATGTATGCATGAATTTTTATGGGTTTTTATAATGCAGGTCAAGTTAATTATATACTAAAAATGGACAATAACGTAGCAAAAATGAATAAGTACCACACATATGCATAAAATCACATACTATCAAGCTCCTAAATAAGAAAAAAAATAAAGTCAAAGAATTATCATCAATTGATCCTAAGTGAATCGATGTAAGCTCCAAAATCCATATATCAGATTAATCAGATTAATCCATTAGTTGTAGTTTTTATTGTCTTAGTTGAGTCGAGTAAATAATAGGTCCAAATCCCTTAATAATATTCATGTTCCTAAAATTAGTTTCGTAGATTGGACTTAGCCAAAAAAGGTTCTTCTTGATAATAGAAATTTTTGCTAGGACGGTTCTCATGCATCATTTAGGATAGATTTTATTTTTATGCACAGATCATTTTGCATGTAGATTGCTGGAGAAAGGTATGCATTCTCTACTTTGCATGCATCGTTGATTTCATCACGCATCGGCTTTTCCGACTTCCTTCCTCCATTTTCTCTCAATCAGGATAAAAAAGGAAATGGGAAAATTTGTTAGGATATTTTATTTGAAAACTACTCAAAAAAAGTGATAACTAAAATAAAATTGTGACTGCTAAAATAACTTGACCCTAAAATTAAACGTAACGATATCATTTTTGTATCGGGGAGAGTAACCCCCTCATCAGACACATGTACTTACCTTCAGACAGAGTGGGTGAGGATGTACTCCTAAGGATAGAGCCCAAATCCCTAGACTTGTGCCCTAAGCACCTGTATATCACTCTTTGGTTCATGGTCGCACTTGCAAGCACTTTCCTCCGACTTTAAAAAATCGTTTTGGTGTGCTCAGCCTCTTATCTCCCTTTGGGTCTGATATAACCCAACAGCCCCGACAGATGGTTCCACTGTTTGGGGAGGTTTGAGCACGTATGATGGACGGTAGGGTGACATCACCCTGTGTGTCTTTGTTAAGTAACTGTTTATCATTCACTAAACTAAAATTGTAAAGATAAAATATCAAACTCTTACGGTCTCCACTTGTGTTCAGTTGGTGAATTGAGGGTTTGTTTTGTATTTGTTTGCTTAGAATAAATAACCCTCTATGCACTTCGTACCTTCATTCATTTTCTTCTTCTTGTTTAACTTCGTGATCTCACATCTTTCCTTTTGACATTGAAGATATAGGATTGGAGTACTTTTTGTTTGGACTTTGCGAGCTTATCTTTGTATACTCTAGTTTGCTCATCTTCACTTATTCATGATGACTCTTTTCACGGATATTCTTTTTTCTCTACATCACCATTTCTTTCATCAATAAATCCCTTGTTTGAGATTGACTCAAATCTCGAAATATCATTTGAGACTCCATCATTTTTTAGGACCAATTGAGTTCCTTACATATTTTCAGAGATGGTTTTGGAGGACTCGATGGTACCCAAGGGAAAGGCACCTATGACTAGCTGCATGAGATTAACAACACGATCTTGGCTTCTATACATGCTATTCAGGAACAGTTGAGTAAGTAGGTCAACATCCAGGCCGGTTTGAGAGACATGATCTTAGAGCTGAGGAACGACAGAGGAGAGCAGAGAGAGGAGAGAGGAGAGAGAGGAGGATGAATAGATGAGAGGAGGTGGGAATGTTGGAGGAAATGAGCATCAAAGAGTAGATCTGATTATTGAGACAGACAGAGCATATTTTTTCTCGATTTTTATCTTATTTAAAAATGACAAAAAATAAAAATCCAAAAATCAAGGTGTTCTACGTACATAGAGTACCATAAAAAATCACTTTGTGCAAATGAACGATTTTTGTTTTGGTTTCTTTGTGAAAGTTGTAGATCTCCTCAAGACGAGCAACTTTTGTGAAGAAACTTGTTCGATCCGAGGTCCTAAGCTATTTATCATGGATTTTTCTTTATATTTTATTTTCGAATTTTTTGGGGCTGACACGTGGCATCTCCTGGAGTTGCCACGTGTCATCCATTTTTGGGATATATATACATACATACGTTTTTATAAAAAAATTTAAAAATAAAGACCCCGCACGTGCTGGGCACGTGCCCCCCCCCAACACACATGCACATCACGTGCCCTTCATCTTCCTTTGGTCGATCTCCCACTTTCCCCTTTTGGGGCGGAGCCGCCTCCGCCCGCCGTCACCCCTTGATTGTCGTCGCCGCCGTCGTGATTTTCCATGATCTCCCTTATGCGTATCTCACCGACCGCCGCCCCATCTCACCTCCACCACTCTTGCGCATCCCCGCCCTCGTAATCAATCACACACCACCTTCCACTTCTGGACACCTCCAATCTCGCCCAAATCCCATGCGGACCCAATTGATCCTAATCGTCGCCACTTAGACCATCACAGATCTACTGTCTTCCACAGCCGGTCGACTCCTCTGCTATATAACTAGAGCTCCATCCCTCGTCTTCAAGCCATCCCACACGTCAGTTCCTGCTCCATCTCTATGTCGTTGAGTCGCTTCGGCAACGTTCTTTGCCCACCGCTACCACCTCACCGTTCAATATTCATCTCCACGGTACATTGCCTTCGCATCTCCACCAAGCTCCTGCAACTACCGACTGCCAGTGGTACCTGCCACCACCGCAACAAGCTTCATCGACGACGCAACAAACTCCTTCGTGCCTCACCGACAGACGCAAGGGCGTCATCTTCTCCACCAACCGCTACCATCATATTACGATATCCCTCTTCTACTCCACCATCACCTACAATACCAATCATTCCTCCCAACAACCCCACCTTCACCTCAACTGTACATCGCATGTGCATCTTCACAGAGCTCTTGCAATCTACGTTGTAGAGTTTCCCAACTGCCATAGCTACTTCATTGTCTTCAACGACCTTCCTCTTCACCACCGTCTCCAGCTAGTGGCTTCTCCTCCAAAATATTCCAACTTCCAGCCACCTCGCATTGTGCCATCTGGAGCAGAAGGCTCCACTGCTCCTCCACCTTCGCCCTCTGAAGTCGTTGTTGGAGCGAAGCCACCTCCCCCGACGACCGTCGATCATGTGTCAGCTATCACCTGCCTCCGCGCCTCAACCATAGTCATCGGCCACTGCCCACAGCCACCATACTCTGCCGCATCTACCTTCCTCCGCCGGCTGTACAGACCAAGGGAGCACGTGCAGAGCACGTGCATCCCTGGGAAGTTTGCGGAAAAACCCTGGAGGTCCCTCATTTCACCTACCAATCCAACCACTCCAGGGTCACGTGCCAAGCATGTGACCACTATAAATTTTGCAGAAAAGCCACATGAGGTTCAGGTAATTATATATTAGTCCCTCTATTGCATTTTCTAGTTTATTTATTTTATTGTAATTATGAACAGACCCCTATGTTTTTTCATTATGTAAACAACTTTGTTGCATCATATTATTATTTAAACATTTCTCAATTAGTTTTTTATATTGTGGCATGATTGTAACATTTTTATGCTCTTTGGTTAATTATTAATAATAGATTTTATGATTAATTGCATAATTTACACTATCAGTGCTTAGAAATTCATAGATAATTAACCATCACTCCAAAAATTACCAAAAAATCACGGATCATAGAATAAATTATATTTACATTGTGCCAAAAAAGAATTGCATTTTCATGCACATTTTACTCTAAATAATTCATTTTGTGTATTTGAGTGACTAATTTTCAATATGTATTAAATTCTACATTTTTAGGATATAGGATTTTTTGAGATATATTACCTAGTGATATATCTTAGATAATTTTATTTCTTGAAAATAAATAGATTTAATATTTATTATAAATAAGTATTTAAAATCACACTATTTGCATTCACAATTTCAATAAATATTCATCTTACATCCGAAAAATCCAAAAAAAATTGTAAAGCATTTATTTCATCATTATTTACTCTCATCTAAGTTTCATAATTTTTGGATATCGATAAATATCGATTTTTCTAGTCCTTAAAATTGGCCACATTTGCATTTGCATCCAAAAAATAGCATAAAAATGCCAAAAATATCTGTTTCGAAAACCGCACACAAAATTTGATAGACATAATTCTAGGTTGCTCCTTTGCCTCCTTGAGTTAGACCTTGGGACATGCCCAAATAAAATAGACATAAAGCCACTCGAATTAAATTGAATCGATTAATTATGGTTATTTTCTTGATTGATTCTGATTACTTGCCTACTACGAAACGACAAATTTAACATGATAATTCACGTAAATTAACATAGGGAAATCGTGACTCACCAGGCTTCAATTCGTATTCAACTTCATGTTTAACTGAGCTTAACCAATTAGCCATCTGATATTGCCTAGGATTATATGCCACGTCCATTGGTGCATCTCTACCCAACTTTAATTGACCAAGTCACGCTCGCATAAGTGCTTGATTTTGCTCGGATTCTACCAACCTAGACAACACTACATGCAGTAGGTCCTCTCATTCTACCTCCTCTCCATTATGTTTCTTAGGAGGCATCTTTAATGAATCTTCATCACCTTCATCAAAGAAAGGATTGGGGTGATATCTACATGAAGATAATGAAATCGAATCGATCTCACCAAGGCAATGTTCTTCCTTAGTGAGTAGAGAAGAGAAGGGGTTGGTTGAGATGTAATCACCCCAAGGAGGGAATCATGATACATTGGTTCAGAAAAAGGATTGTTTCCAAATAGGGATGGTCCAGTTAAAGAAGAAGAAGAAGAATGGGACTAGACCATTGAAGACATGATATTTGAGTGGTTCAACGATAAGCTCGCAAAATCCAAGCAAATATCCGACCAATTATCCATCTTTGAATTCAATAGATAGGGAATTGGAGCATGCTTGATACAAAAAGATCTAGTTCTACTGGGCACGTGAATGTGCGGAGTTACTCATATAAAACAATCAATGCAAGCCCTTTTGAATTATTTCACCAACTCAACACTGAAGGCTAGGGATGATGGCCTTATTATCTTATCTATTTTAGTTGGTGATAAATGCAAATCTTGAAAGAGTTAACGAGCTGTTAGGTGCATGTATTTCCCTAAAGACTGGCCAAATTCTTATGACTAGTTGCACCCACTTTAAGCCAATATGGGATTAAGTATGGACCGTAAAAATACGGCTACCCATTACTTGAGGATGGAACCTTACACAATGTCCTCTAACCCACCCAATCTGCTAAGGAAACCATATCGTTTATCAGCTACCTGCATGTTCTCACTGAGAAGTAGCTAATCATTTTTATAGAACCAATAGTCCATATGAAAATCCTGGCATGGCTCTATCATAGTGTTCGTATCTCTCTCACTTGCAAGTAAATTCAAACAATGAGGGCTTTTTGCACATGTAACACAAGGTTGCTTTTATTCCAATTTAATTTAGTCAACTTGCATTAATTCATTCTCGATTTCAGGAGTTTTGGTATCAGTTGAATTAAGTGACCACAAACATCGCCTAACGTTCAACCCCTTTTTCCTTTTCCTTAAGTTGAGAAAACTGAGGGAGAAAGCGAAAAACGGAATGCAATCAGAAATCAATGATGCATGCTTTCGTTAGAGATACTTACAGCGCTTCCCAGCACTCTCCATGCGGATGCATAACTGAATTTATAAATCTAGCTATATGATGCAAGTCAAAAAAAAGCCACACCTAAGCAGTAGTTCTATTATCAATGAAGAAATCAATTAATTTGACTAATAGAATGTATGCTACGTACGTCTATGAATCTCCTAAGATTTTTGCAATTGTGTATCACATGAGATTGTGGGGGGGTGTCGTGACTTTTACGAAATAGATCAAGCAAAAGGACCTACAATATGTCTAATTTCGTGTAATGCTTGAATCTAAAACTCACTCAAGTTGAGAACCACTCTCGACACAACCACCACACAAAAATAATAAAGTCCACGTGACTTCGTTACACACGTGAGATCTCAATCAAGAACCATTGTAAATAAGCGACTAAGTAACAAATAATTACAGCACTATAAAATGGACTCAATTAATCTAAATAATCTCTCTACTAAATTAATTGCTTCATGGGCTCTCCAGTAAGTAACTCCAAGCTCCTTGCCTTCACGGTCCTTTGAGAGTCGTTGGCTCCACGGGCCTTCCACAAATTAAGAAATTATTAGAAAAATTTTAGAGAGATTAAAATGATTAATTATGAAGAAATCACACAACAACGCAAGACGCAATCAATCGAAACAAGCTCAAAAATAATAAACCTAAAAATCGCTAAATGAATATTTGACCCTAAAAATGATCACAAAATGTGCTGCATCCCTGACAATGGTGCCATCTGATGAATCTCTAAATGCATGTATTAAAATGTATATGTTGTAGAACAGGAACTCAACATATCACACAAAATTGAATAAATGATATCCACGATGAGGATTTGGCTTGAATTTATAACCTGGGAAGTCTGGGATCAAACAAAAGGACGCGAGCAATTTTTGATTAAAGTTTAAATGTCAAAAATTTTAAGTGGTAATTTATAGGTAAATTATGTTGAAAAAATGCACAATTCATAATAATGATGATTTTCAACACATTTTTATGCACTTAAATTAGATGAAGTCAATCATGCACAAACTCGATTGGGTCTAACACAATACAATAAGACACACGATAAAAAGACTTGTGTTAACTACATAAATTTCCTGAATTTATTGAATAATAATTAAGGCATAAACAAGTCAAGTGGTGACTTAAAGCCTCAAATGAAACTCAATAAAATATGTCATTTACTTTCACTATGATGCTTAACAATTTAGTAAGAAGTTAAATCCCTTATTATCCTAATGATAATGAATAATTAATAATGAGTCATTAAGATTCAATATGCGATTCAGATTTAATTTCTCATAAAAGGACCTCTTCCAATTTTATTTAAAGATCAATTTAAGCTCTTACAATTTGGAATATTTTAAACGTGATTTTTAAGTCAAAATTAGCAACAAATCACACCAATAGATGGAGCAATAAAAGAGCTTTCAAACGAGACCAAAATCACATTCGGTTTTATATGTAGAAAGATATTCAAAGTTTAATCCAGAGGCATTTTTGCGAGAAAAACTACAAGTTTTTATTACAAAACATGACAAAATTGGACAGAGATGCTAATAATAAAACCCGCAGGGGCTAATATGAAATTTATACAGTATGGGAGGACTTATATGCAAATAGTAAAAACTGGAGAACAGTCGCTTCAAATTTCCCCCTCACGTGCGCAAAGCATGTTATCCGGCTAGGCTTAGTCGGCAACGCTCGGTCCACGTAGCACTTGCTGATGCTTTGAGGCTGGTTTAGATGCAGGTTCAAATCAAAAACTTCATGGTCGAATCATTGCCTTGAATTGGTGACGTGGATCAATTAACCTTCTAATCTCGCCCAATTGGAGAGAATCACTGGTATATGCTTATCGGTATGTTCTTCTTCTCCTCTGCTTAAGGCGGTGCTTGCGCTGCGCTCCGGTGATGTTGATCTTGCTCCTCCTGGGTCCTCTTCCTCTTATTAAGGTCAAATGATTGTCCTAAAGGCTCCGCAAAGTCGGGGACGAGCAAGGGATGAAGATGAAGCCCTAATGCCATCTTGTCGATGAAGCGGTGTAGAGGGATATAATGGAGATCGGAGCTCTGCTATGATCTCCGATCATTCAAATCTTTCAACCCTGCAATGTTAGTACAACCAAGGTACGAAGCATATGCGAGTTAGCTAGAGCAATGAAAGGAAAAATGAGGAGTTATTCGGTCGTGAAGGATCAAGCCCATATGGCTTCTCATTCATGTAGAACTAGAACCTGGATCGACATGGATGCGAAGATGGAGAAGCGAGTGGGTTGAACATGATATTACGCGTGGTTAATGGAGGTATGTGGATGAATTCCGAGTCCTCAGATATAAGATTAAGGATGGAACTTAGATGAGATAAAATGGTGAAAACAAGATCAAACAAAGTTAAAGAATTTTACCAGGAAATGGAGGGTTGAATCAACGGAGTTGAAGAAGACTTTTTTGCCTTAAGATGAGGTTTCAAGAACCTCAGGCCGTCGCTCGGTCTTCTAGGTTGGAGAAGTGAGCTCAATAAGCCGCAGGTGTGGCTGAAAGACATCAGAGAATACGTGGATCTCACTGATGAAAAACATTCCATCGTCACGCTCAAATCCGAGATCCCTCTATCACTGGGAGTTGGACAAGGCTGAGAGGTTTCACCTGAAGTGGCGGATGAGTTGGAAGTTGGTCGGCAGTGGGTTTGATTGTGTGGTGGTTTGGGATTTGGTGATGAAAGTGGTTGTTTCAGCTACCACTTATGGTTGGGGAAGAGAGGGATGAACTGATCCAGATAATTGGCGAAGATTAGAATTGAATGGAGATTAATTGGGTGGTGGTTGCGAGGTAGAATGATTTAAGAGGGCATTGTGAAAATGGCGAGAAGTTAAGGGCCGACGAAGATGTGCGTCTGTTAAAAGAGGTGGGCGGTGGTTGAAGGAGATAGGATGGCCATTGGATCTGGGAATCCAACAGCTATGAGGGATGTGCTAATGGAGCGCTCTGATCAGATCTGGAGATCAGATCGAGCGGTGAAAGACGGGGCAATTGAGATTGGGTTGCAACCTTCTGATCTGATGATCAGACAGTTCACAAAATGAACGGAAGAGAGAGTAGGGTCGAGCTGCGTGGCAGGAGGAGAATGCTCCACGTGGCTCAATGATAATTAAGAATAATACATAAAATAAAGAAAAATTAGAAAGAATTCGATAGAAGATGAATTAGAAAATGTCATGAACATGAAAGTTGTAGATCTACAACTTTTATGTAGAAGTCAAAAAGATCAGAGGTCATCTATACATCAATAAAAACTAAATACTAATTAAAACAATATAAAATAATTTTCTCTAATTTTTTCTTTTGCTTATTTTTTTCATTTATTTTCTTTTATGTTAATTTATTTATATACAATGTTATACTAATTTTTATTAGAGATTTGTTAATAAGAAAATATTATGTCATAATAGGGTTATAATAATATAAAGTAATTAGTGTACATTATATAATGACACACTTTATAAATTAATGTTAATTGGGTATTGTTGAATTACTTAAGAAAGAGAGACAATGATGATGATTAATGATGATAAATTTGGGATTTACCACCCCTGAAGATCAAGAGAAAATGACCTTCATTTGTCCATTTGGGACCTACGCCTTCTACAGAATGTCGTTTGCATTATGCAATGCTATGGTGACATTTCAGCGATGCATATTGGTTGTATTCACATATATGGTTGGATGTTTTCTTGAGGTTTTCATGGATGACTTCTCGGTCTACGGAGACAGCTTCGATCAGTGCCTATCTTATTTAGACCGAGGTCTAAAGAGATGTTGTGAAGTAAATCTTGTGCTCTCGTGGGATAAGGGCCATTTTATGGTGACCGAGGGTATTGTGTTAGGCCATGTCATATCAAAAGGTGGCATGGAAGTAGACCCTACGAAGGTGGACGTCATTTCTAAACTCGAGCCACCTACAAATCTAAAGCAAGTCAGATCATTCCTAAGTCACGTCGATTTCTACTGATGATTCATCAAAGATTTCAGTAAAACTGCATGTCCATTTACTGAGCTTCTTGGCAAGGAGGCAGACTTTATCGTTGATGGCAAAGTCCTCCATGCATTTAACCAGCTGAAAGAACTGATCAATCAGGCCCCTATCCTTCAACCGCCAGATTGGTCTCTCCCGTTTGAGATCACGACGGATGCATCATATTATGCAATTGGAGCGGTTTTAGGACATTGAAGAGGAAATATACCATTTGCAATTCACTATGCTAGCAGGACTCTAGACGAAGCTCAGAAAAACTACATTGTCACTTAAAAAGAGCTGCTAACAGTCATCTTTGCCCTGGAGAAATTCAGATCCCACCTGCTTGGATCCAAAGTGATCGTTTATACAAACATTCTACCATCAAGTACTTACAGGCCAAGAAGGATGCCAAACTGAGACTTATCATATGGATCCTTCTACTCCAGGAATTTGATCTTAAAATCTCTGATAAACATGGAGTTAAAAATGTGGAGGCAGATCACTTGTCAATATTACCAGGTCTGGATACTCATGTGTAGATCTTATTGTCGACTACAGAAAGTTTTCCAGATGAAGTCATTCTGCCAGTCACCTTGCTCCCCTAGTTCACGGATATTGTGAATTATCTTGTGTTCAAGAGAACTTCACAAGATTGGTTGAAGCTGAAGGTCGACAAATCTCTATCGGATATTCATTTCTATTAGTGGTAGGATCCATATCTCTTTCGTGAGTGGGCAGATTGCATTCGAAGGAGGTGCATTCCTCAGGAGGAAGTCCAAAGTGTCCTCGAGCATTGTCATAATTGAGAATCAGGAGGGTGCCACTTTGGAAGAAAAACAACAACAAAGTTCTACAATGTGGCCTTCGGTGGCCGACACTATTCAAAGATGCAGAAGACTTTGTTAAACATTGCACTAACTGTTAGAGACTGGGCGATACTATTGGAATGAGAGACACAATGCCTCTGAAGTACATTCAGATTTCAAACGTGTTTGACACGTGGGGTATTGACTTCATGGGCCCATTCCCCAACAGTAAGGGTTTTGAGTATATTCTGCTTGTTGTCGACTATGTGAGTTGCTGGGTGCATGCTATCCCAACCCGAGCCGCCGATAGTCGCATTGTCTGTCGGTCCCCAAGGGAAAACATCATTGCAAGGTTCGGGATCTACTAAATTCTTATATCAGATGAGGGTATACGTTTCATCAATAGAGAGGTGAAGAAGCTGAGAGAAGAATTTTGTATTGAACATCATGTCGCCTCTCCATACCACCCACGGTCCAATGGCATGGTCGAATGTTCAAATATGGAGATAAATACAATTTTGTAGAAACTTGTGTGCCATGTTAGGAAGAATTGGTCACAGATTCTTGATTCGGTACTTTGGGCCTCTCGGACAGCCTACAAGTCACTATTAGGAATGTCTCCCTACCACTTGGTGTACAACAAAACCAGGCCATTTGCATGTAGAACTCATTCATAAATCTTTATGGGCAATCAATGTCTCTAATTTGGATCCTAAGAAGGCCGGAAAGAATAAAAAGACGGATCTTAATCGACTTCTCGAATTCCGTGAGTATGCATGCGACAATAGCTTGATGTACATGGAGAAGGTAAAGAAATGACATAACAAGCACACCCACTATAAGACTTTCGAACCGGGTTAGAATGTTTGGTTGTTTGATGCAAAGCTCAAATTATTCCTAGGGAAGTTGCAGAGCAAATGGACCGGGCCTTTTAAAGCGAAGCATGTGCGTGATAATGGAAGCATTTTTATATCTGGTTTATCAGCTAACGCACAAACATTTGTGATCAACGAGCAGTTACTTATGTCTTATCTTGAACATGATATGTTTCTGTCTGTAGTAGATTCGGTTCAGGTGGTCTATGATGAAGAGCTTACAACCTTAACATCATCACAATCAGATGAGGCCATCAAAAACATTTTGATTAGTTTATCTTTTTCTTTTTTCTTCTTTCATTCTTTTCATTTTCATTTTTCAAATTCTTTCTTCCAGTTTCCCTTATACTTAGGATATGCTTCATTCTAAGTACGGGGCATGAGCGTCCTTGGGTTATTCTTCTTCTATCCCTCACCCGTCTCCTCAACTCTTGACTTTCTGTGTATACTTACGGATAATTATCCTAAGTATAGGGGGAGACAGATCGAGTCGATGATTCATTTATTCATTCCCACCCTAGACCCGCCCTGCGTGTAGAATACAATCTTCTATACTTAGGATTAATCGATCCCAAGTATCGGGGACAATCGACTTCTTATTCTTTATTGAGTTGTTGTAGTGTAGACTTTTCTATACTTAGCACGAGTTATGTCATCCTTTTCTCTTCGGTCTATGAGAACCTATCTCAAGCTAAGCATAGGAGGTCAATATATACTATGTATATATATTTTATCCATAACCCATACTTTCGTATTTTTAATAATATGGCTAATCGATAATAAGAAATTAAAACACACATTAAAATTCGTTGTATGTATAGATTAATAAATCAGGTAAAAATATTTTGCAAAATATTTGAAAATGGTTGCAAAATCTTTTTGAAAAATCTTTTAAAAACTGTTTGGAAAATATTTCGTAAAATATTTTCCAACTTTTGTAAAATTGTTTTGTTTGAAAAAATTTCTTTTTTGTGTGAATAAAATGTCTCGAAAATCTATTTGCAATTGATTTGGAAAATGATTACGAAAATAGTTTGGAAAACCTATATATATTGTTTGAAAAATCTTTTCAAAATGATTTTAAAATTTTTTTAAAATGTTTGTAAAAATATTTGTCAAATTAGTTTGCAAAATAAGTTTTCAAAATATTTGCAAAAATATTTTCAAATTAGTTTGAGAACTAGGTACATAATCCAAGCAAATAAAAATCTTTTACAAACCAAGCGCATTAGCCTGTAAATAATAACTAAATCCTTGTAATACACAGTGTAAATTCCTAAAACCAAACTACTGTAAATAATAAGATGCATTCTCGTGTAAATAGATGCACATAATTATTTGCCAAAACTTTTTGTTTTCTAAAAAATCCCTTAAATTTTGCAAAATTAAAATCCCAAAAAAATGCAAAATCTTTTTCAACATTGCATAAATATTTGTAACATTTTTCAAAAATATATAGAAATTTCAAAATCAGAAAATTGCATCACAAAAGTATTTTCTTGCATTATACCTTGCATCTGCATTTTTCGGAATAGCATAGACAATTGAACAAGTCCAAATAAAGTCTAAAGAATGGATCTTAGTATAGACCTTAATACGCTTAATTTCAGAGGAACCATTGAGGACTGGAATTGGAGATATTTTAGATCATGTTGACTTAATTCTTTAGGTTCCATAAGACTATATTCATGAGTCAATTCAATATGCCTAAATAGAACCCTTCACATTATCCGTAAGACTCTTGAAACAGTGACTTGACTGGAAACCTTGCACCTAGCACTTAGCTCAACTCAAATGGATGAAAAATCTCGGAGTTTAAGTCAGGACGATGCAAGGCTGCTTAGTCAAGGTTGGCTCAGGAACCATTCTTGAGGATTGCCGACACTGGCACTCTAACCCACTACTTTTGGTAACAATGATATCTAAAGACTGGAGATGGATTGAGACAATGCTTCGGATGAGGAATGGTTTATCGGCGCAACTTTTTCCAAGACCCCCAAAAATGGGAGGAACAAAAGATGCTATATCCACCGAGGTGCAAGAAAGAATGCAGAAGATGTACAAAGTCAAAGAAAATATCCAAAGAAGCCTACACCCAAAATTCCACAAAAATTTGAGCTTCAAAAAATTCCTATTCCTTGATGAAGAATCGGTTACATTGACCGATTTCATAAGGGAATGAAGACTACACTGGTCCATTCCTACTTCTTTTCCCATTCTTCTAACTTTTCCCCCATTTGTTTGTAAAGACTAGGAGCACCTGACCTTAGAAGGGAGTAGTTGTCTCCATGAGAATGAGTTACCAGAAGAGCAGACGCCTTGATGGTTCAACGATTTTGTCTGGGGAGAGCTGAATAATTTCACATGCATGGTTTTATCACTTCAAGGTAGCAAGAGTATGCGACTGAGAGGATGGTTCTCACCTGACTATGAATTGGACTGATTAATAGGAGTATGGAACCTAAGGGTTGTTATGTCACACTTCCTGACTTCCATGTAGTTCCAAATACACCATTAATCCAAAGGCCTTCCGAAGCTCCAAAATTTGACTTTATTAAGACGAGTTTAAAACTCAAAAATTATTCCAAGTTATTTCATTTTCTTTATTTTTATTTCTGCACTTATAGGCATAAGTGTTTGCTAGGGACTAGAAAAGGCAAGTATAGGAGGTGATGAATTTCCATTTCATCATCTTTATTCTTTTATTTTGGCCTTAAATCCCTAGCTAAATGCATGTATATATCATTAATTTATCAAAACAAACATTTTTTAATTTGTACAAAATAGTATAAAAATAATGTATATTTATCATATTTAATTCCAAAATTAAAGAATAAAGGAAGATAAGATAAAGAAATGAGACATCGTAGGCGTTGAGTGACCCTAGCCCCCGAGACTCGGCCATCATGATGACTTAATCAATAAGGAATAAAATAGGGGGAGCTAGGGCATCCAATTGTACAGCTCAGACATTCTAAATACCCTAAAAATATAGGCCAATAATTACCTTTTAGAGATCTATTTTATTCTTTATTAATTATACATCAAATAAATAAACTTTGTACATGAAATTTATATATATAAATACATAGAAAATATAAAATTTATTTCATGCAAAAATAATGCAAATTATACATTTTACATACTGAATAAAAATCCAAAATCCAAACTTCATAGACATGTATCTCCTCCATATGAACTCAAAATACACCAAAATCATTTTAATTGTATATAACTTTTAATAAACTATTTAATGAAGGTGGTTTCATTTAAATTTGGTATTAAGATGTGAAAGTTAAGTTTTAGACACCAATTGCACAATATACCTGAATAAAATATTCATTTTATTTAATTTTAGTTCATTATTTTATATTTTTATAATTTTAATGATCTTTACAGTGTATGTACATATTCAAAATAAAATAAAACCATAAAAATACACTAAAATAAAATAATATAGATACATACATTTATGAATATACTATATGCATACCTATATAATAAATACATCTATATATTTAAGTGTACATATTATATCGGAAATAAAATAAAATAAAATAAAATATATTTATGTATATTTGAAAAAACTATAAATATATAAATTAAGTGTATAAAACAATAAAATAAAAAATTCAAAATAAAAATAAAATCTTCAAAACATATGTTAATGTATATATAAATATACTTATGAAAATTAACTTGTAATAACAATGCCATAAAAATAAATAAAAATATAAATTAAATACTGCACAAAAATAATAAGCATTTTTTATTTTATAACCTAAAATTAATAAATTCATTTATTATTATTTATCAATTTTACAAATAATTTTTTGTTATCTTTTTCTTGGTTGGACCACCTGGATCAACCAGGATCCTCCGTTTGTTGATTGGCGGGTCAACTGCCTGCCCCAGGCTTTGACCTTTGTCAGAACTTCATGGGACTCCCAACTTCGCCAAATTTCCAACACCGCCTTCTTCCTCCTCTTGCCTCGAGCCTTCCACCCCAGTGTCGAGTATCCGTCCCTCACCCACGCCCATCCTCGAATCCTCACCGACCCCTGCTTAATTCTACGTAATCTCCCCTCGAAAATCAGTAACCCTTCACCCATAAATAAACTCCCATCACCCCTTTTGAAGGTTTGATTGTCATTCCTCTGTTTTTAGCCCCTCAATCCTTCCTAAAACACATAAGCTTCATGACATGGAGCTGTTGGTCGAAGATTGCAGCGAGGAGGACCTCTGGAATCAGTGCATCCGTCACCTCCAGCCGTCGCCATCAAGGTTCATCTCTCGGCCCTTTAGGCCGATCGAGCCATCTTCCCTACTATTTCTTAGGTAACCTTAGTTATAGTTTTTGATTAGTTTGGAAGATTTTCATTTCAATTTGTAGGTTAACTTCAAATCCATCTTCGGCGTACATATGAAGCCCCGCTCCAAGCCGTGTTTCATCGTGATATACCACTAATCAACCCACTTTTCACCCCACTATCCACCCAAAAGCCCCCCTTGATTCATGCACTGAATAGAGGATTCGAAGCTCCCCTCTGTCACCACACCGGAGCTGCACCCCTTTCATCCATCCATAAGGTCTTTGACCTCGTCTTTTGGACTGAAGTGTTCGCCTCGAGTCGAAGCTCCTTCCTGTGCATGTACTATGCAAAGAAGAGGGCATCCAAGTCATAGTCAAAACCCATGGGAGTTCCCAAGCATAAGACCACCTAGGTCCCCATCAATGGGACCTGGAGTTATTTTGAGTGCATCAGCACACACGGAAAGGCCCCTGGAGGCGAAAGAGTCCATCAGCGTGAGGATTCAAGCTCGGAATAGCACTGAATAAGAGAACAATGACAAGGAGCTCGGGTGCTCTTCGTGTTCTTGTTTAACCCCCAGCATTTGTCAGAATCCTGAATTAATTCGACCTATTTTGCTATTTTTAAATCCTGAATTAATTCGACCTATTTATTTAATCCATATTTTAGGATATTTTAGACTTTAGAAACACCTAAAAATTAGCAAAAATATTTGAAAAATCATAAAATAGTATAAAAATATAAAAATATAAAAAACATTTTGTTTTGATATTTTTGACTATTTTTACCTATATTTATAATTATATTACCCTACAGTGTAGTATATATCTATATATAGTTATATACAAGTTATAATATTAATTATCATTATAAATATTTTATATTTATTTCAAATTCATATATATATTAAAAATTAAAAAAAAATATAATTTAAAAAATTTAAAACCCACAAAAACTTAAGTAAATAGTGTGCATACCTATATGCATCTATACCTATTTTATTTACTTATAAATAAAACACCCGTGCTATACGCATGTTCCCTAAGTTCAACCCCTACCAGCTTGTCCACTATACACTTTTTTGTAGGGCACTCTAAATTTTAATCC
The DNA here is from genome assembly GCA_037367405.1 of Ottelia alismoides. Taxonomy (NCBI): domain Eukaryota; kingdom Viridiplantae; phylum Streptophyta; class Magnoliopsida; order Alismatales; family Hydrocharitaceae; genus Ottelia; species Ottelia alismoides. Next base: position 3,932 of record JAZKJV010007573.1, on the reverse strand, counting down.
ACATATTGCTTCATTATTATTTGTTGATTGATTGTTATTTCAATCAGCTTGGTCTTTGTGAGAGGTCATTTCAACGACGTTGCTCCCGCCTTGTGTGGAGTGTACGACTATCTCCTCTTATCGAGTTGGTTAGACATTATGCAAATGAGTTATTCTTTATTTCAGAGTATGGAATGATTTGCAATTAATATTTATTTCATAATGGTTTGTTGTTGGCTCGAAAGATCAGTAGAAGATGGGTTGGGCATGCTGAATCTGGATGAAAAGAAGGATGAATGAATCAGGTCGATATAGGTTGCTCCCCTCCACAATTACTCTGATAAGAGGAATATATAATAGTATATATCGAGTTCATTAGTCCCACGATTGATTGGAAGAGGAGGAGTGATGAACCCAAAAATCCAACGGTCGTGTATTACACAACAAGGCGGGAACACAGAAGTCGCTGTGGTGACCGCTAAGAAATCTGGATTTAATCAACAATGAACCCACGATATATAAATCAAGCAATGAAAAACAAATGTGGAGTCAAATTTATTTTAACTCTACAAATAAGTGTAAAGTGAAAGTATGTAGAGTGTCGAACTCAGGGAGCAAGCAGGATAGATCGGCCAAAGTGCAAAATGTGATATGTGATTAATTGTCTACAATATGCAAATGTTTTTGTGGGTTTTTAAGTTTTTAATTTTTAATTTTGATTTTCTGATTTCATATTTTCTTTTTAATTTTTTAATTAATTTTCGTATTTTCTTCTTATAATAGAATATATATGCAATATAAGAAAAGAGGGACTAAGCTATTTATAAAAATAAGGGAAAATGCTCAAAATCAGAAAATAAGATATTTTTGACCTTTTTATATTTTTATAGTGTTTTTATGATTTTGGGAATTTTTCTAAATGTTTTTGGTATTTTTAAAAGTCAAAATACAAAGAAAACAATGAATTAGCTACTGGCTGAGATTAAAATGAGGATGAAAATTACTAAAGTACCTAAAATTCCTCAAATTAATTTTAAATAAAAGATAATAAAATAAGGTAACTACAGAAACTGAGTTTGCATTTTTATGAATTTTCTAGTATTTTTTAGATTTTTATGAAGTTTTTAGGGGTTTTCTAAATTTTAAGGTTTTTGTTTTGAAATTTTTAATGATTTGTGGATATATTTAAAAGACATTAAAATAGACCTAAGGTAATTTTTTTAGAATTTTTCAGAAAGGTTTGATATTTTTTTGGTATTTTCTAATGCAAATAGTAGCTAAAATACATGTTTTTTAATTTCTAATAAATATTAAAATGCAATAAAAATGTAATGCAAAAATATGGCACGAATAAGCAAGAAATATGACCCTATGATATTTTTTGGGAATTTTTTGATTAAAATGATGCGTGAAATAAATAGGGAAAGCATGCAAAAATACAAGGCCTAGCAGGGGTATAAGTGTAAATAGACAATCATCCAAGGGCCAAATTGCAATTTTCACAAAAGTTTACAACTAATAAAAGAAGTTCCTGGATCGATTACAAATACCCAAACCTGGGAGGGGTTCGTTGCAAAATTACCAAGCCCACATGTATAAACACGTGACCTGGCAGGGGTATAAATGCAATATTACGAAACTACAGGGGCAATCATGGTAGGGGTATAAATGCAATATTACAAAACTCCAGGGGCAATCATGCAAATAATACAAAAATATTACACTGCATATAAAAGTTTCTAGTCTAGAATGCAATAAGCAAAACCTAAGGAGGGTCCCTTGCAAAATGCCCTTCATCTCACGTGTATTGGTCATGTGAGGTGACGTGGTGAGGGACTTAAACGCAATTAAGGGAAGTTTAGGGACCTAAATATAAATATTACAAAACATTAAAGCGACAGATGAAAGTTTAAGTATTACAAAATAAATACACAAACGTGCGGGGGCGAGAATGCAAAATACCCCCGCAGGCGCACGATCCAACGGTGCACAGCTCTTCACTTGTCCACGTGTCAGCACCGGAGCGTACGATACCCCTTCACGATCGACAGCCAGGATTAGATCTGCTGGAGAAGATCGACGGTTGAAGGCGCTCAGATCCAACGGTCGCTGTGACTCCTGGGCGGTTGTTCTTGATCCGACGGCGAGGACGGGCGATAGAGGAACAGGGAAGGAGGCTCGTCGGTGCGAGCTTCCTCCAGCGTTCGTTGGGGCTCCCAAAATGCCCAGACGATTCTTGCGGGTCTCCTCCAGGTCTTGTGGGTCTCAAAAGCGTCGGAGTCGCTTTATAGTGTGGGCACGAGGACGGTGGAGCTCCGCCCTCCCAGGTACCTCCGGCGAATGGGAAAATGACCCCCAGGTGCTCCTTCAAGTGCGCGAGGACCTGCAAGAAATGGTGACACCATTGAGGGCAAATTGCCTCGACAGTTTGTGAAGCAAATGGTGGTGGGCGACGACGAAAACGAAGTTGGCTGGAGGTAGCTCCGGCGAGAAGATCGATTGAGCGAATCGATGGATGGACGTCGGAGATAAAGGTGGCAGATGGATCCTACGATTACTGTGGATAAAATGGGCAAAGAAAGAAGGAGAAATAAGTACCTCAAAGGAACGTTCCTGAGGTTGAAAATACCTCGACGGCTAGATGGCCGGAGGTGAGGAACTCGCCTAGATCCATGTCCAAACTCCTCCCTCGATGACTGGGGCTGGATGCTGTCACTACCAACAGACCAGAAGCACGCAAAGGTGGAAAGGATGGGACCAAAATGGGGTTCAAATTCAAAAAGGAAGATGGGGGTGTAGTTTGAAGGGTTGACGAATGGGCGAGAGGATCGAGGAATATCTGGCGAATCGACGACCCTCTCCCCCAAAAAACACAAGGGCGTGTATCCTTGGTCCAAGGGGAGAAAAAGTCGCGAAGGGTCTGATATGAAATGGTGCAAGACCGGGTCTCGAAAAATCGTCAAACATGGGAGAAAATCGATGTCTGATAGAGACACGGGAGGAAGGTTAGATTGTTGACCTTGGTCAACAGTCCAGACCTCCTGGTTGGTCCACGTGGACCAACCAGGAAAAACCTCCTGAAAATACCTTAAAAATTAATTTAAAAATAGTAAACGATTTATTTAATTTTAGTTATTTTAAAAAAAAGTGTTTATTAATTTATAAGGTATTTAAATATGATTTTTAATTATTTTTATGAGGTGTAAAAATAAGAGTTACCTTTTATAGGCTATATAGGTATATATATCTATGTATGTTATTAATTTATTTTTATTTTGTGTTTTAATTTATTTAATTTTTTGTTTATTAATTTATAAATTTGTAAAGTATTTTTATACACTTAAATATATTTTTATTTTATTTTTCTAATGTATTTTATACACTTAATAAAATATAAGTATGTATTATACAGGTATAAGTATAGGTATTATACCTATGTATTATATACAAGTATTTTTATTTTGTGTTTTCTTTTGTATTTTTATTCTGATTTTAATATACAAATATATTATAAATATTATTTACAGAATTATAAAAATATAAAATTATAAAAATAATGAATAAATAATAAAATGATTATTTAATCTGTACAAGTATACAATAGGGATCCAAAACTCAACTTTCAAACTGTAGCTCCACCAAATGTGAAACCACCGCCATTAAATAGCTTAGTTTAAACTATATACAATTAAAGGTGAGTTTGATGTATTTGGAGTTTTTATTTGCGAGATACAGGTCTGGGAAGTCGGGATTCTTGATTTTATTCAGACCATAACGTTTTAGCTATATATTATTTTTGAGTGAAATCAATTTTGTATTTTTGTTTATTTAATTATCTACAACTTTTATGTACAAAGTTTCTTTATTTGAGGTATAAAAAGTGGAACAAAAAATAGGTGCCAAAATGAATAAAGAATGAATAAAATGAATGGAGTTTTTATTGGTATTCTGAA
>JAZKJV010007572.1:0-156328 GCA_037367405.1 Ottelia alismoides | reverse complement strand
TGCAACGGAGTAGACCGACCATCAGCCGGACCAGCTCGGAGCACAGGCACAGCTACTCCACCTACCAGGCCAGTCAGATGCTACCGATGTCACGAGTGGGGACATTACCGAGCACAGTGCCCACGGGCTTCTGGCGAGCCACAGCCACAGCCTTCACAGTCACAGCCTCAGACACAACGTTCAGGGAGTTTTCGTGGTAGGAACTCCAATTTGAGGCGACAGCAGCAGAGACAGACGCAGAGTGTGGCAGGTTCTAGTGCTGCGTCAGCCAGGCAGGGACAGTTGCATACCGTTACTGAGGAGCAGGCACGTTCAGCGGCTACTGTGGTGAAAGGTATGGTCTCAGTCTTGGGCCGACCTTTCCATGTTTTATTTGATTCAGGTGCAACACACTCTTTCCTTGCTTCGAGGTTGCTTGTTTCTTTAGATAGAGTTGCAGAGACGCTATCGTCTCCATATCACATCCGAGGGCCAGGTGGCCAGTTATTTGTCATATCTCTGATAGTCAGGCACTTGCCCATACTGATTGGCGGTCATGAGATGATCGTAGACTGTTTACTCCTACAGCTTGATGAGTTCGACTTGATTTTAGGCATGGATTGGCTATCCGCTCATCATGCACTTGTTGATTGCTTTTTTGGAAGACGGTTGTCTTCAGGATTCCAGATCTACCCGAGTTCACTTTTGAGGGTACTACACATGACTCCACCATGGAGTACATTTCAGTGTTGCGAGCCCAGCGACTTGTTGACCAGGGATGCGATTCATATCTTGCTTTTGTTCGGGAGGTGTCTGATCAGGAGTCGATGATACAGGACATCCGAGTAGTCTCAGAATATCCTGACGTATTTCCTGATGAGCTACCAGGATTACCTCCTGAGAGAGAGATCGGATTCGAGATCACCTTGCTACCAGATAACACAGCCAATCTCTATGGCACCATATCGCATGGCACCAGCCGAGTTGAGGGAGCTGAAGGTGCAGTTGCAGGAGTTGCTTGACTTGGGATTCGTGAGGCCGAGCACTTCACCTTGGGGTGCTCCGGTTCTATTTGTCAAGAAGAAGGATGGATCCATGAGACTATGCATCGATTACCGGCAGCTGAACAAGAGAACGGTGAAGAACCGTTATCCCTTGCCACGTATCGATGATTTGTTTGACCAGCTCCAGGGATCTTTGGTTTTCTCGAAGATCGATCTTCGCTCAGGGCTACCATCAGCTGAGGATTCGCGAGTCAGATATTCCGAAGACAGCCTTCAGAACTCGCTATGGACACTATGAGTTTGTGGTGATGCCGTTTGGGCTCACCAATACACCTGCGGCTTTCATGGATATGATGAACCGTATCTTCCGTCCATACTTGGACAAGTTTGTAGTGGTGTTCATCGATGATGTGCTCATCTATTCACGGAATGAATGGGATCATGCGAATGATCTACGGATTGTTTTGGACACCTTGCGGGAGCACAAGCTATATGCCAAGTTGAGCAAGTGTGAGTTCTGGTTATCCCAGGTCTCATTTCTCGGGCATATCATTTCTGGAGCCGGCATTGTAGTTGATCCTGCGAAGATTGATGCAGTCATGTATTGGGAGCAGCCCAAGACTGTTACACAGATTCGGAGCTTCCTAGGATTAGCGGGCTATTACAGACGCTTTGTCAGCGGATTTTCACGCATTGTTCGCCCTCTGACACGACTGACGCAGAAGGGAGTCCCATTTATTTGGGATGATTCATGTGAGCAGGCCTTCCAGACACTGAAGGAGAGGTTGACTACAGCGCCTATTCTTGCTCTTCCTTCAGGTACTCAGGACTATGCAGTCTACACAGATGCATCTGGAGAAGGTTTAGGAGCAGTGTTTGATGCAGAGAGGACAGGTGATTGCTTACGCATCACGGCAGTTGAGACCGCACGAGCGGAACTACCCCACACATGACTTGGAGTTGGCGGCAGTTGTCTTCGCCTTGAAGATCTGGCGCCACTATCTATATGGGGTGAACTTTGAGATTTTTCACGGATCACAAGAGCCTAAAGTATATCTTTGATCAGAAGGAGTTGAACATGAGACAACGCAGATGGCTCGAGCTGCTGAAGGATTATGATTGCACGATCTCTTACCATCCCGGTAAGGGAAACGTGGTGGCTGATGCACTTAGCAGGAGAGCACATGCTGATGGTACGGCGAACTAGCTATATACATGGGATACGCTTGCTGCTTTGACCGATTGGCATCCTCAGGAGAGCGCATCCATTTCTACCGCCGTGCCTCCACGATACTGCAGTCTTTGGGATCGTATTGTAGATGGACAGAAGACCGATCCTTGGATTCATGATAGATACATGCGCGCCGTCAAGGACGAATTTGACGACTTTGTTGTGATGGAGTCTATTTTATGGAAGGCAGGACGGGTCGTTGTACCCAATGACGAGCAGCTTCGCAGAGACATTTTGGACGAAGCACACAGTTCACGGTTATCTATCCATCCAGGCAGCACGAAGATGTACCATGATCTGCGTCGACATTTCTGGTGGGATGGAATGAAGCGCGATGTGGCGCTACATGTTAGCAGATGCATGACCTGTCAGATGATCAAGGCTGAGCACATGAGACCACCAGGATTACTGCAGTCTCTCCCCATTCCCGAGTGGAAGTGGGAGAGCATTTCTATGGATTTCGTCATAGGTCTGCCTAAGACACCAGGTGGCCATGATTCTATATGGGTCGTTGTTGATAGGTTGACCAAGTCAGCCCATTTTATACCTGTCAACACGACTTACACTCCATCCAGGTTGGCCAAGCTCTATGTACAGAACATTATCAGGCTACATGGTATACCACGAGAGGTGGTGTCTGACAGGGATTCGAGATTTACATCTCATTATTGGCATCAGTTCATGTCAGCACTACAGACAGAGCTGAAGATGAGTTCTGCTTATCATCCGCAGACAGACGGGCAGAGTGAGCGCACCATTCAGACGCTTGAGGATCTACTTCGCGCATGCACTTTGGAGTGGAAAGGGTCCTGGAAGGACCATTTGCCCTTGGTGGAATTCACGTACAACAACAGCTATCACTCCAGTATTGGCATGGCACCATTCGAAGCCCTATACGGGCGGAGATGCCTCACACCTCTCAGTTGGCGTGAGGTAGGCGATCATGCTTTATATTCCGTAGATCTCTTGGAGGAGACTGCGAGAGCTGTTGATCTTGTGAGACGGAGGCTTTTGACGGCACAAAGCCGCCAGAAGAGCTATGCAGACCGTCGGAGGAGAGACTTAGAGTTTCAGGTAATCTAATTATTTTCTCCTCATCCACTCAATTATGATATATATGTGTTCAACTTAATCTTATACTAATTATATTCCTATAAATTATAGGTTGGAGATTGGGTATTTTTGCGAGTATCTCTCATGAAGGGAGTGCAGAGATTCGGTGTTCGTGGCAAGTTGGCGCCGCGATATGTTGGACCATTCGAGATTCTGGCTAAAGTAGGGAAGGTTGCTTACCGAGTAGCTCTTCCTCCACATCTTTCAGCTATTCATGATGTTTTCCACATATCCAATCTGAGGAAGTATGTTCACGACTCTCGACACGTCATCAGTTACGAGAATCTTGACATAGAGCCAGATCTGACTTATGAGGAGAAGCCAGTTCAGATACTTGACCATGCTGTGAAGAAGCTTCGCAGCAAGGAGATTTCATTGGTCAAGGTTTTGTGGCACCGACACGGCGTCAAGGAAGCGACATGGGAGACTGAAGCCGACATGCGGGCACGATATCCGCAGCTTTTCTGATGTAAGCATCAAAATAAGCTTTTGTAATTAGTTACACGATAAATGTATGGCTCGTTTTCTCTTTGAGGTTTTTATGGATTCAAAACCCTTTGAGGTTTTTATGACAATATTAAATCCAAACAAGATACCTAATAGCCTTAACTCGAGTCTCGAGGACGAGACTCCCTTTGAGGTTTTTATATTTGTAGCATCCGGTTTCCAATCAAACCCGAAGTCGTCCGATTTTGGGTCTAATGAACCCAAAAACGTTGTCGGTCAATACTAAACAACCTAAAACGATCAATTAATAATGAATCAAAAGTCGTTCGGACGAAATCGACCAAAAATCGGTCCCTTCGTAACGCGCGCCGTGAAAAGCCGCGACGCAAATTCGGAAACCGCGAAACGAACCGAGACCGTTATTAGATCCGATTCGACGATACAAGACCAACGGAATCGACCGTTCGTCAATCGGAGGTCGTTTGATATTTTTGATTCGTAAAATTTAACCTTAAACAAAAATCGTATCCGAAAATTTCGAGGGTTCAAAACCCAACCGAAAGTATATCAATATTATACTCATATTGACCGTCATTTTGAGACGATCGAAACGAGATATTGCGCGTCATAATCCGACGCTCGAGGCAAGAATAAGGTCAATTTTTATGTATAACAAATAAAGATAAATTTTGGTTAAAATAATAATTATTATTATTATGAATTCTGGTTACTGTAGCTACTGCCGTTGGCTTTTCAGGACAGCCACATTTGGCTCTTGAATTTCTCCAACACTTGGCCAATAGTGCCTCCATTTGGCAAATAGGGAAGATCTCTTTTGCCTTATATATATCACCATATTACCCCAATCTTTTTCTCTATTTTCTAGCCGTGAGAGAGGAATTCCCTGACCCTTCTTGCTACATCAGGGGCTACTCCTGTTTTCCCCATTTCTGCAACCTTCATAGCTGTTGCAGCTGTGCTCATCATCAAGCATCCAATTTCGGCTGGAAGGGGGCAACAAGTATAAGTTGCTGCTGTCAAGTTGCATGCAGTTGCTGCCAGATTTCAGCAAAAACTGTTGAGTTGATCCATTCTTCCTTAATTTGTTAATCTAAGGTACCATCCCTTTTCCCCCTCTATTGCTGCCATGCATGAATTGCAACACATTGAAAGCTAATATTGGATGTTGTGAGTTCATAAGGATAATAAGATCGATAGGTGAAATTAGTTGCAGGACAGTTGGGAAAGGTTGGATGTGATTAAAGGGGTTAATTTAAAAGCTATCACAAAATTGTAAAATAGAGAATATTTTTATATATATACTGGTTCCTGGGAATAAATAATGGATTGTTTTCTAACAATTGTTTACTTTGTGATTTTCTAAATGCCTGAAATTTTTATATCAGGAGTCTGATATTAGGTACTGGATGTTACATCAATTAGAAGAATTAAAGGAATAGTAATGACGTTATTCCTCAAAGTATGATTACTAGCCAACAAAGCACAAATCCCATCCACAAATATTGTAATTAAAAAGAAAATCCACAAATATTGTAGTTAAAAAGAAAATTCACAAATGTTTTGGATAGGTTTTGAGTCCTGTTTTGATAAGCTTAATAGTGCAACGAAATGTACCAAATTTCAAGATTTTTGTTCCACATGACTAGCACGTTGAGGTAGAGAATTGGCTGTTAAAATTTTACTTACAGAATTGGAGAGCTTATATTGTAGTTATAGGCTATTGACATGGTTTTACATAATAGTAATCACATGAATCTGTAACCCTCACCGGTGAATGAAAATGTAACTTTTACTATGGTAAAAGATTTTGAAAATGACAAATCTTACCTTGCAGTTTTGTGAGAAGTTATTTTCCCATTACTTGAATGATATGTTTAGGATAAATAACAAGAATTAGACAATGGTGATTATATCAAAATTTTATTTATCCTACAATAGAAGATATATTTCAAATTTCCAGCTCATTAAGACCCTTATAGTCTTTATTCATGAGGTGTAGTCTCAACTATTCCAAAACAATTGTTGACCAGTATATCATATCTTATTAACAGTGGTGATAAGCAAAACTTCCAAATAAGAGGTAATATAAGTTGAGTTTAGAGGTAGAGGTTACCAGTGGTGACCTTCATTATCAAAATATGATCCCAAGATATTATTAGAAATCAAGAAAGGTCATGAATACATATATATATATTGGCAACCTCTTTTCCTCATTAAAACTAGGATCATTTTCTAGTAAGAGAGGTGAGTTCACACAGCGGATAGGAAACAACTTAAAGTCGGTGCGTAATAATATAAATAAGAGCTATGGCTGGACCTTACTTGCGTTCAAAGGTCTGTGTAAACTTAGTTATCTACTTCCATTAGTATAAGCATCAACATCTTGGAAAATTCTAGGCAATTATATTGCTTAACTCTCAATAGTGCAAACTCTTAATAAAAGAGATCAAGGGTGTTGGGATATATACATAAGTGGTTACCAAGTACCTAGATCTAAAAGGATAAACACAGAGAAGAGTGTGAAAGGATTGATTAACTAAATAAGTGGGCTGATTTTGGGAATCATTTCAATAAGTGCCGATCATGGTTGCCCTTTCACCTGATCGTGCGAGGGCGCGGTGACCCTCACCTGGGCGGAGGAAAGGAAGCCCAGTTAGGGCAGCGGCCGCTTAATGCGCGGGTCTAGGATCCCAGTCTTTTACACGGTTTTTACGCGAGCTCGTAGTATTTTACGCCTCGTTGGGATCCTGACTTTAGACCAGTTCCGTTGACCCTGTTTTAGGATACCCAGGCGGGGGATCCTTGGTTTTCAGTTTTTACGTACGAGCTCGTCCGCCCGTACTAGTCGGGCAGTTTTCTAGAGCGACTTTTCTAGGGAGTCTCTCTCACCCGTCTCAGTGGCGTAGTTGGGGAGTAGACCTATCCCTCTATTGGACCGCGCTTCCAATTAGAGGGCGAGACGGAAGAGCCATTTGCAGGCTTCTTCACCGCTTGAGTTACTTCGCCAAACAGACTTGGCGATTCTATATCTAGATCATCCATATCTACATCTACAATATCTGGAGCTATATCTGAAACATTGAAGTTGAGAAGTTATGATCAAAAGACCATTCTCTCTACCCAAGAATTTAAATAAATTAATAGATCTTTACAATCTCAACTTTTTGATTTTTCACTCACCAACATGATCTCTGAAGAAAATGATATATGCATTTACGCTCATACACTCATGATTACGCAACTGCTATCTAAATATGATATATGGGAAATGCCGGGTTCTGGGGGAAAACATTAGAAACGTAATACAAACAAACCTCTTTTTACTTACGCAAGTAGATGTAGATTTTACTTATACCACCTTTCTACTTGCATGCTTTTGTACATATTAAATGTCAAGTTATTTTTATAAATTTTAAGGAGGTACCAGCAATGGCTGACGCCTCTTCTTTCCTATTTTATGTGTGGCAGGCAAACAGCCTGCAGCTCAGTAGATACATGCTTCCAGGAGATAGAGTTTATACCCGACGGTATGAATTATTTTGCCTCAGTTTCTGTTCAGATAATGAAGTAAATGTTATCTCTTTTGTATCATACTTTGGGATATATGTTGTAATGGAAGATCCTTGTACATGTTGTAACATAATATGAATATTAATGAAAAGAAAATATTGGTGCCATTGTCTCTTTTACTTGTGGTCATGTGTTGAGAATGAATGTCATAATTATGCGAAAAATTTTCCCTGTATTTGTGCGACTTATGTGGTTAAATGTGAATGATATATTGCGAAATGCGCGTAAACGGGTATCCGGATCCTGAGGGGTTCACATGCATGCTCCAGCTTGAGGGGGAGTGTTGGAGTATAAGTTGTATACGACATATATGAGGGAAATGGGTAAATGTATCCTTCCAGGATCCATTTATCCCATTCATATGTTTAGTCTCACATCTACCAATGGTGGGATTTGGAGGCTCTGTGGAGGCTATATAAGGAGCCTCAGACCTCCTGTATCAGATGAGAAAAGTGCAATAGAAACACCAGCCCTTTGAGGGTTTCTCCCGTGGTTTCATCCCGCTCCTTAGGGAGTAGGCTTCCATGTAAAAATCTTTTGTGTTCTTCAAGTTCTTTATCTTTATTTCTGATTCCGCTTCTGCTTCCTATTTTCTAACATGGTATCAGAGCGTTCTTAATTAGAACTTAGAAGGAAGAGATGGCAAATCCAAGCGTCTCTTCCAAACTGGGAAAACAACCAGGGCCGTCACAATTTTATTTAGCCTTGAGGTTTTGTAAAGTGACCAATCCTAGCATATTGACATGAACGACAATATAAAGCAACAACAGCGGCAGGATGATCTTTGCCCTCTTTTTAGAAGTATTCTTGCACAGTTAATGGATATGCATCTGGATGAAGTCAGCAGATCCTGCAAAAGTAAGACTACTGTTATTTTCGAAATAAATTACCTCTTGACCATGGATTTTGATTTTATTCCCAGAGCCACCCTCAATGCATAAAGAGCATGATACACATCAGTTGCAAACGCTTTCCATCATCTCGCGTTTGCTTTATTAACAAACCCAACTTTTCTATTTCTTTTTATTTGAACTCACAAGTTCAGAAGCACATCAGAAGTAAAAATCACAAGCCTACCCATGCACGCACATGAAAATTCTGATTAATTTCCTGCCCATTACAATATCTGCATAGCATTGGGGTAATATTTAACTGCAATGCAGAGTCTCCTCCTGCATCGCTGGCCCGTTAGTCCAATTTTGGTTGAAACACATCATTAACTGCAGAATATGTTTGACATGAAAAATTCAAGAGGGATGATGAGAGATAGGAGGATGATGAGAGATTGGTCCGAGGGATCCTTTCCTGTGGAGTACCTTGGTTTCACAATTACGAAACATAGGAGGAGGATGAGAGATTGGTCATCCACCATTGATAAATTTGCGGCAAAGCTTCAAGGATGGAAATCCAAGATTCTACCGCTTCCAGCTAGGATAAATTTGCTAAACTCAGCCTTAACACCGACCATAATACATGAGATGTCTTGTCTGAAGATGCCGGAGGGTATTGTTAAAAAGATTGACAGACTTAGACGAAACTTCTTATGGGGGACTGATGAAAACCTCAAAACAAAAGCTAAGGTGGCATGGTCAAAAGTAACTAGGCCAAATTTAAACGATGGTTGGGGAATTATTAACCTTCGATCTTTCAATAATGCACTGTTAACAAAGTCGGCAATTCGCATTGCAGATTTTGTGAGACCTTGGGTGTCATCGACGATTAGCTTCTCACACTTCAAAGGGGTCCAATAACACTGTGGTGTACTCCTAAGCGTTCGCACTCATTGATTTGGAAATCTCATATTAAGGGTTTCAAATCACTACTACCGGTGATTCAGAAAAAACTCGGGGATGGGACTCTGTCATCGTTGTGGAAAGACCAATTAGGAGGCTCCCCAGCACTGGAACAGTCTTATCCGCTCATCATGCCATATATCAAGAATCGCTTCGTATATGTAGAGAAGGGACTAAACTCGTGGCTAGCAAGATTCAACTGGTTTAAAGCCCTACAAAATAAATTACCTTTAGCACTCTCGCATGAAGGACTTAGATTGAAGGACTCACTGACAAATGTATTCCACCATCTACATAGGGACAAAACAGACAAAACAATATTCCTCACCATCTCACCGGACAAAAGAAACTCCACAACAAAACAATTATACTACCTCCTCACAGATGGAGGTAGCATGTCATTAGTATACTCATTATTTAGAAAATGGCCTCTGGAATCAAGAGCCTACTATTTCATATGGATGATGGCACATAATAAGATTACAACACAAGACTCTTTCGAAAAATGGAAAATACCGTGGGTAAACAGATGCTACCTGTGTTATAATGGGCTAGAAAATTATACACACCTTTTCGACGAATGTCAAACAATTAGAGATATATTTCTCTTATGTGACATGGAACCAAACTTTAAGGAATTACTCAACATGCTGTATCGGAACCAGACCATGAACCTCACGGATAAAAAGGTTAGAATTCTATGTTTCAAGATTATGGTTTGATGGCAACTTTGGAAAAGTCGATGCAGGCTCATCTTTAAGGAAATAACTATAGACAAACATAAATTACTCTTGGAGGCATGCACCATCTGCGAGACAAGGATGGGCACGCAAGAAGGAGATATATGGTCCAGGCTAACATCTTAGGGACAAGAATAAAAATTAACTTTATCCCAGAACTATTTCTAGATGCTTATATTCATCTCCTGATAACATTATGAACTAACTCTGTATAACTTGCTCATAACTATGATATTGTCCAGCTAAAGATAGCTCTGCGCTGACTCCAGGAACAAGATCCTCCAAGCGCACCTAGCGGAAGTAGATATGAGGCAGTTGGACATGATGGAGGCGCTCTGCTGAAGACCACAACTTAGGGATGGATTTTTGGGACTGATATCGTTATGCTTATCACTCTAGTTTGTTTAATTTTATATTACCTCGAACGTTAGCTAATGGATGTATTTGGTTGCGACTGGGGGCACTGTATATTCCCCCTTTTTGTTTTTGGTATGTACTAAACTCTATCTTGCTCTGGTTTTTTTAAGATGAATGACTATGAACCGTTTTATCGAAAAAAAATGAAAAATTCAAGAGGTTTACATCGAAACAGAAGGCAAGCGAGCAACAAGCTGCGCCGTTAGTCCTTTTTGAATTGCAAAGCCAATCCTTTTAAACACTACATCCATAGATCTAGGGTCCATCACATTATTGTTCATCACTTTTTGGATCCTCTTTAAAATCTCAATAGCTTCCGGTGCTAAGAAGCCAAAGGTGTCAAAACCAAAAGGGATGAAGGCATGTTGATTTTCCGTGCATGCTTTCTCCTGCTTCCCCACTTTTGCTAAAGAAGCTTTAAGGGCAGCATGCCCTGCTGTGAAGGTCCCGCTCTTCAACCCCACCAACGGAGAAACTCCTGTCAAATCTACACAAGCATGTTTTCCTCCTATCCACCCAAAATTCAGAATATCAGCAGGTCTAAGTGTAGATCTTCCCTCCTGTGGGTCAGTTAAAAAGTTCACTGGCGTCTCTTTCTTAACAGCAATACATGCACGTTTGAGCACATCAAATAAAACATCTCTAACAAGATCGTGTATGTACTTAAGCCCCGGGAGCTCCCTGTAATGAATTGCATGATCACCAAAATTGTCTAAGCATACCTTGCGACAGACTGAACAAACCTCATCAGCAGGAAATAACAGAATCATGAGACGATATTTGAGGATATTGCGGTACTCCACCGGTGACATGTGAAGTCCAAGTCCGTCTATAGGAAGGGTAAGGAGAAAATCTTGGGCATGATCAGCTTGGAGACACCGAAAAATTATCTTTTGTCTAACGGACATGTTAAATACCACCTCCATATCCACAGTTATTTTACTAAAAAGAGCACTCTCCAAAACATTCTGGGTCTTAGGGGGGATGGTATCTTTTTTAGAAAAATAACTGAGGTCGAATGAGGGAATCAAACCATTAAGCCTTTGAAGAGCACAACCGAAGTCAGAGTCCATATTGTGAATTTTACTGTCACGCAGGATATGGTCATGAAGTTCCCAAGATTGCGTCCTAGAAGCCACAAAAGCATAGGAAGAGGCCTCCACAACTGAAAGTAGCCCCAAACCACCAAGTCGAATGGGCAAAGAAGCCACCCTCCATTGAAGATCTCCAAAAAAGGACCTCCACAAACAACAATGTCTTTAGAACCTCGTAAGCCTCTGTCAAATAAAATTGCGGCCTCCTTCATGTATAAAGGTTGACAAGTCCTCAAGCCAAATAAAAGTTTTGATAGGCCCATGCAAGAACGAAGTAAGAGAAGCTGACACTGGAGATCCTTCAACTGAGGTAGAAGATGCATCAACTTCACCGCTTTACCAGCCCTCTCCAAAGACAGACCTTCAACAAATTTTTGATCCATCTAACAACCCTTCCAAGCAACTTCACGCCTAATAAAAGTCTTCCAATATACGTTGGGAACAAATCTTTGCGTAGTTTCCCGCCATAACAAGTAGGTCGAAAGAGTTCCATTTTATGAATATTTAAAACTAGACCAAAGTCTGGCCCACGTTGTTGGATGATATTTAAAACCTTGGCCACTTCAAATGTATCTTCAATAATTGTGCCATCATCAAGGTACCAAGCATGAAGAAGTAGTTTGCTATTATCCCTGATATAATGGATAAGGGGTGTAGAACAAGAGAAAAGAGGAGCGGGCCTAGAGGATCACCCTGTTGCACTCCAGCGGAAGACCAAATATGCCTGTCTCCAAGGTACAACCTTGTTGCCTGTCCATATAAGAACTCCACCCATAAATATATAGAAGGACATCTTTCTTTGACCTGACGCAATAAGACAGACCTATCAACCATATTGAAGACATTAGAAAAATCCACTGTAAGTAAGGAAAGAGAGCCATCAGTATGACGCGCATTCAACACCCTATTAACACTGTGCAGAATAGCCTCAACTCCACCAGAAACACCCACTCCAAACTGAAAGTCATTGAGATATTTGGTCATATCTTTACTAACTCCTGCCATAGCCACTTTAAACACTAGACGTCTCCAAATAGTACCAACTGCAATGGGTCGAATGCTATTATCTGGTTTAAACAACGGTGTAAGGGTGCAGACTCTATAAATTCTGACAAAGAAACGGGGCATTTTAAGCTGCTGCCAAGTAGCTGAGCGTATTCCTCAAGGTCTCTCTCTCCCTCTGCAACAGCATAGCTGTGTCTTCCAACTCCAGCAGCACCGGTTGCTCTCTTGGGGCACCCTCAAAAGTGCTTCCCACGAGAAAGGAGAACGGAGTTGGGAATAGATCCCCACGCAGATCCTTGACAACTTTCTCTGGCTTCCCACTCAACCTGTTTGAAATCCTTACCACATCTCTCATGTATCTATCTACCTCCAGTGCCAGTGCCTCTAGGCCAACTTCACCACTTAAACCAGAAGAAGGCATGTCCTCCAGCCACCACCAGTGCTACTAGGTAAGGCTTGGTCCGTATGAGATTCATGATATGGAACCTCTCCTGCCCTTTGCATATGAGAAAAAATCGGTCATCTGTGAGCCTTTCGTGTTTGACCACCTCTGCCACACATCCTACATCAACAGCTTCATTCATACCATTATCAGAATAGATGATACCAAATCGGAGATCAGACTGAAGAAGGGTATGCAGCATGATCCGATACCGGAATTCAAAAATCTGCAAAGGATGACAGCTCCTGGGAAGAGCACGGTAAAATGGGTAGTTCAGCCACTTCCTCCCACTCTGGCACTTCTCGTTGATCCTTCTTGCTTCTGAAAGACCAACACTTCGCAGGGAACCGATCGTCTGCTGTACTCAGCATTTACAACAGAAGCTGTAATGCTCGAGGAAAGTCGGATGAGGATCCGACGACTCTCATAGGGGTCGGGATAGTGGGCGCACATGTCAAGGCTGAGGATGCACATCTCGAGGCAGGGGAGAGATGATCGGACGGTTGTAGCTCCTACAGCAGAGTCTGCTACATTCCATGGGCTACAATAGACGATCCTCTACACTTCCCAAGAGTTCTTCCAAGTCTACTTTTAGGAGAACCAATCGCGATACATTCCATGGGTGAAGCCCCCCACGAAAGAGATGTACACTTTAACCTATGCACATTTCATATTTACATCTTGCTTGACAATAGAAAGTTATTGAGGAAGTAACTTATTGTACATTCATGGTTGCTTCTAAAACAGATCATTTTTGTTGGCAAATTTCAAAATAAAAAAACAGATGTCTACCTTCAGAGACATTAGGGCAGTGTCACTACATATAAAAACTATTGCATGCCTTTATAAAGCATAAGTATGCTGAAGGATGCCGATGCCGATGCAAGAAGAAAGTACAAAAATGCCATGGTTGTCTTGCAAGTGCAGAATGCCAGATGAAGCATTGTTGCTTGACAAGAATAAAATGTTGTATACTTCTGAAAGTTTAAGAACAGTTAATAGAAGAATTGTATCCTATATTCCTGTTCAAATATATCCTTCTCCAACGTGGTCTATGCAAGAATAGTATGCCAATTTCCTACTTCATAGGCTATTATATCCCATGGCCATATCCTCATGGAGGACTTAAGAATACATCCACAATAAAGCTTTTAATAAATTTCCAGTGTAAGAATCCATCACAGCTAAAGCACACAACAAGACTATACCTAGACTAATGGGGCCCATTTTTTATATATTAGAAGCTAATCTGTGGAAAATCACAATATATATATATATATATATGAAAAACTTGAAACGAGATGACACATCTCCTATAATATGGTGTGACACTCCTTAATAGATGTCTGATAATGATCCATGATTCTCATCAAAACCACCCGTCGACTCTAATACCACCAATCCCATTCGTGTACGAACGCCATTTTTATTAACCGTTCTCTCTCCTTCGATCCAATCCCTTAAATTGCATCAAGTAAATTATCGTGCTAAATTAATTTTCATATAATCACTCAAATCTCATCGAGTAAACCTCCAGCCTTCTGGTCATCATCAGCCTTGAATATTCTCTACAGTCAATCGCTTCGAGTTCATGATCGTCGTAATCGATTCTCATAGATTCTCCATAGTCTTCTGCAAGAAATCTCATGGCTCGCACGTCTATATAGGGACATAACTACGGATAAGCATTGGGTCGGAACAACCAAACCCCAGTCCACGAACCTTACCCCATACCCGATTCGAACCCGAGCTCGATCTATAGTAGGACGTGCTTGGGTCGGAGTATGCCCCATTACATAAATAGACAAGGCTTAGACCGATCTCGGCTTAAACCCACGAGCCTACCTGCTCGACTCGAATGAGGGTATGATAAGATGACCCAAATAACAAATCGTTGTGTCACATAAATATGTTTCGTTTATTATGTATTCCAACAAATCTTTACTACACGTGTACATGCAGTGTCTACTATCATCATTTATAACAAATCCTTGGTAAGTAATTTACCTTCATCTTGATTACTACATCATTTTTTCACTATATAACGATTATCACTTATCTTTTTGTTCCTTATATGCATTGCAATTATTCGTGATAATATTGTCATTATCGCATTCTCAAACAAGTTGGGAAGAAGTTGTCAATGATAGATTATCTAAAGAAATAAGGAAAAGAAATTTCCATCCAAGATCTAATAGTTGATCCATTTTCATCCTCGGTAATGTCCATTGACTCTGCTTTCTATTGGAAGTCAGGATATGACATCCTCTAAAGATATCTCCGATGTGGGAGCTTGTGAGGACCTTTAGGTGGTATTGAGTAGACTTGGAAAAAGTGCGGCTCAGGCCGGGCCATGGGTCGGGCCGAAGGGGTCGAGATTCTACAATTCCCTGTCCAAGACTCAGGCCAGGCCGGTCCACAAGTCATAATCCAAGGCCCAAGCCTGGCCCATGCTCCAATGTAAAGTATTTTTTGTTATATTTTTAAGGGATTTTTACCCGCCAGACCCTATAATCTTTGTCAATTACCTCTACAACCTTCGAAATATCGATATTCCTCCCTCGACCCTGTAACCTTGCTCCGTCTTACCCTACGAACCCTACCGTTAAATTGACACATCTAGAGTTAACTTCCTTGGGTTAAAAACGAGTTAATCTAACCAATCCTCGATTGGACGGCTAGAATTAAGCAAGAGAAGAAAAAAATCCGTCCCTCCTCTTACAGCTTTCCCTCCCACGAGTCTCGACCTGACGGGAGGAGGTGTGGGGGCGGCGTTCCACCTGGGGCTTCGCAGGGTCGGGGGTGCTGGGTTGGGTGGATCTTCGACCAGAGGCTGCGAAGCCCGCGGGTGGCGGGGAGGGCTTCGTAGGGGGGGGTGCTGGGTTGGGTAGGTCTTCGACCGGGGAGTTCGTGCCGCGGGTGGCGGGAGAGGGCTTCGCAGGGGCGGGGGGTGCTGGGTTGGGTGGGTCTTCGACCAGGGAGCCGGGGGAGCTCGCACCGCGGGTGGCGGGAGAGGGCTTCGCAGGGGCGGGGGGTGGAGGGGAGGTGGAGGGACGCGGGGGGGGGGGGTCCGCGAGATCGGGGGAGCTCGCAGGAGGTGCGGGGCGGGCAGGGGGGCGGCGTAGGCGGCGACCTGGGGTAGGGGGCCATCTTCGAGCAGGGAGTCGGTGGAGCGCCGGCCATCAGGGGGAGGGGGGTGCTTCGAGTAGGGGAGGCTAAGCAGGGTAGGGAGTGCCATCTATAGTAAATTTGATAGATAAAATGGGTATCATGTAGAAGAAGATAACAGAATCCGGTTAATTTTAACGGCTCAATGGATGATGGTTAACCACAGGGTCTGTATGGTAAAGGTTAACAAGTTTATGGGGTGAGGGAGGAATTACGATGTTTCAAAGGTCGTAGAGGTAATTGACAAAGATTATAGGACCTGTCGGGTAAAAATCCCTATTTTTAATCTAATTTATATAGATAATTAAGTTTTTTTAGCATCATCTAAACTTTATAAATCTAAGTAACCATAATATGTGTTACTTAGCATGTAAATTGTAAAATACGATGTAATATTGATAATGTAAAATAAAAACTTGAAGTATATTATATTAAATGTATCTAAAATGTAACTTTTTAACACATATTTTTATATATGCATGCCGGTATGTCAGATTTTATGGCACATGCCTACGGCCCGCCCAGTTGATGGGTGACCCACAGAGTGGGTCGGGCCAGACTGGTTCGTTCATGAAATCTCTTGACCAAATCCTGACCCACGAGCGGGCTGGACAGGCAGGCCCCTGACCTATTGGCCAAGTCTAGTCTTGAGTCATCTTTTGAGTTCAGCCCTTACTAAGGTTGTGAAAGAAAGGATGGCAGGAAGGTGCAAGCATTTCATTGGAGCTAAAAATCATATAATCAAATATGGAAACTATGGGTAAACAAGGTCGAGAGTACAGTAGGCAAGTGTTATATATACCATTGCAGAGTGAAGATCTGCTATTTAACAAAAAAACACTTCAGGCGGTACGAGCTACATCATATATATGGGAACTGGGAGCATACACCCCATGGCATAGGTGAATCCTTACATTCGGTCTTTTTTCATTATTTTTGGATTTTTTGAAGGAAATCTTAGGAGGATTTTCTTAATATGATGGAGAAATGCGTATTTTAAGTTTCATGCAAACAAACATTCCTAACATGTTCATCTAAGGTGAAATACCTGAATTAAGTTGAATTTAGAATAAGACCATAGTGATATATAGTGATCTAAGTCCATCAACATTTCATTTAAAAAAATCAAAAATAATGGAAAAAGGAGCCGGTTGTAGGGAGTTACCTATACCCTTGAATACAGGCTCCTTTTTTCCTATATATAACACGTGCGCAAGGGAGTGTAAGACCTCTAAGTATCATACCACACTAATTTTAACTTTTTGACCTGATTTAGTAAGTGACTACTATATTATGTAGTATTTTTCATGACTTTTCTAAGAAGTCCAAAAACATTAGAATCTGAGTTCGTACGAAGAAAACTACGCGTATTTTAAGAATCGAGGACCGGTTAATTAGTATGGATCCAATTTGGATCCGACTAGACTTGATCCATTTAAATGTCGTCAATGGATGGCCATTTAGGCCAATCAAACCAACTCATTTGACCTTGCTAAAGCTCCTCCACCTCGTCGGAGCTCTGCCATTAGAGAGATTTTTCGGTTATCAATTGGTGATCCTAGACGAGCATTTCAAGGACCTCATCGTGGGGATCGTTGTGAGGACACATGTTTTACATGAAGCATCATTGGACCGTCATCCTAGGTGGAGGAAACTTCTGGAGGAACAACCCTGTAGGTACGATTTAACCCTTCCAAATTATTGGATCCTCACGATTTTTGCACCATAGGTTTTGGGAGTTGCATGTGTTGTGTGGGACGTTTTTTTATCATGATTAGGTGTGTTTTAGGTTGAAATTTGTTTCATATCGTGTAACACATTTTGGGAAATTCAGGATGATCAACGCATTGCATGTTGATGAAAAATATCTTTTTGTGATGTGGTGGAACGAGAAACATGTGTTTGTAGTTGAAACATAGAACTGGACAATTCATGTGATATCGTCGAAGTTGACTACGATTCTAATGGATCGGTCATACTTGACCGATCGATTAGCTTTGAATGGTCATGTAGTTGAGCTGACCAATCAGTGACTGGCCTGAATGATCGATCATAGATTTTTGACTAATCGATCACTGAGGATCCATTTGGATTTTAGAAATCAATATTTTGGATAATAAAAGTATAAATCCTTTCAAAACATTATGATACTAGATAAATGACACAAATTATTATAAAATGATATCGAAAAGAAATGGATTCTTCTCGAAACTAGAATAAATAAATTGATGTGGTGAGCCTCTTAAGAGTGAGCATATCTTGATTATCTTTCATATCGTTATTGGGATTCTACATTTGGCTGTGATTATAACTTCATAAGTACTTCTTTTAGTAGATGTGTTTTCTCGCAGTGATATCTTTTCCATACCGTGGTGATTATCTTAAGTAGAAGGAGGGTAGATGGAGTAGATGAAGGATATGGTTAGATCCTCAAGCGCATCACGGAAGCGTGAGCGTCGTATCGAATACGACGAGGAGCGACTAGTCGCACTAGTTGCTCGATGCAACGGAATTTAAAAAAAATTTCTCACGCGAAACCACATGATCCAAGAACACTTCTCGGATCGTTTCGTCTAAACCACAAACAAGTAATAGGATTACCTCTTGAAGCGTGGTTGCGATCGAGTCTCTAAACGAAGAGACCTCCTGTCTCAAGTCCGATCCGACGGAGGAGACGCTTGCGAGCGCGGGGATGAACCGCGTGCTTCTCGCAATTCATGTTGATGATCCAAGCGACGGATCTCCTGATCTCGACACATGAGATCCGACGTCTTCTTCACGAGCGAGGCGCACCGAAGGAGATGGAGATCCACGAGCAGATGAACGGGCAGCATAACGATGATGCCGCGACGATGGAGAACCTCTCTAGGTCATCCATAGTGGACGGCCACATGAGAGGGAGAGAGAGGGCTGTCGAGTAGAGAGAAAAGAGAGAGATGCTTCTCAAGCATTGTGTGTAAAATAGAGAGCATGGTATGCCTCTCTATTTATAGGATTTTGGGATCCATGGATCTCAATCCATGTGACATATAAAATCAATGGATGAGATTGATTTATGTCAATCCAATGGTCAAGATTACTGTTGGTAAAAACCAACAACATGTGATTTAATTTTGATAAAATGTATTTGATAAATCAAATAAATATTAATACCAAATTAAATCAATGAAATAAGGAGAGAAAATACAAAGGAGATCAACCTTCCCCTTTAGAGGGAGGTGACGGCCACCACTTTCCTAATGGGAGGGCAATCTCATGGATTCCCATGAGATTGCACTTCTCCTTGATTTTCTCTCTACTTATTTTCCAACAACTATTTGTTGGGATTTTTATTCACCAAAATAATTCTCAATTAATTTTGGGAATATTGCTATCTTGACATTGGAATATTGTGAATCATATACACAACCCAAAACAAAATGTAATTTACATTTTCAATTAATTAGACAATGTGTATTCAGTATACATTAATAATTAATCTACTAATATAAATTATATTTAACTCTCTCTAATACATTATAAATCACATTTATAATATATTATGAATAATTGGATATTACTATCCATATTATTCTTATCCATAATAATTAAATCACATTTAATTATATTGGATAACTTATTCTCTTCTGCTCAAAAAATATGAATCACATTCACATTATTTACATCTTTGATAATCAAATCACATTTAATTATCTAAGATAACTCTCCTTATAATATGAATCAAATTCATATTATTCATGATAATTAAATCACATTTAATTATCCATTTTCTCAATGCTCGGATACATATATCAACAATATAATTATCCATGAACTCTTTCAAGGATAATGAGCTTTCTCCGCGAATACTTGGAGATAAGGATAGGGCGATTGTATTGTTCCACGTATAGTGACATGGATATTGAGATCATATCTCAAATCCAGATCGCGGGCCTCCCATAGATGCTTGATTAAATCAAGACCGCAAATCTAATCTTCTCATTGCATCTGAATCATATTCAGATCAATGTCCAATAATTGGACTAAGATAAGATTACTTCTCTACTGAGAGGAGTCACTAAAATCCAGACCCGTTTCATCACTCCCTAGGAATGGAAGCGTCATGGTTATACAACCGTTTATGATCACATCACCCTCAGGTATTCCTAATACCTGTACATCCTGCATACTGGAAGACTCAGATTAAACCCGAAGTATTGGATCAACTTTATACTGTCTACTTCATGGTTTTATCAGTAGGTTTCTCATTCGATCATTGGGAGTCGGTATTGATCATATACTTTCCAAAAGCATATATCATACCTAGGTCTTGATCATATACTTTCCAAAAGTATATATCAAACCAACAAATTCAGTCAAGCTTCCAAAGCGAGACGACCGTGCGCACGGAATTTGATTCTTCCCAATATCTCATGAGTGAGCTCATGTCTTCCGGTTCAGTAGTGAACCTGTATGATCCCTTTGAGAGATCGTATTACTCATATGCCCTTATATGCACACCAGCGCGCCGGTGTATAGACCTTGATTAGGTCATCAACCTATTGGTCTGCCAAATGTACATACTCAGACATATAGTAACACATCTGTCTCCGGTCAGAGGATGTGTGACTATACCATGACAGCATATGATATAAGACCTTGGTTATCTCGATCTCGTTAAGTCAACTCTTTGACCTAACTAATCTGACACCTCCGAATCTCTATTCCTATGCAGAGGACCAGCATCAAGAAGTCGGACAGATATCAGCCTAACTAAGAAAGGATTTCCATCTCCTACTCAGGCTGGAGATCATCTCTTAATAATCATTTGATGGTGCTTGATGAGTCCTCAATCTAACTCATTAGATGTTCATCTAAGCACCAGCCTCTATGATTCAATAATTGAATCAACAGCTGTATGATCATTAAGATGGCCATGGTACATAACCCTAATTGCACTAAGGGACCTATTATGCAAACTATGTACTCTTTATTTCATATTAAGGAGTGAATTGCAATGACATTTATTGCATAATGGCTCGCTGTGGGCTCACATGTCCAACAATCTCCCACTAGCCCAAAGAACCATTAATGGGCTAATCATTTAAACCCACACTCATGTGACAATCATAGGCTATTTAGAAAATAGCTAGGTAAGCTGATCAATCACTCCGTTCCCAAGAGACTACGCCAAGTCCTTTTACGGCACTTGCATATCTCCTAGTAACAGTGCTCGCATCCAATGCGAATGTTGCATCTCATGCAACCGATACTCAATTTTGTTGGTTATAGTGTCCTTGACACTACATCTTATTAATTATCATAACTAGTATTCCCATAATCCTTATTAGAATACCTTCATTCCTGGAGATCTCTATCTCCTAAGGTATCTACAGTTAAGACCATTATAGATCACTATCTACAAGGTCTTAAACCTTTGAAGATAAGACTTTGAGATCACTATCTCTAAGTTTCATCATCTTTGAAGATATTGTTATTACTGCAACCAAGTGTTTTATTTCCAGAGTAGGATTAGTAACAGTTTTACTATTCCCACTGCATGGCAGGCATATGGCTTTTGTACACATCTAGCATACACTTCAGCTTCGCGTAACTGATGCACAAGTGCAAGCAGTTCTGGCTTTTACTTCCTCAACTCTTTGAGGTGCTATCCCTTTAGACAGGTCACTACCACATCTTAAGGGAAGGAAGCCTCTCTTGGAATTTTCCAGAAAATGGAATAAGTCCAAGGTGTATTACTAATGTGACGGTCCCAATATTCTCTTCTCTTTGCTTCTGAGCTACTTCAGAACTAAGATCTAAGAGGTATCCTCGAGATCGTATCTCAAGGTATGGAACAACCAAATTATCAAACACTTATTATTTATTCTTATATCATTCTAAATGATTAGAATAATATCTACATTAAGCACGATGAACACAATGGCACTCCCACTAAGCTTCACATGGTTCATCAAGATTTTATCTGAAATCACAACATTTATAATTTCATCAAATCTTATGTTCCAACTACAAGAAACTTATTGGAGTCCAAAGATGGAGTTCTTCAGCTAGCACACCTTGCTTTCCTCAACCATGAAGCCCTGGGGCTACTTCATATGAATATCCTCAGAGAGGTATTCATAGAGGAATGCAATCTTGACTCACACCATGAAGATGTCATAGACAAGTTGTGTAGCTATAGTTAGCAATATTCTGATGGGTTAAAGCAAGGTCACTGGAGAGCAAGTCTTATCGCAAGCGATGCCTTCTCTTCGGTATGTAGCTCATGGCTACGAACCGTGCTTTGAAGGTCTATACCTTCTCATCAGGTTCCCTCTTTCTCTTGAAGATCTATTTACACCTTAATGGGTCTGACCCATATAGGTGGATCCTCGAGGGTCCATATACAACACTTGTATATGAAGTCTACATTAGACTTTTATTGCTAACATCCATCTTTCCATGTCATGATCCTCAGGAGCTTCATCACATGAAGTCCGATCATTTTCAGATATAACTGACACATGGAATCCATCCTCAAACTTATTTGAAGAGGTATTAATGTTTTATCTTTAATTATCTATTTTAGTTTCCGATTTCAAGAGCCTCATTATCTTTTCAAGATTAAATGAGTTCCTTTACTTCATTTTCATCTTGACTCTCAAGAGAGTCATCCTATAAGAATCATATTCTCAAAGATGAGATCTTTTAAGAATCTCAAGGTCATAAAGTAGGTATCTAATACCATCCTTTATTTTCCTAATGAAGTAGCACTCTCTGATGCTAGATTCCAGCTTACCAGCTTGGGACCTTATTAAGTGTATAATGTAGTCTCTACCACATATACCTGGAAACTAAGAGATAATTATGCTAAGATTAATCATTGATCAAATCATGTCACACATGATCAATTGTATCTCCCTACAACTCCAATGAGTTAAGGTTCATTAGGAGGATTGAGATAGGAATGATATTCATATCTCCATAAGGTATTTCTTGAATTCATCCAATAGGTACATGCTACCTTGGTTAGATCAAATTCATTTCATCTTCCTTCAAACTTTGGTTCTAAACCAAAATTGTGAAATCTTTGAACATTTCAAAGTTTTTTAAGTGAAGAGAAGAAATCTCATATCACACATAATCATCAATAGATATCACATATCCATAATGTTTACTATGATATAGATGATTCACATACATCAATATGTATGAGATCTTAAATACCTTGACATCTTACACCTTTCCCAAAGAAGGGTGTATTGGACATTTTTACTTTGAATACAATATTCATAAGTATGTGAGATTTGAATCTTTAGACAATCTAAAGTTTCATGTCTTACTAGTCCATTGATCTCATCAACAGACATATGTCCAAAACTTGATGTCAGATCATTGTCAAATGATCTTTATCCTCCTATTGATCTTTAAAGGTTTAATTTCAGTATTAGAAATCTTAATGAACCATTCATTAATTTTCTAATTTAGTAGAGTCCACTAGATTTTTAGATTACTATCTGAAATATCTCCATCATAACTCTTTATGATAGATTTATTACAGAATTCATGTTTATATCCAACAATTAGAAATAAACAATGAGTGTATTCTAATATCTAGGTCATAGAGACATTCTCTAAGATTAAGTACTCCCAATGAAAATATGAAGTCTATCAATGGAAATTATTGCAACAATTGCATCAATTTCAACACGGATGACCATTAAACCTTAAGATCAAATTTCTAATATTCTAATACAGATGGAACCAATTACAAGTGTCATTAGAAAATTGAGATACAATTATTAGACTTTATCTTATCAAATAAGTAAGTCAATTCAATGATTATATGTAGTTTTTTCTGATGTACTATCCGATTCCTTTTCTAAGGATTCTAGATAGATTTGATAGTCATACTATCAACACATTAATTTATTGCAGTATTGGCATTCATCCAACTCTTTGGATGTCATATGGAAGTCACATAAGTATAGTCAACTCTTTGACTATACTTCTTACGTGGGTCCAACCCATGCTTCCACTGCGCTCCCTTTGTCTATAAGCAACCACTGCTCAAGACCAAGGATCTCTTATCTTAAAATAAAAAATTTCAATATAAGAGTATTTCAACATTTATACTAGCTTCATTTAATTCATACAATATGAATATTATGAAGCTTCATGAATGACTAGAGTAGAGACAGTAGAATGATGACACTCATCATCTACATCCATCTAAACTTTTAAAAACATAGGTTCATGTAGGTACTCAAACAATTTGAATACATCATCTCTTATAGAGCTACCATTCTACATGATGCAGAGAACCATGTCATTTATGATTAAATGTCAAGAGCACATATGCATGCCATCAAATCTTTGTTGATTTTATAAGGATTATTTGTTAATTACGATCATCATCGACATGTCACTTCCAAAGTACATTCGATGAGATCAAGACTTATAGAGACATACAAACCCTAGGGTTTTAGTCCTATTGTCTTATTCAATTATCACTTCTCATTATTATGAGGAAACTTGCACATTGCAACCACATACATTATGTGTCCAATTGCAAGTACAATATCTGGATCAAGGGTCCCATCCATGATATTTTACTAGTTATTATTGAGTATATCATTGAGTGGGTTTAATGAAGGATTATCTGAAATAAGAAATTTTGCATAAACTTATATAAATATATAATTTACTTTGATTTAGGAATTTTTATATCAAAGTTGTCTGGCCATGTCAATAATGAAAGTTCATTCCCTTAATCACTTTCAATGTAAGAGATATACTTACCATTATATCTATGGCAAGATCTGTGATCTCCTTCCTTATCTTTGTTGCATCCCAATAATATGAGAACCTACAACTCGGATAAAAAGAAGCGGGAACACATTCCTCCTTGCAAGTTCAACTTGCATCTCCCAATTCGGTCTTTAACACCCGGGCCCACCACCCCTAAGGTGATGTTGACCCGTCATTAATTGAACCAACCGTCACAGGAATACAACTCGCTATGCGCAATCCAATATCGCCCCAATAATATGAGGACCCGATATTGGGGTCACTACGCATACGTCCTTACTCTTTCGAGAAGAGACGAGCCCGATCTAAATGGATCATATGCAGGAGCTGTCACTTCGGACAGGCGTCTCCCACATATAATATCTGGCGACGAAACCCTTCGCCTTGACGGGAGACCATGGATGTCACTTATGTGATCCTCCATATCTTATTCAAATTAAATTAATTTCTATGAATCACATTCATATAATTAATTCTTCCAAGGGAATTATCAACTCTAATCATATTAGAGTATTTTATTGGACATAATTAACTTAATCATATTAAATTAATTATCAATCCAATTCAATCAATCAAACTTGATTATCTTACTTGAATATATATGGTATTATTCTCAAAGTACATATTAATTCGTATTTTAATAATTAGAAAAATATATCTTAATCCCTCGGACATTATCCCGACCCTACCCGCTGTCATGGCCAGTACCGTCGGGAGTGGGACGGACCGCATGCGTTGCAACCCGCTTCCCCAGCGATCCCCGACTAGACACCATATCCGCCTCGAGAAAGGATAATGCCAAATTTATTAATTTGTACTTGAGATGATCATCGGTTCTTCAACCGAAATTATACCATATAGTAATTAAAACAATTTTGATTATAAGGAAATTTGCTAGACAAATTCCCAATCCTATTCAAGCAAGGAGTTTGATTATTGTGTTTCCAATTATGATCTAGATCAAATCTAATCAATTAATTGGTTGAGGTCAAGTCAATTAAGGAAATAATCATATTCCAATATTTCTCAAATATTTTCCATAATTATTTCATGAAATTAACAATTAATTTCACTAGTTGACAATCACATGGTTCTTGATTAGGAAAGTAATTTCAGCAGTGACCCCTACTTACTAAAATTAGCATATCTCAATCAATTTAAATCCATATTAAGCAAAGTAAGTTTCCATAGTTTGCTAACTTGATTTACAACAGAACCTACATGATTTGTACGCATTTCGAGGCATATCTAAATAGTAATTAACTCCTTAATTATGTTAAGATTCACAGTTCCCGTAAGAATACATGTTCATTAAAACAACCATATCTAGAGCAAACGAAATCCGATTTACGCAAACTCAGATCCTGTGGTTTCCTTATTTGATGGGGAACAAAATCCAAGTAAATAATTCGTGCTTAAACATTTTAAACATGGCCGAAATTATTTACTAAACAGATCTGCGAAATCAAATGCGATCAAAACTTTCGCGACCATAACGGCTCTGATACCTTTTGAAGGATATGGTTAGATCCTCAAGCGCATCACGGAAGTGTGAGCGTCATATCGAATACGACGAGGAGCGACTAGTCGCACTAGTTGCTCGATGCAGCGGAATTTAAAAATATTTTCTCACGACGAAACCACATGATCCAAGAACACTTCTCGGATCGTTTCGTCTAAACCACAAACAAGTAATAGGATCACCTCTTAAAGCGTGGTTGCGATCGAGTCTCTAAACGAAGAGACCTCCTGGCTCAAGTCTGATTCGACGGAGGAGACGCTTGCGAGCGCGGGGATGAACCGCGTGCTTCTCGCAATCCATGTTGATGATCCAAGCGACGGATCTCCTGATCTCGACACACGAGATCCGACATCTTCTTCACGAGCGAGGCGCACCGAAGGAGACGGAGATCCACGAGCAGACGAACGGGCAGCATAACGACGATGCCGCGGTGATGGAGAACCTCTCTAGGTCATCCATGGTGGACGGCCACATGCGAGGGAGAGAGAGGGATGTCGAGTAGAGAGAAAAGAGAGAGAGATGCTTCTCAAGAATTGTGTGTAAAATAGAGAGCATGGTATGCCTCTCTATTTATAGGGTTTTGGGATCCATGGATCTCAATCGATGTGACATATAAAATCAATGGATGTGATTGATTTATGTCAATCCAATGGTCAAGATTACTGTTGGTAAAAACCAACAATATGTGATTTAATTTTGATAAAATATATTTGATAAATCAAATAAATATTAATACCAAATTAAATCAATCAAATAAGGAGAGAAAATACAAAGGAGATCAACCTTCCCCTTTAGAGGGAGGTGACGGCCACCACTTTCCTAATGGGAGGGCAATCTCATGGATTCCCATGAGATTGCACATCTCCTTGATTTTCTCTCTACTTATTTTCCAACAACTATTTGTTGGAATTTTTATTCACCAAAATAATTCTCAATTAATTTTGGGAATATTGCAGTCTTGACATTGGAATATTGTGAATCATATTCACAACCCAAAACAAAATGTAATTTACATTTTCAATTAATTAGACAATGTGTATTCAATACACATTAATAATTAATCTACTAATATAAATTATATTTAACTCTCTCTAATACATTATAAATCACATTTATAATATATTATGAATAATTGGATATTACTATCCACATTATTATTATCCATAATAATTAAATCACGTTTAATTATATTGGATAACTTATTCTCTTGTGCTCAAATAATATGAATCACATTCACATTATTTACATCTTTGATAATCAAATCACATTTAATTATCTAAGATAACTCTCCTTATAATATGAATCAAATTCATATTATTCATGATAATTAAATCACATTTAATTATCCATTTTCTCAATGCTCGAATACATATATCAATAATAGAATTATCCATGAACTCTTTCAAGGATAATGTGCTTTCTCCGCGAATACTTGGAGATAAGGATAGGGCGATTGTATTGTTCCACGTATAGTGACATGGATATTGAGATCATATCTCAAATCCAGATCGCGGGCCTCCCATAGATGCTTGATTAAATCAAGACCGCAATTCTAATCTTCTCATTGCATCTGAATCATATTCAGATCAATGTCCAATAATTGGACTAAGATAAGATTACTTCTCTACTGAGAGGAGTCACTAAAATCCAGACCCGTTTCATCACTCCCTAGGAATGGAAGCTTCATGGTTATACAATCGTTTATGATCACATCACCCTCAGGTATTCCTAATACCTGTACATCCTGCATATTGGAAGACTCAGATTAAACCCGAAGTATTGGATCAACTTTATACTGTCTACTTCATGGTTTTATCAGTAAGTTTCTCATTCGATCATTGGGAGTCGGTATTGATCATATACTTTCCAAAAGCATATATCATACCTAGGTCTTGATCATATACTTTCCAAAAGTATATATCAAACCAATAAATTCAGTCAAGCTTCCAGAGCGAGACGACCGTGCGCACGGAATTTGATTCTTCCCAATATCTCATGAGTGAGCTCATGTCTTCCGGTTCAGTAGTGAACCTGTATGATCCCTTTGAGAGATCGTATTACTCATATGCCCTTATATGCACACCAGCGCGCCGGTGTATAGACCTTGATTAGGTCATCAACCTATTGGTCTGCCAAATGTACATACTCAGACATATAGTAACACATCTGTCTCCGGTCAAAGGATGTGTGCCTATACCATGACAGCATATGATATAGGACCTTGGTTATCTCGATCTCGTTAAGTCAACTCTTTGACCTAACTAATCTGACACCTCCGAATCTCTATTCCTATGCAGAGGACCAGCATCAAGAAGTCGGTCAGATATCAGCCTAACTAAGAAAGGATTGACATCTCCTACTTAGGCTGGAGATCATCTCTTAATAATCATTTGATGGTGCTTGATGAGTCCTCAATCTAACTCATTAGATGTTCATCTAAGCACCAGCCTCTATGATTCAATAATTGAATCAACAGCTGTATGATCATTAAGATGGCCATGGTACATAACCCTAATTGCACTAAGGGACCTATTATGCAAACTATGTACTCTTTATTTCAGATTGAGGAGTGAATTGCAATAACATTTATTGCATAATGGCTCGCCGTGGGCTCGCATGTCCAACAATAGACACCATCATGGGAGGGACATGCACCCTTGTGGCCATAGATACAAACTTAGACAGATGTGAACCCGATAGTTATGTTGGTTGGGGGACATATTGCTTGGTGCACAAGGCGCTTGTGTAACAGTGTATGCTCCATTACTCTTTCAGCTAGCCAAGTATTCATGGTCGGTAGTTTACGTTTCTCGTTTAGACTTAGGGTTAATACTCAAAGACTGATTAATATAGGCCACACTAATTTGTACTCCAAGTGGTAGCCTTAAGAGCATAGTTTCCTAGATATTTGGTTAGCGAAGGACGATGTGGCAGTTGATGGATTTTCCTACTACAAGTGATGATCTTGGTGATCTTGTGCAATGACTTGTGCCCTATGCTATTGAGGACTCTTATCAATGGGCAGTGGACTTGGATTGACTTGGTGACACACTTGTTTTCCTTGAGTATTGCATATCGTCTTTTCCCATCTATGGAGTTGTTTTCTGGAGTGGGTTTAGCTTCAACTTGTTCTGGTGGTTTCACAACTGTGAGCGGATTAACCTATTGTTGTTCCTTTGCATGAATTAGAGTTTTACCCATGCTTTATTTAGTTGTTTATCATCACACGAGCAATTTATCATAACATGATATTTGTGTGGAACCAACATGTGTGCATGAGCAACTGCAACAGTGAGCAACTCGTTGGTGGGAGTTTTTTTGGGATAGCAACACAATCGAAGCACGTATACAATTTGTCGTACCTTTACATTCTAGGTTACCTTCATTCTTTTACTTGTACATTTTTAAGAAACATGTATTATATATACTTATGGACTTTTGGCAATGCATGCATGTATTATGACCATTGACTTGTATGAAGATATTTATGTGAATGGAAAGATAATATTCACTCTCATTCCTATAGTTATTCTCTTGTGTTTTGTATTTCGGGTGTGAAACTATGCACGTGAAAATGGTTTGCCGAGTATCCGAATCATAGGGGGTGTGATGATAGGGGACAACCTAGCAACAGTTCTAAGGAATAAGTGTAGTCTCACTAGGAAGCAAAACTAACGAAGAAAAAAGCAACCAAAGCTTCAAAAAGCAAGATCAAGGGGCTTGAGTAGTTCACTTCATTGATTTGACTCCACGTGGTTTATGAGGCTTAGTGATTGATCAAAGGAAGGCTCGTTGCTAGGAGAGAAGACTTGTTATGATCCATTGTTACATATAGAATCCATGCCCTAAGCCTATCAAAAAGCAATCTTTTCATTAAGGATATGTAATAAAATAGAGTGAGAAAGGCTTGAAACCAAGGAAAACAGAAAACTAAGTCCTTTCCAAACCACATGAGATAGTTTCTCATCTGTTTGGGAAGGGGTTGAGGTATGATACTAAAGGTACGCGGACTTCCAGACGATTTTTCTTTGTTTGAGGGGATGTTCAACAAACTCTCTCTCACTTTCCATCCTCGCCTGGAACCCCTCCTTCCTCTTCCCTCAGCGACTTATGTCTCCTATCAATCGATCTAGTAGTCTATAGGCATGCCTCTCCCTCCGTGATTGTGCCCTCGATCAATCGAATCTAGTCGTCTATAGGCATGCCTCTCCCTTATTGACCAGTGAACGCCACTTTCAACACACCTAGACACACTTTCACTTTAAGGACAATCTGCCTAGTTCATAGGGACACCACGAAAGGTGGCTCACTAACTCTTTCATGCCCGAACAATCAAGCGTCAGATTCACTATCTTTATAGAGTAGAGTCTATCATGAGAAGTGTGTCCACATGCAAGACTTTGACTGGTATTACTTTATCTCCCCTTCTATGATCATCGAAGAAAAGAAAACGTGTGATCGAGCGACTTTTTATATATTTAAGGCATGGGATTAGGCAATCGAATGACCTCGAGAAAGTGAATTCAGAAGTCTTAGGCAGATAAATAGGCCATTGGGTAATGATGCCTTATGCCATAAGGATACATGATCCAGTACAGACGGTCACGCTTTCGTGTCTCTCAGTGTGGTCAACAATGGGTGTTTCCGAGAAGCGAGGCTTATGTAAAATAACAGGCCGAGGTCCAACTGACTCACTACTCGCTAAATTAAGTGAACCTTGGCTAGATAGGCCAGATGTAGGGTTCGTTTGGTTGCAGGGTTGGGTTGGGTTGAGGTACCCCTGTGAATAGTAAACTGTGAGGAGGATTGGAGGGTTGGAAGGAGGGGTACCCCGGGTTGGGTCAACCCAACCCTGCCCAACCCTGCAACCAAACGAACCCTTAATGTCTGCAAAACTGAAGCTTATATGTTGATGGATCAGATAAAAATTTCTTTGCCACCCAAAAAAAGGGCCCTCCTGTCTTTTTCGTATAGATATATCTGTGCATTTTATATTGGACCTTTCCATCATTTGGCTATGCCTACCACTCTTCGATCTTTGATATCGTTTTCTTCGATGCGTCGTCGATGTTAACGACAGCCGACCTCTGCACAAAAACAAACAATGTCAATAAATATTCAAATATGGACGTATGCATGAGAACAAATTTGCACTAATCAAGAGTTGAAAACTTGGGAAGTTCTTATATATACATAGAGAGAGGAACACGTTAAGATTTGTCCTCGTCAGTGGTCACGGGTACTTTGGTTTATTCACACTCCGTTCTCCATAAGTTGCCCTTCCGTCTTTCTAGGTATATATTATTCCGTGCGGATTCTCTCCTGTGCAGCAGGGATCTGCGATAACTCCGGAGTGGGCGTGAGCTCGATCGAGCAGCTCACACACTCCTATGTTATAGCAGATCCATGCTGCACAGCAGAGGATCCGCTCCCTATATTATTCAAATTTGAAAACAATCTTAAATGGCGATTGGTTTAAAGCAAATCTCTAGTAATTATCTTTGCATCCCGACTTTCCTTATCATTGAATGGTCAATTAGGGTAGGAGCCTTAATTGATATTGATCCAATAGTGTCTTGAGATAAGCATGGGTTGGGCTGGGTCGAGCCCTGAGGGCTCATCCCAAGCTTATTTAAAAAATTCGATCCTTAGGCCGGGTCCAAGTCTGCAAAATTTTTTGGGTTCGGCTCAAGTCCAGGCCCGACCCAATTCCTATGGGTCGGGTTTGGGCCGGGTTGGTCCATCTCCAACCATTAGAGATTATTAACTCTGAGTCATGTATTCCAAGTCCATCTCAATTCAAACTAGACAAGTCAACATTATTTAAAATGTATGCCATAATGCATGTGAAACAACTAAAATTCAAATCTACCAGATCCGAGGATTACTCATTTTACACAAGTGCACTCAATGCTAGATACTGTGAATGTCTGTCGCGTACATAAACTGAAAGAGTGAAACAAACTTATACAATTAACAACAACAAGTGCATCAGGCCCTGCATGTCAAAAAAATCGACATAAGGCCCGTATTGAGTAAAGGTTCGACAATAGAAAACGTTCTGATGGAAAAAAATAAAGACAAAGTACTCATATGAAATGATGGTAGAAAAATACGCAGCAGATGCAACATGTACGCAATTGAGATTCTCAAATGATATACACACACAGATGTGCCATAGAAAAAAAGGTGGTAATCAAATCCCAGTCCATCTCATAGTCTCGTACCAATTTCAAGATCATACCAGGAACAGATTTATGCGACATGAATGAAATGATGTGCTCATTGAGCATAATTTATGGGAAGTTTGACCATCAAGTTTCTTTAAATCCTTTAGCCATATCTGCACCAAACAGATTGAGCAAAAAAAGAAGGTAATGCACACCAAATAGCTAAAGCCGTCAAATTATATAAACATTTAACAAATTCAAGAATAACCAGACTCAAGGAAAGAACAACATAATCTAAACTATAGACTAATTAAGGAAAATTAACTGTAAAGTGAAATACAATGATCATCAACTTATATGTCTCACACTTGACTTTCTTGATTTATAAACATTGCATGAAGACATGATACAAGAACAGAGTGTGCATGCAACATGTGGGGGTTTCCAGGCCTGTAGGACATGGGAGGCGGTTCGAACCATCT
The DNA here is from genome assembly GCA_037367405.1 of Ottelia alismoides. Lineage (NCBI taxonomy): Eukaryota > Viridiplantae > Streptophyta > Magnoliopsida > Alismatales > Hydrocharitaceae > Ottelia > Ottelia alismoides. The sequence goes on along the minus strand of JAZKJV010007572.1, from coordinate 123,337 downwards.
TCGGGTCGAGCTCTTGGGCCTGGTCGGGCTGGACTGAGCCAAGCTCGATCCCGACCCAAAAAGAATTTGGGCCTAAATCTTGGGCCCAAGCCCGACCCAGTGTTCATTTGAGCTTGTGCAAAGCCTGGAATATTCAGCTAGGCTCGGGCTGGGCCGATCCGGCCCAGTCAATACTCATCCCTAGTCTTGAATATGGTATCGTCCTCTCACCGGCCAATCTTGTGTTGAAAGCAAGCTAATAAATAGTATAGCAGTGAATAATTTAAATTTTATTTGGTTACGAAAATAAGCCAAATTAGGAAGGCATACACTATGATAATATGGGTCTGAAATAATGATTAGTTTCAAAATCTATCACTGTATCTTTTGATGTTAAATATATAATAAGGAACAACGTTCATTGCAAATGTCCATGATAACTTCTAGAATGCTCGATTTCGGTGACGTATGTCATGAGTCATCCCAATGGGTCCAACTTCACATATTAACACACACCCACGCAAGCACAACTTTTCCTCAACATGTTGAGCATTCCTAACTCATTAGCAAATGTAACATTTTCATATCAAGATATGTAGGCTCGTTTGCGGGTCCTTGTAATTGGTAGGCAAATGCCATTGGATAAGAGAGTCCATCAAGGAATGTCGAAGCGACAGACAAATCCTGATGGATTATATGGAGAGCACGGATCCCCTGCAGTACTGTAGAGGCCGGTTGTAAAAGCTAGAGTGCCGTGAGCCGTTCGATCAAGATCGAGCGGTTCACACGGTAAGGGCTCAAAAATATCCTAATTTTGTGTGAACTGCTTGAGCTTGATCGAGCGGTTCACGGTGCCCGATTTTTACAGCCGGTCTCTGCAGTACCGCAGAGAATAGGTTTCCTTATAAGGATACATGTATGGAAATCCATGTCTTAATGAATTTAGCACACTCGTGAGGACAACTGAATCTCTTTGACCAACATGCACCCTTCCTTTCCTGTTAATGCATCATTCCCTCGGTCAATATGGCTTCTTTTCCCTTTGTTGTTGCTTTTTTCTCTTCTCGCTCTCGCTCCTACTCGAATCAAGGTCAATTATCTTAATTTACATTTTTCATTTGACGAATGGCGAAGTTATATTTATGTTTATCGAGTATATGGAGGGTGTGAGTAAGAGTTATATTAGAATGTCAACAACTGTTTGTGTAAATAGTGCATGCAAGGTGTTTGATATTTTTCCACAGAGAAGCTGTTTGGAGTGAAACGATAGCAAAATATATTTGTTTAATATTTTGAACATAGCACGCATAATATATTCGTTGTTTTGCAAAAAAAAGAGAGGAAAATTTTAATTGATTTATTATGTTTAGATGAATTAAATTAATATTTAGATGCATGGATTAGATATTAACATTTGTTTAGAGTATGAAGGAACACACTCATTTCTCCATCATAAAGGATTGAAGAGGCTAAACATTGTTAGCTCAATGCATTTAACATTAATATTGAATGAAGGAATAGAAAACATGACATTGATATTAAAAAATAGGTATTTTTACCTCTGGAACCTTATAAACTTTGCTAATTACCTCCTAGACTTTTGAAATAACCTAATTCCCACATCGACCCCGTAAACTTACTCCGTCTTACCCCACAAATCATGTTGTTAATTTGAGACTGCTTGCGCTAACTAGCTTGAGTTTAAGTTGAATTAATCAAATCCTAGCAAATCGAATGGTATTTTTTTACTCTCTCTCTCCTCCTTCTTTCCCCCTCCTTCTTCTCTCCTCAAACACATCGTACCTCACGACGTCATCGCAGATGACAACAAACGCGCACGAGTAGTCTCCTGTCAATGCAAGCACGGTAAAGGAGCCGGTGACAGGGTAGTTGCGGGAGCTGCCGGGGATCTGCAAGTACTCGCAGAGGATGTTATAAGTGTCATAGTTGTAGAAGACGGACATGTGTTGGTGAAGACGAAGAGGTGGCCGTCCGGGAGGATCTGGTTGGTGGCGTACCATCGGCCATCCGAGAGTGAGGGTCGGCAGGCTCGTACCAGTCGGAGAGGGGGATGTCGAATGAGGCGGAGGGACAAAGGACGCAGAGTTTCTGGTGGCCGTCGAGATCACCGTCGATCTAGAGGAGAGTACCATCAGGGATGAACTTACCGGAGGAGCACCAGGTGTCAACGAGGATGGAGAGTGGACAGAGGCGACTAGCTAGTGGAAGGGTCGAAGAGGGAAGAGTGGGCAGAGCAGTCGCGAGAGACATGGTGGCGGAGGAAGCGATCGGTGGGGTCGAAGGGTGAGGGCGGAGGGCGAGGGCAGAGGGAGGGGAGGAGGAGGACACGGGCACGAGAGGACCTGGACCTAGAGGAGGATGGCGAGGGCGGAGATCGAGGGCAGGAGGGCGAGGAGGAGGAGGGCGAGGGTGCAGGAGGACCTGGAGGAGGACGGCGGGGGTGGAGGTCGGGGAAGTGGTGGGCGAGGACAGAGGTCGTGGAGGGGGTGAGGGGGGAGTCAGGGAGGAGGAGGGAGAGGGTGGAGGTCGAGGAGGAGGAGGAGGGCGAGGAGATGGTGGGTGGGGGGAGGAGATGAAGAGGAGGGGGAGGGGCAACTAATGTAAATTTGATAAACAAAATAGGTATAATGTAAAAGAATGTAACAAAATCCGGTTAGTTTTAACGGGTAAATAGATGAGGATAACCACATGGTCTATGAGGTAAGGGTTAGCAAGTTTACGAGGTCGAGGGGGGAATTAGGTTGTTTCAAAAGTCGAGGAGGTAATTGGCAACGTTTATAGGATTCTTGGGTTAAAGTTTATAAAGTCAGATGTATATTGATGATGGATTCAGATTAACAATGATCAAGTAATCAATCAAATACGAACTCAAAGCAAACATCATTCTGGAAAAATAGGAGTTGTAGGGATACTTGGGGAAGGGGGATATGAGTTAGCATGACTTAATCTTGTTCGGGACGATCGATCTTGAACTCGACGTCAAAATTTCTTTGAAATGAGTTTGATGGACGTGGATTGGCCTAAGGATATCAACTAGAGTCCATATATATGTTGAGTTTGTGGTTAAAACCCCCTTAAGTAGAGACTTACTCTCCTGTTGCATGCTAAGGGACAATCGCGTACGTTACTTTGCGCTGCGAACATTCGAAAATATATGGGTGGCAAGCCATTGTTTCTTGATTGGACATTTGATGAGAGCATGACATATCGTAGGCGAAGTGAATGACATGAATACATTTTAAGTCCATACAAGGAAAGATCACTATGTTCATATCATTGGTGATCTATGAAAAATTCTCAAATGTCACCTCATATAAGTATTGATGTCATATCTTCAATGTGAAAACTACAACTGCAACCCTAAGTCACAAGTGGGATAGTTGTGCTCGTGGTTCTTCAACTGTCGTGACATATAATCCATAGCCTACCCTTGTTGCATCTGTAGAATGTCCAACCCTTTCTTGAAAGCATCACGTAAATGTGAAAGTCCAAAGTACAAGAAGGATGGGTGAGAATGGGGGTGGTAGTCAACCACTTGAACTTGTGGAAACTCAAGTCACATTTATCGTGCCAAATAAATGGCACATCCTTCTTTATCAATCATGTGGGATGTAGGGTCAACTGAAAAAATCATCCAACAAATTGCCTATCCGAAGAGGTCAATGAAACTACGAACCTTTGTGACCATCCTACGATAAATCTGTCTTTATCTTGGCAAGGTCAGTTGGCACCCCTACTATACATGGAAACACATGGCCAATAAAAATACCACCCCAAAAAGATAAAACTTGCACTTGTTGTACTTCGCATACAATTGGCGCTCCCTGAGGTCCCAAGAACATTGCAGAGATGTGATTCATGCTCATGCTCATCATGACAATATACCAAGATGTCATCAATAAATACAATCACAAACATGTCCAAGTATAGATGAAAGATTTTTCTCATCAAATCAATGAATGCTGCAAGTATATTTGTGACTCCAAATGGCATCACCACGAACTCATATTGCATGTATCTCAGGCAAAATGCAGACTTCATCATGTTTGAATCTTTCATCTTCTCTTAGTGGCAAGGTTTTAAAAACCGAACCGAACCGGCCGGTTAAACCAAGAATCGGAGGAAAAACGGTCCAAGCACCCGGTTTTTATTCAGAAAATAAAAACCAATCAAAACCCGGTTGGACCGCTTGAACCTGGTTGAACCAATTGAACCAAATCAACGGTTCAACCATTTATTTTTTTGGCAAAAAGTAATTTCCAATAAATCAACAAAATATAAACTTTTCAGAAATATTCATAATCTAGTCTCATTCTAACCCATATTATAGTACCTTTTTATCTCTTCTCCTTCACATGTGCCAATTACTCATTATCGCTTGTCCTTTCATGCCATATGAGCATTGCCTCTCTCTTCTCACATTGTGTATGAGGTTGTCCACTTATAACAATAATAAACGAAGAAGATATTGTCATAGTCATACTATGATAAGCAATAAATTAACAACACTTGTCGTTAATTAGAGTTTAAGTAGTTTTAAAATTATTATTTTTTTACATCACATATATGTCTTTATATAAATTTTACAAATTACAATTATTATGCACTTTTGAGTTTTTTTAAGAATATTTATACCCTAACTTTTTAAGCAATTTTACTCGTGCTCCTATATTTTCTTAAAAATCACAATATTATCCTTATGTTGGTATAAAATGGGAGCACAAGTATACTAATAAAAGGTCACTACTATTGATTTTGTAAAAATATATGGGACATATGCAATTGTATTGAAAACAGTTGTATAAGTATTATTGAATAAACTTGTAAGGACACGATTGAACAAATTCTCGAAGGATATGATGTAGTATTTTTCATATTTATTTGTATGATATACCGGTCTAATTCAGTTCGACCCGGTTGAACCGTACGAACCAAACCAACAATACAACGGTTCGGTCTTTTTCAATTTCTTTGAATTGTTGACGTCATCACCGATTCGACCGGTCGGTCCCATTGGTCCGACCATAAAAACCAAAAACAGATACATGCCCGGTTTGATGTCCGGTTTGATTTTTAAAACCTTGCTTGGTGGTATCCAGATCATAGAATGCTCTTTATAACATCCAATTGTTCGGAAAAATCATCAATCTGTGGAAGAGGATAATGGTTGTTGACCATTTGCTTGGTCAACTGCTTATAATCAAAGCATAGCCTCAAGGGTCCCTCCTTCACAAAGAGGATTGGTACTCTCCATATATGGTAATATACTCGAGCGGATGAATCTCTTCTTCAACAACTCTTGTAGCCGCACCTTGAGATATCTAAGCTTGTTAGGTGCCATCATGTATGGAGGAATAGAGATCGATTGTGTGTCTGGTAACAATGTAATCTCAAACTTGATCTCTCTCATTTGTGGTAATCTAGGAAAAACATTTAGAAATATGTAAGGAAACTTAGGTACCACCCTTACATCCTCCATCATCCAATCCTGTGCGACTGAATCAACCACGTAGCAAAGATATCCTACACAACCCTGGTTGAGAAGCTAATATGCCTTTAAAGCGGAGATATATTAAGTCCCATAGTCAGAACTACGTCCATCAAATTGGAAACTAGTACATCCGGTAAAAGGAAGATCACCATCTTCTGAAATAGCCTAGGCATGCATTGGTGTCTCTCCAGTCAATCCATGTCTAGAATGATGTCAAAATCCTCTATTTGGATAAACAATAACAAATACATGCATCTTCATGTCCACTTATTTGTATTGTCACATTCTTGATTGCCTAACATATGGTAATTAGCTGTCAAACTGGGCCCTTACTATAGGATGGACAGAGTCTTCAATATGGACTTGCCCAAACTAGGAACCATAGGATGTAGGAGAAAAGAATGTGTAGCCTCAAAAATCGAACAATGCACGTAAAGAAATCCCATGCATTAAAACCATATTTCTAATAATTGATCCAGAAGCATATCCCTGCTCCTGCATCACTACAATCAGCTGCTTGTACTGTAATGGTGGCGTATTAGATCTAACGACACTGAAAACCCGATCCTTGTGATTGTCCAGATGACACTGCTAGTATTACACTTTGTTGTTGCTAGTGCTTACTCGAACCATTGGCATGGAATGGTATTGTTTGCAGTAACACACTCGACTGCCTGGATGTGAAAGTATCACACCATAAACCAAATTTTTTCTCCCATGTTTATGGCTCTGTGGATGTGTGGTGGGATGGGAAGAAGCTGCACCATGGCCAACCAAAGCCTTCCCCAAGGTGGGGCATGGAGTAAAGCCATAAGCAGTTGGTGCCATAGCTATTGGGTGATAGTGATGCTCTCTATGGAAGCGACATAAGTCTTGACATTCTGCTTGACTCAGTTGCGGAGACGATAATTGTACCTGGACTCTCTATACTCAGCTTTGTGTAGCCTCCATCTTTGTTGTCTTTGTCGTAACCTACTTAATGGAGGCAAGGTCCAAGGTAGACAACCTTTCATGAACTTTCTCATGCATGTCATGGATGAACTTCTGCAAGTTCTCCTTTGGATAGATTGTGGTGGCAAGAGAATGGCGAGTATCAAATCAAGTACACTTGGACTGTCATTGACCCATGTGTTAGTTCAATGAACTGCCGCCTATGATCCTCTACCCAATGGTCCGAGTATAACTCACTGCGAAACTCATCCACAAAGACCTCTCAAGTGATGGGCTCGGTCAGGTGCTCCATGATGGATACAACCATCTCTTATCATAAGCTACCAACAAGTACCATGTATCCTATAGTGCATGGATCATTGATAATCTCGGAAATCGATGTGGTTGTATCGACTCACAAGGCGAGTCAACAGTCGGTGTTTGACCACACAAATTCTGAAATTAATCAACAATTAACCCACACTAAAGATCAATAAATTAGAAACAATGTGGAGTTAAAATTTATTTTTAACTCTGCACAAATGGTGTATAGTGTCAAGTATGCAGAGAGTTTGAACACAGGGAGCAAGCAGGACAGTTCAAACAAGTGTGCACAAGTATGTGTGTGAGTCAAGTGTCTACACTAAGCAAGCAAGCAAATAAATTTTTGTGGGTTTTTAATTTTTAAACTTTTTTTAATTTAATTTAATTTTTAATTTTGTATTTTGATTTTTAATTTTCTGATTTTTATAATTTTATATTTTATATTTTTCTTTTTCTTTTTCAATATTGGAATTTAAAGACAATGGAATAAAAGACAAGGTAAAATATTTATAAAATTACGTAAAAATTACCAAAAATTCAGAAATAAATTGTTTTTGATATTTTTATGATTTTCTACTGTTTTTGTGATTTTTGGGGATTTTTCAAGGTGTTTTTGGTATTTTTAATTGCTGCAATAAGTCAAAACAGTGAAACAAGAGCTGGCTGAGAATAAAATAGGATTTAAAAATAGCAACCAGTACTCAAAATTTTTCACACTATTTTTCAAATAGAAGGAACAAAATAAGGAACAAACAGAACCTGAGTTTGTATTTTTTAGAGTTTTCCTTGATTTTATATATTTTTTTGAAGTTTTTGAGTGTTTTAATATTTCTAGTGTTTTTCTTTTGCGATTTTTAATGATTTTTGGATTAACACTAAATTAGGTTAAAATAGACAGTAAGTAATTTTTTTGGAATTTTTCGAAGTATTTTAATATTTTTTTGGTATTTTCTAAGCTAGACAGTACACAAAAAGCATATTTTTGATTTTTAATAAATATGAAAATAAAATAAAATCAAAAACTGAAGTGATATCGTGGAAGTACATGTGCACAGGAGCTTAAGTCTAAAATTTGAGAAATTTTGGGATTCAAATGATCCTCCAAATAAATACGACAAGTAAGCAAAAAATTAAAGGCCTGGCAAGGGCCTTTTAGCAAAAATACAAAGCTCCAGGGGCATAGACGCAATTTTCACACAAACTTTTGTACTGAATAAACTATATTCTGGACCAAACAACAAAACCTAGAGCCGCTAGGGCTCGATTGCAAAGATCCCCAAGCTCACGTGCGTCGCACGCACCTGGGAAGGGCACGAATGCAAAATGTACAAAAACTGAGGGACCTGGTTGCAAAGTTTACAAAATTATAAGAGCTGCAAAGGAAAGTTTCTGTAGTAAATATTTAATACAAAATTTGACTGGGTTAAGTAAGCAAAATACCCAGACAATGGGCGCGATCCGACGGTCCCCTTTTGTCACTTATACACGTGTCGAGACGAGGGGCCGTGATACCCCTTTGTGGATGCGCGGCCCAGATTAGAGCTTGACGTCGATCGAACGGATCTGGGCACGCGCGATCCAACGGTTGCAGCAGCGCTGGAAGAACACCTGTGGAATCGACGGACAGGAGCAGTGCAGCAAGAACACGCCTAGAACACGGCGTGGATGAAGTTAATCCGCCAAACTCTGCAAGCTCTGTATCCTCCACTCCCCTCCGATGGTGCGGAGAGCTTCCTGGAACAGCCCAGAAGGGAATGACGGCCGCAAAATGGCCTAAACAAGGTCGAAGGTCCGCCGCGCGATGAAGAAGGAGGGCAGCCCCCAGGTCGCTTCCTTTGTCAAAAACGACTCCAGATGGGAGTCTCTCGAGCCCCTGGAACCTGCAATAAGAACACAAACCACAGTAGATGGTCCAGAGCCAACAAAAAGGGTGATGGTGGCGTGGAGTGGCGAAAATGGTGGCCGGAGCTCAAGAGCTCCAGCGAGGTGTTTGTGCTGGTGATAGGCACTGATCAATGGTTGAAATGACAATATAAATAGACGAAACGAAATCCTAGACTAACATCTATCTAACTATAAGAAAAACAAGAAGTAAAATGCCCTCAAGTGGCGTTGACCACGAGGAAGAACCTCACGATGGCTAGGCCGCCGGAGATGGAGGTTGGAACGCGCCGCCGAGCTAGGTAGGCACCTCGACAAGGTTGGAGATCGACCCTCTGTCACAGGGGATCCCGCAGCTAGACCCTCGGAGGGATTGGCTCAAGCCAAAGGCGGTTCAAGCATCAAAAGGGGGAATGAGAGGGTTATTGAAAGATGGTGGACGGGCGACTTTCGAGGAGAGATTTCGAGAAGATGAAAAAGATCTGGTCTGATCCAAGAGGTCAGCGGGCTAGGTGGATCTACAGTGAACAACTTTCATGAAGAAAGCGGTTGCCTTCGAGCAACGCATCAACGGCGAAAAAATTGAGAAGAGAGGGTCATAGGCATTCTGACATGCTGCAGGAAAAGGCCAGGAAGTTGACCAGTGGGTCAACTTTCCAGCCACCTGGTTGGTCCACGTGGACCAACCAGGAAAATCCGCAGGAAAAATATATTCTAAAATCAATAAAAAAATAGATAAGGATTTTATTGATTTTTAATTACAAAATGAAAAATGTTTATTATTATTTTTTTATAAATTATTTTATTATGATTTTTATTTATTTTTATGAGATGTATTTTTACAAGTTTGCATTTATGCCCTTATATAGGTATAATACCTACATATTGCATCTTTTTGTTTTTATTTTGTATATTTTAATTTTTATTATTTTGTTTCTTATTTTGTAAAATTATAAAATACTTTTATACACATAAATATATTTTTATTTTTATTTTTCTGATTTATTATGTATAATTAATAAATTATAAGAGTGTTTTGTACAGGTATATGTATAGGCAGTATACCTATGTATCCTTTATACAAGTATTTTTATTTTTGTATTTTCTTTGCATTTTATTCTGATTTTAGTACACATATTATTACAAGTAATATTTACATAATTATAAAAATATAAAAATGAATAAATAATGAATAAAGAATAAATCGAATATTTTATTCAGTACAGGTATACAATAGGGGTCCAAAACTCAACTTTCAAACCGTAGCTCCGCCAAATGCGAAACCACCGCCATTAAATAGCTTATTTTTTTCTATATACAATTAAAGGTGAGTACGCTGCATTTGGAGTTTTATTTGTGTGATACGGGTCTGGGAAGTTGGCATTCTGGATTTTTATTCAGACCATAACTTTTTATTTGTACGTTATTTTTCTGTGAAAATCAATTTTGTATTTTTCTTTATAAAATTAGCTACAACTTTCATGTACAAAGTTTCTTTATTTGATGGATAAAAAGTGGAACCAAAAATAGGTCCCAAAATGAATAAAGAATGGATAGGTATTTTATCTGTATCTCTGACCTTATCTCCCCCTACTTTATTCCTTGTCGACCTATTCATCAAGATGCCTAGGTCTCGGGGGTTTTGAGTCATAAAATATTTACAATATTTTATTCTTTTTCTTTTCTTTATTTATTCTATAATTTTGGCCTTAATTACAGTATTTTATACACTATTGTGATACACATGCATGGATGCTAAGATGGTGATTTTAATGCTATTTACAGGCATTTGCTAGGGTTTTTGGTGCCAAAATGATAGAATAAAGATGATGAAATGTGGATTCATCATCCCCCTATACTTTACCTTTGCTAGTCCCTAGCAAACACTTATGCAATAAGTGCAAAAAGAAAAGAAAGAAAAGAAAAAGAAGAACTTGGATTTAGTTTGGTAATCAAACTTGTCTTCACAAAATCAAAGTTTGGAGCTTAGTGCGGGCGGAACCTTAGTGAGAACCGTGTTTGAAATCCAACAGTCTCTGAGAATCCCAAAACTCTGCTCAAGTCTCCTCAATAGCTAGGTCAGAAATACTTCAACCCATACGCAAATTCTTACGACTATGAATCTGACTTGTACAGTGTAAGTGATGGTGGCTCTCCCAAACTAGAATGACAAAGAAACTGACTTCTCCAGTATGACAACCCAATGATTCCCCAATCCAATGACTCCATCCTCGAGGAGCGGGGTATTCCCTTTCTAAGTTCAAGTGGCAACCAGCTCAAGAGGAGGGGGTGAAGAGAAGAATGGACGGCAGCCAGTGTATCTACCTATCCCGGGATGCAAGACCAGTGTAGTCAAGTCATCCTGCTACAGGCTCACATATTTGACTTTGGAACTCAAGCTTGCTTATTGACTTTATACATACTTGCAGGCTTTTTATTTTTGTACATGCCTGAACATTTTTTTGAATACTATATACATCATCATTTACATAAGGAGTTTTTCCTCTTGAGCCAGTAGACTATCCCTCTTTTGAAGCTTTATTGCAACCCACATCCTCCTGTCTTTAGACTTCCTAATCACTGGACGGGTTGGGGTGCACTTCCCTCCCTAGAGGAGGACAAGTGTTTCCACTTGTGTGCGTCTCATTCCGGCAAATCCAATCCCCTCACCACTCCAACTGAGTTGAGCCATGTGAAAGGTGCAGGTGTCCAAGTTAGGTCATTATCAACAAGAATCGTACGTGTGCTCCGAAATATTCTTCTTAGGCAGTCAAGAATCCATTGAACCAGTCCCGTGATCCTCAAAGAATTAAGTCAACTAGACCTGAAGTACCTCAAACCCAGTTCCTATAAGGTTCCTGTTATTAGGTAGATTTTAAGGTCCAATCAAGCTCCAATCTCCGGATTTTACTTAGACTTGTTCAACTATCAAACTCAATCCGAAAAATGCGAATGCCATGCAAATGCCATGCAGAAAATATTTTTGTGATGCAATTTTCAAGGATTTTAAACTTTTTATGGATTTTTGAAAAGATGATGATGATGCATATGCAATTTTTTTTGTATTTTTCAAAAAGATTTTTCAGATGTTTTTGGATTTTTATTTTGCAAAATGTTTTTGGGATTTTTGAAAACAAAAAGATTTTGGCTGAAAAATAGGTTAAAATCTGTACACGGGAGTGCTTCTTATATTTACAAGAAGTGGCTTTTCAGAATTTACAGGGTAAGTGGTCAATTTTATACATATGTACATAGTGGATTTTGGTGTGATGTAAATATTCCTCAAACTTATTTGACACAAGCTTTTCACACAATTTTTGAAAACTATAGTCCAAAATAATTTTTACAAACATTTTACAAACATGTACACACATTTGAAAATCATTTTGCAAAGGCTTTCAAACAGTATATATAGGTTTTTCAAATATTTTTGCAACCATTTTTCAAACCATTTGCAATTCATTTTTCAAACATTTTATTTCACAAAGAAAAGAAGTTTTACAAACCACACATTTTACACAGGTTGAAAACATGTAACAAAACATTTTCAAAATAGTTTTCAATAGATGTACTCAAAGATTTTCAAACTATTTTTCAAACATTTTGCAAAAAACATTTTCACCTGATTTATTAATCAGTAAATACAAAAAGAATTTGAGGAATAACCACATCTTTTTATTAAGGATTTTAATTTGAATTTTAAAGAATTTTTAGCCATATTATTAGGAAAATACGAAAAGTACGAGTTATGGCTAAAGTATATACACAGTATATACGACCCCCCTATACTTAGCTTGAGCTATGTCCTCATAGATCGAAGAGAAAAGAGAAGACATAACTCGTACTAAGTATAGACAAGTCTAAATAATAAAGAAGAAATGAATGAACCAATGAATGAGAAGTTGACCGTCCCCCCCTATACTTAGGATCAAATAATCCTAAGTATAGCAGACTGTACACAACGCAGGGAGGGGTCAAGGGTGGGAATGAACAGATCGTACTCAGATTGTCTCCCCCTATACTTAGGGTAAGATATTCCTAAGTATAGACAAGAAGAGGAGACAATGGAGAGGATAAAAAAGAACAGAGAAACTCGGGGTGCACGCCCCCCTATACTTAGGACAAAGTACGTCCTAAGTATGGAAAACTGTCTACAAGGGCGGCACCTTTTTGATAGATGAAGAAGATAGAAAGAAGAAAAGAGATCTGAAGATGGAAGGATAGATCAGAGGATATACACATCACTCCCCCTATACTTAGGGTAAAAGAAGCCCTAAGTATAGGCAACAACAGGAGTGATGACATGGAACGAAGAATGAATACTCAACTCATCTACCCCTCCTATACGTAGGACAAAGTACATCCTAAGCAAGGCAAACACGAGAAATGGGTAGACGAGCAAAAACGGGAGATGGAAAGAGTCACAAGAGAGAATCTACAACATAAAAGGGTGATCATCAGAAGGTGGAAAGCAAACCTTCTTGCGGGACCGCTGAGGGATAGATTGGATATGGTGTATGTCGACATCGGGGTCCACAGTGGACGGAGGCCAATCAGGGTCGACACGGTGAAGGCCCTCAGTGGAATCAAAACGGAAAGGGACGAACTGATCGATGGAAGCAGTATGGCTCGATTCTCCCTTGGTGGTCTATGGTGTGAAGGCACAGACGGGTGAGGTGGAAGAAGTACGACTAGTCCGGCCTTGGAAGTCTCGCAGATGTCAAAGTGAAATGGGACAAACTCATCATCCTCGGAAGAAGTGTAATCGGAGTCGTCCTGCGAGTCCTCGTCCAGGTCAAAATCAAAAGGAACGAAATCATCAGTGGAAGTATACGAACTCAGATCGTCCTCAAGAGTCTCAACCGGATCATCTTTCTCATCAAAAGGCCCAAATTTATGAAGAAAAGCGATCAAATCAACTTCGGCCTCTGGCCCATCAGAATCAACATGGACATGAGCGGACTCATCAGTGGAAGTAGTCAAAGCAGGTCCGTCCTGTCTAGTCTTACATGGGTCATTTGTTACCTTATGAGGTCTCTCAAAGTAATGGGCAACATCATAAACATCCTCAATTATTTTGGTATCTGCCCCCTGCTCAAATGGTTCAATCACATAAATACTCTGGATCTCATCAACACATCGCCATACACCAGGAGGAGGATTAGTGAGGTCCATGCTTTCCGACTTCCTCCCCTTTCGGGGATTCGTCAGGTCTCATCAGGGATTGCTAAGGAAGTATCTCTAGTAGCAATGGGTCGGTCACGGGCCTCAGAGTCAGCTATAATCAGTGAAGGTGCATCAGGTGCAGGTCTCTGGTCATCCGTAGGTGCGGTGATCGACACTTCGCTCCCGTCAACAGGACGGAAGCGAACCTCTCCTGATCCATAATCAATAACGACCCTCGCAGAGGCGAGGAAAGGTCGTCCAGGATGATTGGAGATGGCTCCCCTGTGGAGTTCTCCATGGGCAACACGACAAAATCAACATTGTGGCTCGTGCCCTGAATAGAAATGACGGCATTTTCAAGGATACCCTTCGGCCTCTTGATAGATCCATCAGCAAACTGAACGATCATCCTGGTTTTCTTGAGAGGCCCTAAGTGAAGAGACTGTACCAACGAGAAGGGTAATATGCTAATCGAAGCACCGCCGTCCAGGAGAGTGCGATCACAAGTATAGTCAGAGATGGTGCAAGTGATGAAAGGTGTAGCTGTGTTCTTCTTCTTGGGAATGGGACGGTGTGTGATGGCGAGGGCAATGGCCATGGTCAGAATGTGACGCTCAGATCTGCTCCTCCGCTTTCTCTTCTTGGAAGAGGAGCAGAAATTTGGGTCATGGCCTGCTGAAGTGGGGCACGGATAATCTCATGAATAGCAGCCACCACTTCGGGTTCAGATAACATTTTTTTGAATTTTTGGACTTCCTCCATACAAGGGAGGAAGTCAGAATCAGCATATACACGAGGCATGTCAAGAGCAGTCTGTACATCGGCATCCTCGGGGGTCAAAGGTAGGACTGGGTGTGAATGCATGTGTGGTCCAAGGTTCTGGCAAGGGGACTCTCTCCTCAAAACATTGATCAACCAAGTGTCTCCCGAAATCTTTTTGTATTTTTACATTTTTCTCATTTTTTTGTATTTTGGGCGATTGCAAGCTCCCATGATCACCTACAAGTGAAGCCGTATTCCTGACGAAAGGAGCATTAATCTGATTCTTCCTCAAGAAAGCAATATCATCATTCATCAATCAATGCGCTTTGTCATCCGATTCAAGATATCACTCATAGAGATCGAGGGAGGTGACTCCATCAGGTCAGACTTGGGTGGATGTGAAGGTGGAGGTGGATAATACACAGGTGGGGGTGGATGCGGGTAGAAGTCCGAGTCGTGATACTGTGGCTGAGGTGGGTATGTACAAAAATCAGAAAAAATAGGAGGAGGATCCTCCTGATAAAAGGAGGTGGACCGACTGGAGCGAGCGAGGGGTCCGCCAAAGTCCGGATAAAATGCACTCCAGGGGTCCATCTCGATAACAAAAAGGAAGTGATTCGGGGAGCACGAGGGGTCAAGTCAAGAGAGTTAAGAAGAAGGCGCAAATGCGCAGAGATGATCTAGGACACACACGAACAATCACAAACAAAAATGAAACACGACAAACCCTCAATTCACCTACTCAACTCGGTAGAGACCGTAAAATGCGGTCTTTTAAATCTTGGTCTGTTTTAGAGTTAGGTGAGAAGTCAAAGATTGCACAAAACACTTAGGGGGCTTGATGGGATTTGGGCACTATCCTTAGTGTGTGCGCGAGCAAGTAAAAGTGAAGACAATGAGGGGATTACTCGCCCCAAGACAAGATTTTTTCTTTTGATCGGTTTTAGGGTCAAGTAATATTAGCAGTCCCAATTTTATTGGTTATCACTTTTCTTTGGATTTTTAATAAGAAATGCACGCGCCTAACGAGGATTCAATTCCTTTAAGAACCTAGGTTGGCAAAATCAGAGGTAGAGAGGCGGAAAAGCAATGCAAGCGATCAAAACGATGATGGATGCTAAAGCGTAAATGCTCACCTTGCCTCCAGCACTCTACATGCAAGGATGCTCAACAGAATTGAAACCTATCTATATGCAAATGCAAAAGCCGATGAAATCGCCCTAAGTTTCAGAAATTGCTATTATCGTGAAGAACCACAAGCTGACCACCAACCCTCAATCCTAATGTCCGGTCTAGGCTCACCCCTCCTCTGCTCAACACATTTGAGTTAGGAGAAAGCGCTTGTTCGGGAATGAGCTCGCGGCGCGTGGATCGAAAGCTAATGATCAACTGTTTAAGATTTTGACTAAGTCCAAACGAAACTATAGGTACATGCAATGTTAATTAAGGTGTTTGGACCTAATGCTACACAAGCAATCCTAAAAGCTAAGGGCTCAATCACACAAAATAAATAAAATCGAAAAACAAAACAAAATAAAAGAATGCGATAAAACCGTAAAAAGCCGCGATGAGCCCCAAGTGAACAATCACTTGGAAATTAGGCCCGAAAGTCCAGAGTCTGATGTACCTGTGTTATTACAATTAAGAGTCTCTCACTCACAAATAAATTACAAGAAATAAGCTCAATGAAATAAATGGCTCGGGAATTGTCTTAAAAAAATCCTCTAAGTCTGCCTTGGTGCGAAGCGTCACCGCCTCACGTGGGTGCACGGGCGCTCCTAGAAAAGAGAGCCTCCCTCAATCCGCGTACCTCGCACAAAGTCAAACACAAAGGTGATTAGACAATTCAAACAATCATTATCAAAAATGAGCCAAAATAAAATAATCAGAAAATAAAAGCCGCAAAGGTAGACAAATGATCACAATACAAAACAAAAACTCGAACTACGCGCTGTTGCTCCCCCGGCAACGGCGCCATTTGATAATCTCGGAAATCGATGTGGTTGTATCGACTCACAAGGCGAGTCAACAGTCGGTGTTTGACCACACAAATTCTGAAATTAATCAACAATTAACCCACACTAAAGATCAATAAAATTAGAAACAATGTGGAGTTAAAATTTATTTTTAACTCTGCACAAATGGTGTATAGTGTCAAGTATGCAGAGAGTTCGAACACAGGGAGCAAGCAGGGCAGTTCAAACAAGTGTGCACAAGTATGTGTGTGAGTCAAGTGTCTACACTAAGCAAGCAAGCAAATAAATTTTGTGGGTTTTTAATTTTTAAACTTTTTTTTATTTTAATTTAATTTTTAATTTTGTATTTTGATTTTTAATTTTCTGATTTTTATAATTTTATATTTTATATTTTCTTTTTCTTTTCAATATTGGAATTTAAAGACAATGGAATAAAAGATAAGGTAAAATATTTATAAAACTAAGTAAAAATTACCAAAAATTCAGAATAAATTGTTTTTGATATTTTTATGAATTTTTCTACTGTTTTTTGTGATTTTTGGGGATTTTTCAAGGAGTTTTTGGTATTTTTAATTACTGGCAATAAGTCAAAACAGTGAAACAAGAGCTGGCTGTGAATAAAATAGGATTTAAAATAGCAACCAGTACTCAAAATTTTTTCACACTATTTTTCAAATAAAAGGAAGAAAATAAGGAACAAACAGAACCTGAGTTTGTATTTTTTAGAGTTTTCATTGATTTTATATATTTTTTTGAAGTTTTTGAGTGTTTTAATATTTCTAGTGTTTTTCTTTTGAGATTTTTAATGATTTTTGGACTGACACTAAATTAGGTTAAAAAGACACTAGGTAATTTTTTTGGAATTTTCGAAGTGTTTTAATATTTTTATGGTATTTTCTAAGCTAGACAGTACACAAAAAGCATATTTTTGATTTTTAATAAATATGAAAATAAAATAAAATCAAAAACTGAAGTGATAGCGTGGAAGTACACGTGCACAGGATCTTAAGTCTAAAATTTGAGAAATTTTGGGATTCAAATGATCCTCCAAATAAATACGACAAGTAAGCAAAAAATTAAAGGCATGGCAAGGGCCTTTTAGCAAAAATACAAAGCTCCAGGGGCATAGACGCAATTTTCACACAAACTTTTGTACTGAATAAACTATATTCTGGGACCAAACAACAAAACCTAGAGTCGCTAGGGCTCGATTGCAAAGATCCCCAAGCTCACGTGCGTCGCACGCACCTGGAAAGGGCACGAATGCAAATGTGCAAAAAACTGAGGGGCCTGGTTTGCAAAGTTTACAAAATTATAAGAGCTGCAAAGGAAAGTTTCTGTAGTAAATATTTAATACAAAATTTGACTGGGTTAAGTAAGCAAAATACCCAGACAATGGGCGCGATCCGACGGTCCCCTTTTGTCACTTATACACGTGTCGAGACGAGGGGCCGTGATACCCCTTCGTGGATGCGCGGCCCAGATTAGAGCTTGACGTCGATCGAACGGATCTGGGCACGCGCGATCCAACGGTTGCAGCAGCGCTGGAAGAACACCTGTGGAATCGACGGACAGGAGCAGTGCAGCAAGAACATGCCTAGAACACGGCGTGGATGAAGTTAATCCGCCAAACTCTGCAAGCTCTGTATCCTCCACTCCCCTCCGATGGTGCGGAGAGCTTCCTGGAACAGCCCAAGAAGGAATGACGACCGCAAAATGGCCTAAACAAGGCCGAAGGTCCGCCGCGCGATGAAGAAGGAGGGCAGCCCCCAGGTCGCTTCCTTTGTCAAAACGACTCCAGATGGGGAGTCTCTCGAGCCCCTGGAACCTACAATAAGAACACAAACCACGGTAGATGGTCCAAGAGCCAGCAAAAAGGGTGATGGTGGCGTGGAGTGGCGAAAATGGTGGCCGGAGCGCAAGAGCTCCGGCGAGGTGTTTGTGCTGGTGATAGGCACTGAATTAATGGTTGAAATGACAATATAAATAGACGAAACGAATCCCTAGATTAACATCTATCTAACTATAAGAAAACAAGAAGGAAAATGCCCTCAAGTGGCGTTGACCACAAGGAAGAACCTCACGGTGGCTAGGCCGCCGGAGATGGAGGTTGGAACCGCTGCCGAGCTAGGTAGGCACCTCGACAAGGTTGGAGATCGACCCTCTGTCACAGGGGATCCCGCAGCTAGAC
This sequence comes from Ottelia alismoides, assembly GCA_037367405.1. Classification (NCBI taxonomy): domain Eukaryota; kingdom Viridiplantae; phylum Streptophyta; class Magnoliopsida; order Alismatales; family Hydrocharitaceae; genus Ottelia; species Ottelia alismoides. The sequence continues at coordinate 104,616 of JAZKJV010007572.1, read as the reverse complement.
CTCGGAGGGATTGGCTCAGGCCAAAGGCGGTTCAAGCATCAAAAGGGGGAATGAGAGGGTTTTTGAAATATGGTGGACGGGCGACTTTCGAGGGAGATTTCGAGCAGAATGAAAAAGATCTGGTCTGATCCAAGAGGTCATCGGGCTAGGTGGATCTACAGTGAACAACTTTCATGAAGAAGCGGCTGCCCTCGAGCAACGCATCAACGGCGAAAAAAATCGAGAAGAGAGGGTCATAGGCATTCTGACATGCTGCAGGAGAAGGCCAGGAAGTTGACCAGTGGGTCAACTTTCCAGCCACTGGTTGGTCCACGTGGACCAACCAGAAAATCCGCAGGAAAAATATATTCTAAAATCAATAAAAAATAGATAAGGATTTTATTGATTTTTTATTATTTTTTATAAATTATTTTATTATGATTTTTATTATTTTATTATGAGCTTTATTTTTATGTTATAGTTTTACAAGATTTGCATTTATGCCCTTATATAGGTATAATACCTACATATTGCATCTTTTTGTTTTTATTTTGTATATTTTAATTTTATTATTTTTGTTTCTTATTTTGTAAAATTATAAAATACTTTTATACACATAAATATATTTTTATTTTATTTTTCTGATTTATTATGTATAATTAATAAATTATAAGAGTGTTTTGTACAGGTATATGTATAGGCAGTATACCTATGTATCCTTTATACAAGTATTTTTATTTTTGTATTTTCTTTGCATTTTATTCTGATTTTAGTACACATATTATTACAAGTAATATTTACATAATTATAAAAATATAAAAATGAATAAATAATGAATAAAGAATAAATCGAATATTTTTATTCAGTACAGGTATACAATAGGGGTCCAAAACTCAACTTTCAAACCGTAGCTCCGCCAAATGCGACGCCATTAAATAGCTTATTTTTTCTATATACAATTAAAGGTGAGTACGCTGCATTTGGAGTTTTTATTTGTGTGATACGGGTCTGGGAAGTTGGCATTCTGGATTTTTATTCAGACCATAACTTTTTATTTGTACGTTATTTTTCTGTGAAATCAATTTTGTATTTTTCTTTATAAAATTAGCTACAACTTTCATGTACAAAGTTTCTTTATTTGATGGATAAAAAGTGGAACCAAAAATAGGTCCCAAAATGAATAAAGAATGGATAGGTATTTTATCTGTATCTCTGACCTTATCTCCCCCTACTTTATTCCTTGTCGACCTATTCATCAAGATGCCTAGGTCTCGGGGGTTTTGAGTCATAAAATATTTACAATATTTTATTCTTTTTCTTTTCTTTATTTATTCTATAATTTTGGCCTTAATTACAGTATTTTATACACTATTGTGATACACATGCATGGATGCTAAGATGGTGATTTTAATGCTATTTACAGGCATTTGCTAGGGTTTTTGGTGCCAAAATGATAGAATAAAGATGATGAAATGTGGATTCATCAATCATCCTCAAGACCTTGGACACATGGTCCATCCATAACTCAACATGATTTGATGTATTGGTACCAATTATTATACTTAAGTCCTCTAGAAGGTAGTGTAAGTGCTCTTTGCTAAGCATCTAAATCATTGGTTCCCTTTAGCTATAAGAACATTGTCCGGTGCACGATGTCCTCCTCCTCATGAGAAGAACGATAGGAAGATTCATCTTGATGATGGAGCCTCTACTCCATCACCTCCTTGTGTTGTTGAATATCCTATAGAGTGTGTACAAGCAAAGCCAGCTATTGTGTCACGTATGTGTCCACACGAGGTGGCATGGTTCTGCATAAGGGACCATATCATCAATATTTTACTTTCACTTTATAAAAAACACATGGAAATGGATACTAACCTATGTTATTCTCCTTAGCCTCATGTTAGGTCTGAAGACTCCAACACTATCCTGTATTTTGAATATCACTGATGAAGGAATGGAATGGTGTATTACTGTTATGATATCATCTAGTGATGCTCCTTAGGGTCAGATGCTTGACAAACCATTTCATGCACATAGTTCCACATCCAAATACAAGCACAAGAGTTTTCCATTCACACAGGTATCCACGTGCAAGTCTATATTTGTAATGCATATAAACATGCATTGCTAAAAGTTCACACACATATGTAATGCATATCTCTAAAAAATACACAAGTAAAAGCAGAAGGGTAAACTAAATTGTAAATATTACAAAAGTACACGCACCATAGATGGTACAATTATCCAAAAATCATCTAACTACGAGCTGCTCCTTGTTGTGGTTGCTCATGCACACCTGTTGGATCCACACAAATAGGTACGTTATGAGCAATTGCTTAGTATGTCGCCACCCACTAAAATAAAGCATGTGTAAGATCGTAAGTGTACAAATGAAACCGCATAGATTTCCCACCCTTAGATGTGAGACCACCTCAATAAGGTAAACTCAACCCACCTCCAAAAAACAACTCAACGGATGGGGAAAGACAACACATCATACGTGACACTCACGACACACAAGTGAGTCACTAAGTCAACCCAAGTCCACTACCCATTGGTAAGGGTCCTCAATGATGTTGGGCACGAGTTAAGGCACAAGATCATCAAGATCATCAATCGTAGTTGTAAAAGCCATCGACAACCATTGTACGTCCTTGTACACAGGAAACCAGTACAATAAATCTTTCTTCCGGTAACCATATATCTTGGAAAATCACCCTTTAATGCTACCTAGTGTGGTCTATACTAGTCATCATATAAGCGTCAACCATAAGTCTGAAAGAGACACGTAGACTACTAACCATTACTACTTTGCTAGCTTAAAGATTGATTGAGCAAAAAATGTCTAACAACTACTCTAGTGTGCCAAGAACATGTCCCCAAGTAGGGCAACTGTTGGATTCATGACCATCTAAGTTTCTACCTGAGTCCCCAAGGGTGCATGCCTTCCCTTGATAGAGTCTACTCCATCTACCCTCATGCCACCTAAGATAATCACCACGACATGGAAGATATATCATCGTAGGAAAACTCAGCTGCAGAAATAGAGTACTCACGATTAAAATCAAATCTGAGATCCCTCACTCTTTATTTGATACAGAATAAAGAGTTTTACAACATGTATTTAGCAACCCATTAATTGTGTTACCAAGTACCACATATTGTAATTAATATATTATATCATTATTTTTTTCAGGACAATGTTGTACTACCTAGATTTGGCATATCATAAAAGTTTATTTTTAAAATCGTGCAACTTCATACCCAAAATTTGGGTGCTTGCCTCTACGGCACTGCACCCTTTTTTCCTTTAAAAAAAACTTCACACCCAAAATGTAGATCGTATTACAAGTTATCTTCATCATTATAGGAACACTGTATTTTTAGCCTCTGGATCTATTTACAAATGGGAATTTCATTTTATTTTTTGCTCTTAAAATCACAATGCAATTAGTTAAGCATTTACATTTCAGTTAATTCTTACGTATACTAGTATAACTTAAGATATACATGATGTACCTTTTTCCTACGAGTGCCCAAATAGTTAATATACGGGCACATTTTCATTGGCGCATCATTATATTTCGAAGGTATTGGCATTGATCTTCAATGCATCGACACACATTCTAGTGCTAATACTTAATCTAGTGTATTTGATAAACGTACTTGTTCACTGGAACAAGCTTTGATGTATCACGATTTTTCAGCTAGCACATTTCAATTCATAAAGCAATTTTTAAAGGAATCCCGATTTCAAATTATTTTTTATTCAAACCAAATCCAAACTTCATGAAACTTGTATATTTTGTAGTAGTCATGTTTAACAAAAAAAAAACATTAATAACCAAAAAATGATTTGATTTGATGCAAAGTCCCAATAACAAAAAGGAATTTCATTTTCTAAAATTTTGGTCAATGCACATGTTTTAAGCATGGTTTTAGATTTCGCGAAATTTCGACGAAATTTCGGCAAAATTTTGGTTTCGACAAGGAACCGAAATCTCGAGCGAAATGGTGATATGAGGGTAGTTTTCGGTCATTCTTCACAAATAGTGGTCGACATGGGCGAAATGTCGTCGAAATTTCGACGAAATATCGTTCGACAGGTATCGAAACGATATCCGAAACCGATATTTAAACCATTGATTTTAAATCCCTTTGAACCCCTCATGCAACCCTAATGATTGGCTGAAAATCAATCACCACCAATTAATAGATGTCGTAGATTAGGGGATGATCAACATCCAGATTATACAAACATTGCCGTTATAGTAATATTGATAAGATACATAAAGGGAAATTATGTATCCATGGGAATTTAACGACCATTGATCCATTATCAAAGGCATGGTCAATCATGAGATTACTTTGCTTGATCTTAAGATCATCAATTTCCATCACCACCAATTTGAAACAACAACCAACCATATCTCCGAACTTCCTGAATTCGTGGCACTAACTTCCATACATCCCTAGGAATTCATATTCAACCATTCAAAGCGACCATGAACATGCCTTGATAGGGTGAGGGCATTACTTTGTGGTTGGAAGTCAAAGGCTCTCTCTACCGGTCATTTGCAACTACTGAAGACTGACATCTCTGGCATCATCTTTTATTAGGTTACATGCACTTTCATTCCTCTTTGCTCTGTTCACAAGGTCGACATGCTTTGTGCTGACTTTTTGTGGGAGCATCGGCGACATGATATCTCTTGGACTAATGTATGCCTCCCTAAAGAGGAGGGTGGGCTTAGCCTAAGGTCTTTGGCCACTATCCGTGACGCCATGGTTGCTTCTTGGTCCTAGAGGTTGCTCTCCTTAGACTCCTCTGTACGGACTCTCTACATGCGGTGGAAATACTTACATGCTCATTCCTTCTGGGATGTCCAGCCTTCTCATTCCAACCCCATCATTTGGAAAGTGAGCTTGAGGAGGAAGGGATGCACTACATGGGGCTATTACTGGTTCCATACCCCCTTACTCGTGGACACGCTCACAAAAAGGGCTTATCCTTCACTGATGCTTTGCAAACTTGTTTGCCCCAAGGTCGAGGTTACCCCGTGGGCTGCCAATGTCTAGGCCAAGGGTACATCTCCTAAGTTCTCATGCACACTCTACAGGGCGGTCCTAGGTCGCCTCCCTACTACTGACCGGCTCGTTAAATCTGGGATATGTGCTCCTTCTTCTTGCTACCTTTGCTACAGTGTTCAAGAGTCTCGTGCCTATTTACTCTTCAATTGTCTCTTCTCCTCAATGTTTGGTTCGATGCCTGCTCTACCATGTGCTTGCCTTCACCATTGTCTCTGTCGCTCCTGGATACCTTAACTTGGACCGGAGACTACCCTGATATTGCTGTTCGAAATCATCTGTGCCCAGTCATCGCCATTGCTGTGTGGGTAATCTGGTTTGAAAGGAATGGAAGATGATACTCATGCAACTCTTGCCTGACCTTGAAGACTTTGGATTTTGTTGTTGATACGGTTCATTCAATGGGGAGTGGTTAAGGTTGGGCGGGAGTTTTTTCTTTTCTCGAGTCGCATTGCGACCTCTCCCCAACCCGCTCTAACTCAATTTTATACTGTAATTTCAGGGCTGGATTAGCCTATTTTACATACTTTCTTACTTACTTTGAAATATATTGGAAAACTTACACATACCAAAAAAATAAATAAATTCAATCATTCACTTTTTATTCCTTATCCCTCCGGTTCATCTATCTATACTAGATGGACAATCCGCGTGTGGAAAGGGACGTGGCATCATGTCAACAAGTCAAAGCACGCTGTCATCTATCTAATAATGGTCCTTTTCATCTTTTCCAAGTGTGAACATTACATGTCCAAGGTAAGCAAGCTGCCCACCACTGAAATTATATCTAGTCCTTTCCTCGCCCACATGGTAAATGAGGACAGGGAGCCAACTAAGGCCAACTTTTCATCGTCCATCCCACGGATAATATCCAACTAAGTTCCCAGTTTACCTAACAAAGGAAAAGAGATGTTACGTGAGGTTTACGTTACTTGGATAGTGCCATATTACGCATGTCATATGCATAGATCTTAATAAAGGAAAGATGGCATTTCTTCCACCCATAGCATCTTCTTCAAGGCAAAGTCAAGGAAAGCCCCGGTGTGACCCTCGGGACCAGATCTTCGAAACGTACCTAGGGGCGTGTTCGGTTTCCCTAGAAGCCTGGTTCCAGTCTTCAAGATGTGCTACGCTCTGATGGTGACGATGGTTCCAGTCTATTTTTGGCGACTTGGCCTTGTTGAAGTCCATGGAGGTTGGATTACTTATTGTCCTCTGACATGATCTTCTAGATGTAATTTTGGACCACGGGTGGGGTGGTTACACCAGTTTTGGATGTTCTGTATCAAATTCTATTATCGCCTTCGCAATTATGATGAATGACTATGAACCGTTTTATCTAAAAAAGCATCTTCTTCAATTTCGGCTTTTTAGTATGTCTTAATATTCAAACCTGCAACTACAGAACCAACGACACCACATACATAGTACCCAACTCCCGTCATGCAGGTGGGATCATAGTCCATCTCATCGCCATTAAATCCCAGCTCACATTCGACGCCTCGTAGCTCTTATCCACAACAGAGGAGATTGCATACGTGTATGTGTATATTTATCCACATGTATCTATGTATGCTGCGGTGGATTGGAAAAAAACCGCATATATTAGAGTTCAAAGTTCAATCAGAAAACTTAACCTTTTCAACCTAAACCTCGAAGCCCCTTCCCGATGAAACTCAATCTGATCAAAGATGCTTAATTTCTCAACCATTCAGATGCCAATGGTGGAAATTAGACAGCATATGCCAATCGTTCAGTCACATCATTAATAAGAGATAAACTGGAGCTTAAAGAAGAGAATCTTTGGGCTGCATATGTGCGTTGGTCAAAAGAAATCGACAAGAAATCCAACAGTAGAAGGGTCCCATACGCCTGTATTATATTAAGCAATAACCAAAGTATTTCAAACCACTAGATTCCCATCGTCTCCTTATATAAGAACATCATAATGGGCGTACTTACAACTTACAAGAGTCTACCCCAAGTCAAGGAGAAGGAAGTGAAGATGGTTTCTAGGAGAGGTCTCCTCCGGTTTCTGATGCATGCTCTGCTCCTCATGTTGTTCTTCTTGTCCCTTCACTCCTCCCATGCTGCTGCACAGGTGTGTGTCTCCTAATATCAGAAATATTTCTTAGATATTTCATGGAAATACCGTTGTTTATGTTGGTTCTTATCCTCGAAGGCGCGAGAACAGGGAGGGAAGAGGCCTACGTATAGAGAGATGGTGTCGTACCATATCGACTACATCAACAAGCATGATCCCTGATCGAGTACCTGTGTGTTAGACTATGTTATTGCCTTCCATGTATATCTTTCAGAAGGGGATGATGGTTGTGTGTGTAGATTCCGTGGATTATCAGCATCTGGTTTGCTGATCTGATCAGATTGTATAGTGATGAGGTTTGAAGATTATGGATCTGACTCTGGAGAGAGGAAGATCTGAGATTCTGGAACTTTATCTTAGGATTATAACTGGTCTTAGATAAGAAACTATAGTATTATTCTCTGTATTCCTGGCGTTAGAGATTGGTTTTGTTTCTAAATATATGAACGACATATATAATCCAAATCAGAATGCTCTGTCAGTGTCCCTGAGAATCTATCAAACAAACGGCGCCCGCAGTTGGAACCGAAATCGAACTCGTGATTTGGTTGCAGTTGAAATATTAAAGCCTAGAGTGATTGTGTGGCGATAATATATAGACCTTGCTTAGTTTACTGTAAAGATCTTATTAACGTGAGGGTGAACTCAGACATAGTATATTTTATTAAAAAACCTGATGATTTCTGAGTGTAATCGGACTTTATATATAATCATAAAAGAGGGACAGGTTTGGGAGTTGAAATCAGAAATAATTCTGGGGGTCACTGCATGAAAGAGGGACGGGTTTAATGATTATATTCCAATGATCGTCGGATGGTCATCGTTTCTAATACTTATTTCAAATTTAATACCCAATGCAGCAGCTCAAATATCCTATGCAAGCCATAAAAACACATCCATCTGAAGCCTACGTGTCCATGCCCATCTATTTCCTTCGACAATATCCCATGGGCAGTGACCAACTCATGATGGCCATCGCTAGATAATGAAGCAAATCCTTCAATGATTAAGCAAGCACTCAAACTTACCTGGGAGCAAATAAGCTCAGACCCAAGTGCGACCAGACAAGAGGGCAAAACTCTCAACACAATAATAGATAGATGCCTCAATGATAAAGCTGCATGTCCTTCCAAAACAAGGAAAGGGCCAACCCTGGATCTAACACAGAAGCACCAAGGGAGCAGCATATGGGAAACTGTTCCCACCAGTCTACCAAACATGTCAAAACACTACCATGAATAAATATCCGAATAAGGCTCTCTTTGTTTGGAGAACAAGCACAGGAATAAAGGGTTAATTATTCGTCCGGTGCGATTCTCAAGAGTACTGTTAGGAATAAAGTTATGTAAAGAGGGTATTTTAGACATTTGTCCCTTGTAGTGTCCTCACTATGTAAACCCTAATCCTAATTCTCTGGTTATATAAAGAGGATTAGGGAGCCTAATGACATACACAGAAAATTCTAATCACTGGCTCAACATGGTATCAGAGCCCTAGGTTCTGACCTAGGAATCTGTGCCGCCTTTCCTTCTTCCCTCTCGGCTGGAGCGTCGTTCTCTGCCCCCCGTTCCCCTCCTCCTATCCCGCCTCCTCCCTTCCTCCACCGAATCCTTCCCTTCCGCCGAATCCCTCCCTGTCGCCCACCATCACCCCATCACCCCATCGAATCCCTCCCTGACGTCTACCATCAACACCACTAGGACGCCAGCACCATCCTCCACCCACAGCCTCCTCCCGCTCGCCCACGCCAGCACCATCCTCCCACTCGTCGCCAGGACGCCAGCACCATCCTCCGCCCCCACCCCACTGCGGTTGCCACCGAATCCAGCGGATCGCGCCACAACCTCCTCCCGCTCGTCGACGCCCCCCCTCCCGACTCCTGATTCCTCACGCTCCATGATGTACCCTAGGCGACCCCTGCCCTAGGCGATCTCTGCCCTCGACGATCCTCAACCCCTGGCGATCTTCAACCCAGGAACTGCAGCCAGCCGCCAGGGTCTTCAACATTTTAGCTCTTAGCCTACATCTCTCCGGCGGCACTCTAAGCCCAAACCCGGGCGCATAGCCCAGGCGCCAGACGCCAGACGCACAAGCTAGATGTACAGCTCCAAGCACTTTTACCAGGCCCAAATACTCCGCCAGATGTTGTGGTCCTGGCGATCACTCAAGCCACAGGTGTCCAAGCCTTCTTCCTCTCCAACAAATGCAGACCTTGCACACGATGATCCTAATCTAGCACCGAATCTTTGCCTTTACACATATATGTATCCTGCGTGTATTGCACTAGACTATCAATATAAGAGGAGAAAGGCACGATAAAAAAACAAAAGAAACAAAAACAAAATAGGTGGTGACATCACAATACTAGTGCGCTAGGTTCTTGCTACAGATTGACGACAAGCACATCTATGGCATCCGAGGGTGCTACATCGGAGATTGATGGAGGAGGTCATTCAAAAATGCCCTCATTTAGGTCAATCCCAAAGTTAGATGCCACAAACTACTCCATGTGGTCTCGGCTATTCTTGATGATCGTTCGAGGTTATGATAAAGATCACATCATCTTCGAAGAAGAACCAACCACCAAGGTTGGAAAATATGCTACCTGGGTCAAAGACAATGGCATGGTAAGCTCTTGGATAATGGTTAGCGTTATTGATAAGATCGCACAGGAGTTAATCTACTATGATAGTGCACACGACATGTGGAAATCCCTGTTGGCCACATACGGACATGACAAAAACTCTACCAAAATGTATCAATCATTTCATGATTTGATGCATATGCGTCAGAATGGGCGCCCATTATCAGAATATTTCTCCGCCGTCAAATCTCTTGTTGCAAACTACAATGTATGTGCTCCTCTATGCACATGTCCCATGCAACGACAACATCGATAAAATATGGCGACCATGATCTTCCTTGGCGGATTAGATCAACCATTTGCAGCCCCTCAAGATCAGATGATCACTTCCCCTACTCTTTCAACTATGGAGGAAGCTTACATCGCGTTGTGTCGACTATCGACCCCTCCGACTCCTACCGAAACTATGAGCCAAATAACAACCCTTGCGGCTTCAGGAAGAGGCTTCAGAGGCCTTCAAAGGGGCAGGGGTCGTGGACGTCACTCGGTCGGACGAGGGCAATCACCAGTACAGTGCTCATTTTGTCACAAATTAGGACACATTGAAGCCGTCTGCTACAGCAAACATGGACGTCCAAGACCATCGACTCAAGTTGCCACTACGGACATCGAAGGAGGATCGATCGAAATTCCTTGAAAATACTTTAAGGATCTCATGCAACGACTATCACAACTGAACCCTGATGAGGCCACAACATCAGGAGATATCGCCGCAATCGCCCGGACAGATACGGTTCTTACTTCGGCTAGCCATCATAATCACTCGGAATGGCTCATCGATACAAGGGCCTCCACTCATTTGTGTGGCAATCCACGCTTTCTTCAAAAACTTCGTACAACCCAGTCAGGAAAGACTGTTCAAGTCGTTGATGGAAGATCGTCACCAGTTAAAGGAGTCGGGGATGTGCAGCTTACATCCACCATAAAACTGAATAATGTTCTTTTAGTTCCAGATTTTCCACTTAGTCTTCTCTCGGTCAGCCAAATATGTAAGGAGCTTTACTGCCGAACCATTTTTGATGTTGCTGATGAATCTGCGATTCGTCATCTTTATTCATTTATTTTAGCTTAAAATCCCTTATAAAACACCTGCATATCACGCTAATTCCATATTCTTACTAACTTGCATCTGTGTAAATATTGTACATTTCTGATTAATTTTAACCTAAAATAAATAAATAAAGAAAGAAAGGAAAAATAAAGAAAAGAAAATAAAAAAATATATAAAGAAAAGAAAATAAAAAAGGGAAGACTGTGTACAGGCTGACCCGAACCCGAGAGAAGGTCAAGACGTGACCTGATCGACCAGGAATAAATTAGGGGGAGATAGGGTCCTCAACCAGATTATCCAAAAAAAATATGTTTCTCACTTATTTTGTGTATATCTGTATAAAACTGACACTAATTTATGTGTATCTTAGTTGACTTCAAATCAAATAACATTCAAAATCAAAGTTGTAAATTAAAATGTGTTCTAATTATTAAAATTGATTGCACAATTAAATCTTGTACAGAATAAAAGTAGCCACACTTGGAAAAAGCCACTAAGCACTAATTGAAATGGTGGTATTTTCATAATTTTTGGAGTTACAGATGAAATGTCGGTTTTCTGGGGTGGTTTGTGCAATTTTCCCATGTATTTTGTGCATATTGTATTTGTATATATTGTAAATTAATCTCACTGATTTTTTTAAAAAAATAAAAATTAAAAAAATAATAAATTTTTAAAATACAAAAAAAGGCCAATTTCGTCATTTACCTTGTATATAGTGTCACATATGTATATAGTATATGTATATAGTTGCTATTTTTAATTAACCTTCATAAAAAATAAAAAAATAATTTTTAATTCCAAGAAATAAAGTGACGAAAATTCAAAAAAATTAGATAATTTTGTATTTAGTTTTATCTCTCTTTTATTTTCTTTTTCAAATTTCATCTCCCTCCCACCAAAAAAATCAAAAATTCATTTTAATTTTCATCTCCATTATCTCTTCAAAAAAAATTCAAATTTCATCTCTTCTATTTATATGGCTCCTTCTCCCTCATTCCAACTTGATCAATCTTTAGAGAGAGGAGCCCGATCTCCGAGAGAAATTTCGTCGAGGAAGTTGCCTAGCCTCCGAGCCGTCCGGTGACAGCGAGTCGGCCTTGTCGAGGCGATCACGGTCCATTTTCCGCTCCTAAGGTGAGATCCAAATTTTCTTCGCATTTTATCTTAGTTTAATCGTAGGGTAGTTTTTTCGCATTTTTTTCTCGTCATTTTTTTCTCTCTAGATCTTAGGAAAATCCACCACCACGATTTATTCCACCACCGACTCGATTTTTCATCTCATTTTTTCGATCTCTCCACGTTCGATTTCTATCTCCCACGATCTATCACCTCCGGCCACGTACGGTGGCCGGAGATCGGATTCGAATCCCTCATCTCCGATGAATCCCCGTTCATGTTCCGATTTGTAAATAAATAAAAAAACATTTATTTTCTTTTCTGTCTAACATTTGTTTTGCAGGATAAAAATAAAAAAATAAAAAAAAAAATTCTCTTTATCTATAACCTTTGTTTTGCATGATAAAAAAATTTTAGAAAAAATTCTTTTCCTATTTCTGTTATTTCCTTATTTTCGGATTTACAAAAAAAAATTTTGTTCATTTGTTTTTACTGTTTACATCATAACCAGAAAAAAACAAAAAAAAACAAAAAAAAACAAAAAAAATCGCCACAGGCAGCGGGGTCACCACCCCCCGCCGCCCATCAGATAGCCACCAGGCGGCGCGCCACCGTCGCCCCGTATCGCGCCACCGTCGGCCACCGGTGACCTCCTGCCGAGCGCCATCTCCATCCCGCTCCGCCGCTCACTAGCCTCGCAGGCCGCGGCGCCTCCTCCACTCGAAACGCCTCCCCGCACCTGTTGTGTCCTCCGCCGCAACTCCGAGCCACCACCGCCTGTCCCCCTGTTGCCGCGCCTAGCCGCCTCCCCCCTTTGCCCTGGACTTGCCGTGTGATTCGAAGGGAGAAGAAGAAACCCTAGGTGGGGTTAAAAATATTATTTGGAAAATTGCATTTTCAGCCCCAAACATTTCTGAAATTCCAAAAGCGTCCCCGCCAGCTTCTCAAGCAAGGTAGTCTTGGGTAAATTGCACATTCTTGATTCTATTTTATTTTTGTTATTTATGGGCTACAAAAACATTGACTTATTTACAATTTAGCCCCTGAACTGCAGAACTATAACTTGCTTGGTCTTTTTATTGAAATAAATATTTTTAGTCGCCCAAAAATTTTGCAAAAATTGTGCTATGCTCCCGATGTTCATATCCATCTAGCATAAAATTTTCGTAGCATTTTGACTTCATTTGATATTATTAAAAAATCAAAAATAGTGTCTTTTTCATTGTTTGAAATTCAAAAATTCATAAAAATTCGAAAATAACTCCAAAAATTCCAAAAAAATTAGAGTAGTTTTATTTCATTGTCTTTTAATTTCAGACCAATTTTCATACATTAATTCTTTATAAAACCCAAAAAATTTGAAAAACATCAAAAACCTTATAAAAATCATAAACAATTCTACAAAAATCCAAAAATTTTGATTTCAGTTCCTGTTTGTAGATATTGTCTTCTAGTTTATCTTAAAATTAGTAGCCAGCAGTTTTGGACATTTAAAAGATTTTTAAATTGCAAATTACTCCAGGCTGTCCACATTTTCTTGTTTCCTCGTTGTCTGATTTTTAGAAAAATACAAAAACATCTGAAAATTCCATAAAAATTCTCAAAAACATTTCAAAACTTTTAAAACCCAAAAATATTTTCCTTGGATTTTTCTGAGTTTCTTTGATTAATTGAAAAATTGCAAAAAGAGTTGGTGTGCATTTTTTCTGAGTTTAATTACATTGTTCGCATTATTTTTGAAAATAAAAAAAATGCAAAATAAAAATCACTAAAAATTTGAAAATCAGAAAATATAAAAAATTAGAAATAAAAAAAAATAAAAAAATAAAAATATTAAAATCACAAAAACCAAGGATAGTTGTCCTTGGAGATTCTTGTTTTCTTTTAATTTATTTCTGATTAATTGAATAACCCTCGAGAATTGTAGCCTCCCTGAGTTCGACCCTGTCCGCTATACAGGTTAATAAGTAGCAAAAAAAAATAGAAAATTAAAAAAATCTTTTGTTGACGCGGGTTTTGGGGATAAAAGCAACGACCTATTTTCATCATTAATAATTTCCCAACCCGGCAATAAATTCCTTCCTCAACAAAATTTTGCAGTTGCCGGGGAGAAAAAGAAAAAATTCAAAAGTCCCTCGAAAATCTGACTCAACAAAATTTCGCCATTGCCGGGGATAAAAAAAAGAAAAATTCAAAAATCCCACGAATTCTCGTCAACAAAATGGCGCCGTTGCCGGGGAGGCACGACGAGGGTAGTTAGGTTTCTCTTTTGACCTGCTATTCTTGGTTGTAAATATCTGTTTACATTTTTGCCATTCATTCCATTGTTCATATCACTGCATCTATTTCATTTCATTTTTTTCTCTCATCTTTGATAATTGTATTTCTTACACATTTTCTTCCATTTTTCTTGCGAGGGCCCACGGAGCGAAGGAGGCGATCCTAGGAGAGCCAAAGCACCCAAGCGACGTGGAGGTGGCTTGATTCTTCACCAAGCCGCAGGATAGCGTGAGAAAAAGAGAAGAAGAGTGAAAGAGACGAGAAAAAAGACAGAGAGAGAGAGAGAGAGAGATTTTTCTTTTCCATTTGAACTTTGTAAAAGGACATTCATTTGTTGCGGGGTCTGTTTCACCAAGTGCCGGTGCACTTGGGGGACCTCACCGGTTTTGTTTTCATCGCCTTTATTTTTCTTTTTTTTCTGCGGATTTCGAAAACCACCTATTGATTGCTTTAATTAATTTGCTTGAGCCATGTTATTAATTAGGTCCAAACACCCTAAACAAGAATTCCTGTGCCTATAGAGTACATCGTAATTTGGACTTAGTCAAATTAACTTGTTCTTGTCTGTTAATAGAAGTTATCATCTAGGACGGTTCACTTGCATTTGCATATAGGCTAGTTTATTTTCTGTATTTAAATTCTACGCGGATCACTTGCATGTAGAGTGCTGGCGACAAGGTACGCATCTCTAACCCCTGCATGCATCATCATTTTTAATCGCGCATTGGCATTTCCGATCTCCTTCCTTGTGTTCACTAACATAAATTAAAAGGAAATTGGACACTCGGTAGGCGATTCTTTGAAAACATTTTAACCAAATGATAACTGCCTAAAATTGGGACTGCTAAAGAAAACTCGACCCTAAAAAAACACAAGGAAAAATCATTGTTTTGGGGAGAGTAACCCCCTCATTGTATTCGTTTTAACTTGCTCGCGTACACACTAAGGTTAGTGCCCAAATCCCATAATTCAGCCTAAGTGTTTGTACAACTTTTGTGATTATCACTTAACTCTAAAACAGACAAGATTAAGAGATCGAATCTTCACGGTCTTCACATTGCGTGAGTTGGTGAATTGGGGGTTTGTATTGTGTTTGATTGTTCGTGTGCTGGCTAGATCCTTCTGTGCATTTGCGCCTTTTTCTCCATATCTTTTGGCTTGACCCTCATGCTCTCTCATCTTTTGTTTCGAAGATGGCCGACTGGAGTTATTTTAATCCGATCTTCGAAGATACCTCATACTCTCCAGACGATCCACCTTCCTTTTTCCAGGAGGATCTTCCTCCTAATGTTTGTGCATATCCGCCTAACCCATTATTTCAGGAAACGGAGGACTTTGATTTTCACCCACCCTCATTCAGCCCACCCGGTCCTGAGATTTTGGAGTCACCTTTCATGATTTCCACACTTGAGATACTGAACCAGATGTTGGAGCATATGAATTCGAGGATTAACAATCTCTTTAACATAAATACGAGCCAGAACGCTGCTCCATTTTTTGAGGATATCGATTCACTTGAGGATAATCATGAGAGCTTGAAATCATCCAAAATACAAAAAAATGAGAAAATTTTGAAAATACAAAAAGATTCTGGGAGACACATTATTGATTCAATTTGTGAGGAGAGGATCCAAATGCCCAACCAATTACCCACACAATCATCCACCACATGTCCCAATCTTGACCCCGAGGATTCCATTATACAGACTGCTCTTGGAAATCCTCGTGTAAATGCTGATTCCGACCTCCTCCCTTGTATGGATGAGGTCCAAAAATTCAAAAAAATGTTGACAGAACCCGAAGTGGTAGCCACCCTTCAAGAGATCATTAAAACTCCACTTCAACAGGCCATGACAGATTTATCTACTCCTCAACACAAGAAGAGAAAGCGAAGGAGAAGATCTGAGCGTCACATCTTGACCATGGCCACTGCCTACTCCATCTCTCACCGTCCATATTTTAAGAAAGGGGACACTGCCACACCTCTTGTGAGTTGCTCCATATCTGACTATTCCTGTGATAACACTCTCCTTGATGGCGGTTCATCAATCAATGTAATACCCTTCTCTATGGTACAGTCTCTTCATCTTGGGCCTCTTAAGAAAACCAGGATAATAGTTCAATTTGCTGATGGATCTATCAAGAGGCTGAAGGGTATTCTAGAAA
The DNA here is from genome assembly GCA_037367405.1 of Ottelia alismoides. NCBI lineage: Eukaryota > Viridiplantae > Streptophyta > Magnoliopsida > Alismatales > Hydrocharitaceae > Ottelia > Ottelia alismoides. The sequence goes on along the minus strand of JAZKJV010007572.1, from coordinate 88,182 downwards.
ATGCTGTCATTTCTATTCAGGGCCTGAATTTTACTTCGGATTTTATTGTAATGCCCATGGAGACCTCCACCCCTGTGGAGCACCCTCCAATCATCCTGGGACGGCCTTTCCTCACCTCTGCGGGAGCCGTTATTGACTATGGTTCAGGAGAGATTCGCTTCCGTTCTGATGTAGGGAGCGATGTGTTGATCACTACACCCATCACTGCCCAGAAACCTGCATCTCATGAGAACCCGCCCGTGTTAGCCAACCCCAAGGAATTTGACATCGACGATAATATCAGAGATTCTTGTTATATGTTGGATGATAATGAAACCCAAGAATTCCTCTTGAAGGAGGAAGACTCGGAAAGCATAGACCTTGGAGTTCCCCCTTCTGGAATGTGGAGATGCATTGATGACATTCGCGGGATTTACACGATAGACACCCTAGAGCGGAAGGCAGATTCTGATACTAGACAGGACAGACATGATTTGACTACTTCCACTGATGAGTCCGTTCCTATTCACCCTGATTCAAATGAGACCGATCATGCTCAATTTGATTTGATTGCTTTTATAAAAGAATTTGGGCCTTTTGAGGAAGATGATGATCCAATAGAGGCCCGCCAGGCTGAAAATGATCCTACTTTTTCGGATAATGATTTCGAGCCATTTTACTTTGATGTTTGCGAGACTTCTCAGGCCAGAAATGACCATACTACTTCCAATAACCGGTTTAGGCCTGCACAATCTGAAACCGCTGAGGATATATTCTTGGTCGATTCTACTCAGTTTATATCTAATGATGATCCCAATATCGACCTACACCTTGTCAAATCCATACCTCAGCGGTCCCGCAAGAAGGTTCGCTTTCGACCTTCTTGACCTTTGTACATCCACTCCTCTTGTATATCCTTTCGTTTTACTCTGTCCTCTCCCGTTTTATCATTCACCCCTTTTTCGTGTGTGTGTGTGTGTATATGCTATACTTAGGATGTGCTTTATCCTAAGTATAGGGGAGGTGAATGATTCGTGTTTTCATTTTCGTCCTGTTCATCACTCTTGCTGTTGCCTATACTTAGGGATACTCTACCCTAAGTATAGGGGGGTGATGTTGTTCATATCGTGTCTTTTTATTTTTGAGTTTGTACATTCTCGTCATCGGTTTTCCCCTTTTGTACACTCTACTATACTTAGGATTACTTGATCCTAAGTATAGGGGGGGATCACCATCTTCTCTTCTTTGTATCTTTTCTTTTCACTTGTCTATACTTAGCACGAGTTATGTCTTCCTTTTTCGCTCTCTGATCACTATGAGGACATAGTTCGATTTAAGTATAGGGGGTGTCGTATATATTGTATATATACTTTAGACATAACTCGTACTTTTAAATACGTTTATTTGGGGGGTTATGTGTGTATAGTTTGTAAAATCCACGTGCGTAAAAAAAACCCAAAAAAATTAAATTAAAAAAAACACAAAAAAATATATCAAAACACAAAAAAAAACATTGTATATACTCGTATATTTTACTAACCCTTTTTAAAACAAACAAAAACAACAAAAAAATACAAAACCAAAAATCTATAAAAATTTGCAAATTTCAAAAAAAAACTTTCTTTCACATTTGCAATTTTTTTCCTTAAAAAAAAAGAGAATCCATAAAAAGTTCAAAACTAGAAAATTGTTAAAAAAAAGTGCGTTCTTTTCACATGTGCATCATTCCTTTTTCAAAAAAAACCCTTGCATTGTTCATATGTTGCATTTGCATATGCATTTTTCAGGATAGTATTGACATTTAAACTATGTCTGGAATAAAATTGAAGAATGGAGCTTAGATGGACCTTAATCCACCTAATTCTTAGAGGAACTTCACCGAGGAATAGGATTTTAGAAGCTTCAGGTCTTTGACTTAATTCTTCGAGTTCCACATGACAATGTGCAGCGTTTGACTCTTAGTGTCTAACCTGGTCTCTTCATTCTGGGTATAACTCTGGAATAGGGAATCAATTTGTACTCTCGCACTATGCACTTAGCTCAACTCAGATGGGATGTTGGAAGACTGTGTGAGTTTCTTTTCTGGTAGCGTGGAAATCTAAAGACCGGAGTACGGGTTGAAATAAAGCTTCGGAAAAGGGATGGACGGTTGGGCACAATTTTTTCTAAGACCCCAAAAAATGTACGGAAACAAAAGATTCTATATCCGTAGGGGCAAACAAGATCCAAGCAGAACCACCAAAAATACAAATACAAAGAAGCCACTACCAAATAAATATCTGACCAAAAAGGTCCAAGCTTCAAGAAACCTGCAGATCTTGGTGGAGACTCGGCTACACTGGACATCTCCACAAGGAGAGGTGACTACACTGGCCACCCTCCAGTTCTTTTCTCCTTCTTCTAACTTCTCCCCCTATTCGATTGTGAACACAGCGCGACAGACCTTAGAAGGAAATACCTGACTCTCCGAGGACGAGTTATTGGAGAGGAGATTTGCATGGTAGTCCTGCATTCTGGATGGGAAGAGCTAAAACCTTTCACACACATGAGTCGATTGTTCAATGTTCATAGGGTGTGCTTTAGGAAGAGGATTGATCTAAGATGACTTCTGAGCCGAAACTGTGACAATGATGTGTAGAACTTGAAGGTTGTCGTTTTCAAAATTCTAAGTCTCACAGAAGTTCCGACACACAAATAATCCAAAGGTCCGACAGAGCTCCAAACTACAATTTTATGAAGATAAGTTTAATACTCAATGTTATCCTACTTTCTTTATTTTCCCTTTCTTTTTCTTTTTCTTTTTCTTTGTACTTATTCTTTCAAATAAGTGTTTGCTAAGGGACTAGCAAAGGTAAAGCATAGGGGATGATGAATCTGCGATTCGTCATCTTTATTCATTTATTTTAGCTTAAAATCCCTTATAAAACACCTGCATATCACGCTAATTCCATATTCTTACTAACTTGCATCTGTGTAAATATTGTACATTTCTGATTAATTTTAACCTAAAATAAATAAATAAAGAAAGAAAGGAAAAATAAAGAAAAGAAAATAAAAAAATATATAAAGAAAAGAAAATAAAAAAAGGGAAGACTGTGTACAGGCTGACCCGAACCCCGAGAGAAGGTCAAGACGTGACCTGATCGACCAGGAATAAAGTAGGGGGAGATAGGGTCCTCAACCAGATTATCCAAAAAAAAATGTGTTTCTCACTTATTTTGTGTATATCTGTATAAAACTGACACTAATTTATGTGTATCTTAATTGACTTCAAATCAAATAACATTCAAAATCAAAGTTGTAAATTAAAATGTGTTCTAATTATTAAAATTGATTGCACAATTAAATCTTGTACATAATAAAAGTAGCCACACTTGGAAAAAGCCACTAAGTACTAATTGAAAGACCAATTCCGGCTCCATATGAGCTCAAATCGAATCAATCTCAGTTCCATTGAACTCGAAATTAAATTATCTTCAAAATGGCTGTATTTTCATAATTTTTGGAGTTACGGATGAAAAGTCGGTTTTCTGGGGTGGTTTGTGCAATTTTCCCATGTATTGTGTGCATATTGTATTTGTATATATTGTAAATTAATCCCACTGATTTTTTTAAAAAAATAAAAATTAAAAAAATAATAAATTTTTAAAATACAAAAAAAGGCCAATTTCGTCATTTATCCTTGTATATAGTGTCACATATGTATATAGTATATGTATATAGTTGCTATTTTTAATTAACCTTCGTAAAAAAATAAAAAAATAACATTTTTTAATTCCAAGAAATAAAGTGACGAAAATTCAAAAAAATTAGATAATTTTGTATTTAGTTTTATCTCTCTTTTATTTTCTTTTTCAAATTTCATCTCCCTCCCACCAAAAAAATCAAAAATTCATTTTAATTTTCATCTCCATTATCTCTTCAAAAAAAATTCAAATTTCATCTCTTCTATTTATATGGCTCCTTCTCCCTCATTCCAACTTGATCAATCTTTAGAGAGAGGAGCCCGATCTCCGAGAGAAATTTCGTCGAGGAAGTTGCCTAGCCTCCGAGCCGTCCGGTGACAGCGAGTCGGCCTTGTCGAGGCGATCACGGTCCATTTTCCGCTCCTAAGGTGAGATCCAAATTTTCTTCGCATTTTATCTTAGTTTAATCGTAGGGTAGTTTTTTCGCATTTTTTTCTCGTCATTTTTTTTCTCTCTAGATCTTAGGAAAATCCACCACCACGATTTATTCCACCACCGACTCGATTTTTCATCTCATTTTTTCGATCTCTCCACGTTCAATTTCTATCTCCCACGATCTATCACCTCCGGCCACGTACGGTGGCCGGAGATCGGATTCGAATCCTTCATCTCCGATGAATCCCCGTTCATGTTCCGATTTGTAAATAAATAAATAAAAACATTTATTTTCTTTTCTGTCTAACATTTGTTTTGCAGGATAAAAATAAAAAAATAAAAAAAAAATTCTCTTTATCTATAACCTTTGTTTTGCAGGATAAAAAAAATTAAAAAAAATTCTTTTCCTATTTCTGTTATTTCCTTATTTTCGGATTTACAAAAAAAAATTTGTTCATTTGTTTTTACTGTTTACATCATAACCAGAAAAAAATAAAAAAAAAACAAAAAAAAATCGCCACATGCAGCGGGGTCACCACCCCCCGCCGCCCATCAGATAGCCACCAGGCGGCGCGCCACCGCCGCCCCGTATCGCGCCACCGCCGGCCACCGGCGACCTCCTGCCGAGCGCCATCTCCATCCCGCTCCGCCGCAGGACCCGCCGCTCACCAGCCTCGCAGGCCGCGACGCCTCCTCCACTCCAAACGCCGCCCCGCACCTGTTGTGTCCTCTGCCGCAACTCCGAGCCACCACCGCCTGGCCCCCTGTTGCCGCGCCTAGCCGCCTCCCCCCTTTGCCCTGGACTTGCCCTGTGATTCGAAGGGAGAAGAAGAAACCCTAGGTGGGGTTAAAAATATTATTTGGAAAATTGCATTTTCAGCCCCAAACATTTCTGAAATTCCAAAAGCGTCCCCGCCAGCTTCTCAAGCAAGGTAGTCTTGGGTAAATTGCACATTCTCGATTCTATTTTATTTTTGTTATTTATGGGCTACAAAAACATTGACTTATTTAAAATTTAGCCCCTGAACTGCAGAACTATAACTTGCTTGGTCTTTTATTGAAATAAATATTTTTAGTCGCCCAAAAATTTTGCAAAAATTGTGCTATGCTCCTGATGTTCATATCCATCTAGCATAAAATTTTCGTAGCATTTTGACTTCATTTGATATTATTAAAAAATCAAAAACAGTGTCTTTTTCATTGTTTGAAATTCAAAAATTCATAAAAATTCGAAAATAACTCCAAAAATTCCAAAAAAATTAGAGTAGTTTTATTTCATTGTCTTTTAATTTCAGACCAATTTTCATACATTAATTCTTTATAAAACCCAAAAAATTTGAAAAACATCAAAAACCTTATAAAAATCATAAACAATTCTACAAAAATCCAAAAATTGTGATTTCAGTTCTTGTTTGTAGATATTGTCTTCTAGTTTATCTTAAAATTAGTAGCCAGCAGTTTTGGGCATTTAAAAGATTTTTAAATTGCAAATTACTCCAGGCTGTCCACATTTTCTTGTTTCCTCATTGTCTGATTTTTAGAAAAATACAAAAACATCTGAAAATTCCATAAAAATTCTCAAAAACATTTCAAAACTTTTAAAACCCAAAAATATTTTCCTTGGATTTTTCTGAGTTTCTTTGATTAATTGAAAAATTGTAAAAAGAGTTGGTGTGCATTTTTTCTGAGTTTAATTACATTGTTCGCATTATTTTTGAAAATAAAAAAAATTGCAAAATAAAAATCACTAAAAATTTAAAAATCAGAAAATATAAAAAAATTAGAAATAAAAAAAATAAAAATATTAAAATCACAAAAACCAAGGATAGTTGTCCTTGGAGATTCTTGTTTTCTTTTAATTTGTTTCTGATTAATTGAATAACCCTCGGGAATTGTAGCCTCCCTGAGTTCGACCCTGTCCGCTATACAGGTTAATAAGTAGCAAAAAAATAGAAAATTAAAAAAAAAATCTTTTGTTGACGCGGGTTTTGGGGATAAAAGCAACGACCTATTTTCATCATTAATAATTTCCCAACCCAGCAATAAATTCCTTGCTCAACAAAATTTTGCCGTTGCCGGAGATAAAAAAGAAAAAAATTCAAAAAGTCCCTAGAAAATCGCGTTCAACAACTGCTACCTGTGTTTTTCAGGACATACTGATTGGGAGGACGATTGGTATGGGTCGTGAAGAAGGGGGCGTCTACATCTTGAACATTCCTCTGTTGTGGTCGCATATTCCAAGACTTCTGTTGGCCAGTCATCCTCCACTCTTTGGCATCAGTGTTTAGGTCATCCTTCAGCTTACAAGCTTCGTCGTCTTATACCACATCTTTCCTCAACGAGTACTATAAACTATGAATCTTGTCAGCTTGGGAAGCATCATCGTGCTACTTTTCCTTCCTCGGGTAATCAACACTCTACGAATATCTTTGATTTAGTCCACATGGATATTTGGGGTCCTAGTAGGTACCCTGATCGCCTAGGTAATCGTTATTATCTTGTCCTCATTGATGATTTTCAAGAGTATCCTGGATATTTCTTTTGAAAAACAAATCGGATGCCACTATTATCATTACTCGATACATTTCCAAAATAAAAACTCAATTCGTCCGGACAATCAAAACTCTTCGGTCTGATAATGGACAATAGTTCTTATCCAATGACTTGCAAAGCCTCCTCACTAATCAAGGTATTGTACACCAGACCACCTGTCCTCGCACGTCTCAACAAAATGGTGTCGCTGAACGTAAACATCGCCATATTCTTGATACCGCACGAACATTTCTAGCTTACAATGTCCCATCACTCTATTGGGGTGATGATGTCCTCACTGCTATATTTCTTATTAATCGAATGCCATCTACAACTCTACACGAACAAATTCCCGTTAAAATCCTTTTTCCTAGAAAGTCCATCTATCCAATGCAGCCGGGGGTTTTTGGATGTATTGCATTTGTTCATCTTCCTGCACATGGCAGAGATAAGCTAGTTGCACGAGCAATCAAATATGTCTTTTTGGGATATGCTACGCATCAAAAAGGATATCGGTGCTTTGACACTCGGTTATCTAAACACTTTGTAAGTGCTGATGTCACCTTCTTTGAGTCAATTCCCTATTTCTCAGTATCGATAACTAATATTCCTCCATCAAATATCTCAGCAAGGGTGCCCACCTCCACCCACAAGTTCCAACTCCTCAACAAGTCTTCACTTCCCCTTCTGAGCCAGTGCCACCTCCTCAGGTATGCTCTCCCACTCAAAACATGGAAACTAATGTCATTACAGATGCCCCAATAGATCTCCCGATTGCTCGACGACGTCTAGCTCGATAATGTCTATCTATCTATCAAACAAAGCACCCGATCTCTGCAGCAGTGTCCCTATCCAAGCTTACCCCAGCTTATAAGAGTTTTGCGTAGGCGGTCTCAAACACTGCTATCCCGAAGAACCACATTGATGCTCTAATAGATCCCCACTGGTCTCAAGCAATGCAAGAGGAGATGTCGGCTCTGGAATCAAGAAATACTTGGATAATGGTGGATTCTCCTGCAAATAGCCGAATTGCCGGCTCCAAATGGGTCTTCCCTGTAAAGTACAATCCCGACGATACCATTGCTCGCTACAAGGCTCGCTTAGTTGCTAAAGGGTTTACACAAACCTATGGCGTTAATTTCTTCGATACATTTTCACCAGTCGCTCGTCTGTCAACAGTAAGAATTCTCCTTGCCGTCGCAGTTCAGTTGGATTGGCTCTTACATCAACTGGACGTCAAAAATGCCTTCCTATATGGTGATCTTCATGAGGTCGTCTATATGCAACAACTACATGGATTCGAGCGACAAGGGGAGTGTCAGAAGGTATGCTTGTTACGCAAGGCAATTTATGGGTTGAAACAGAGTCCTCGAGCTTGGTTTCACAAACTATCTGAAGCTTTACATGTTATTGGATTCACAAGATCATCATCCGATCACTCCTTGTTCATAAAAAAGGGCTCGAAGGGCAAGTAGCAATGCTGGTATATGTTGATGATATCATTCTTACATGAGATGATTATGAAGAGATTGCCAGAGTAAAGAAACACGTGGCAAAACAATTTCTGATTAAGGATTTAGGACCTTTGCGATATTTTTTGAGGATTGAGATAGCTAGATCGAGGCATGGGTTGGTTATGTCTCAACGAAAATATGCCATTGATCTATTAACAGAAACAGAGATGCTTGGGTGTAAACCAGCACATATCCCTATGGACCCTAAAGCACGAATATTCGAGGAAGGAGCAACAGAGGATGCTAGTAGATACAGATGCCTAGTTGGAAAACTGCTTTATCTCACTATTACTCGTCCAGATATTTCTCTGGCAGTAGGAAGACTAAGTCAGTTTATGGACTCTCCTACTGTAAATCATTTTGAGGCATGCATGATGATTCTTTTATACATCAAGCAGTCCCTTGGGAAAGGACTAAAAGGACTAAAATTTCGCAAGGATGGCAACCTCAACCTCATGGCCTATTCTGATGCAGACTGTGGAGGATGCTTGCAAGACAGAAAATCTACCACGGGTTTTTGCACATATTTGGTAGGAAACCTTATCGCATGGAAAAGTAAAAAGCAAGCTGTGGTGTCACGGTCGAGTGCTGAAAGTGAATATAAAGCCATGGCACACGCAGCTGCCGAACTCATGTGGGTCAAGTCTGTACTAACTGATCTCCATGTCAGGTCTAAGGACACTATGGAATTAAGATGTGACAATCAAGCATCAATGTACATTGCAAATAACCCCATGTTTCATGAGCGAACAAAACATGTGGAAATTGATTGTCATTACACAAGAGATCTCATACAAAAAGGGCTATTACGCACACAAGGTGTCCTATCTACAAAGCAAGCTACAGATATATTTACCAAGCCGCTAGCACGGATCCAGTTTGAGAAATGTTGTAACAAACTGAGCATGTATGATTTATATGCTCCAGCTTGAAGGGGAATGTTAGGAATAATGTTATGTAAAGAGGGTATTTTAGACATTTATCCCTTGTGGCGTCCTCTCTCTGTAAACCCTAACCCTAATCCTCTGGTTATATAAAGAGGATTAGGGAGCCTAATGACATACACAGAAAATTCTAATCACAGGCTCAACAAGTACGGTTACTCATCCACATCACATTATTTCATCTTATTCCACCATTATTCCTATCTTTATTCCACCTTATTCTTTTTATTTCTATCTTTTCAGCCGAACAAAGAATAAATCCTTATTCTTCTTATTTCTCATCCCTATTCCTGCCCATTCTTGAACCGAACACCTCTAAAAGAAGGATGGGAGCGATTTTGATCGTCTGAGCAACCCCTAGTAGTTTATTAGTTTCTCAAACTCAAAAACTTTGGGTAATTAACTACATGTCATCAAGAAAAAGTTAATAATAACTTGGCTTCTCATATGGCATAGGAGAAACGATAGACCAGTTGTCCAAGTAATCGGTAGCGGTCTACGAATTGCGCAAACTCAATAAGGCAACCGCTCATAAGGCATATGGTGATTGATGATAGGTATGATCGATCATTCGAGCAATCATTGGTAGTTGGCCATTTTCTTAAACTTGTCATTAGTGGGTAATTGTCTACGATCAATCAATAGGTATAATCGATCATTTTGTTATGACTTACTGACCACTTGATTTTTATAATTTTTTAAATAATTATATCATTCACAATTATCTTACATTGGTTTTTTTTAATCCAAAACATATATCATCTACATTTATATGGTCCACCTCTCTTTATATTTCATACGCATTCAAATATATACATCAAAGGAGAGTGTTGCATACCATATATCTTGAGAGCTACAAAATACTTCCACCAAGCATTAGACTAGACCCTCATCGCTCCGTTGTCCATTCCTTGATTCTCTACGACTTAGTTAAAGAAGTGTTTCCTTGTTATCAACACTACATGTGATCAACTCATATTCTCCCATTTTGAGTATCATGTGTTTGAGCATTCTAACATCTACTGCTATTCTATTTTCAGATTCCAATTAATGTATTGTATAACATATGAAATCTGCGGGCTTGTCAAAAAAAATCTATATTATTTCTTGTCACTTGTATTGTTAGATGGAAACTTGGTGTTTGATCTAAAGACTTTGGTATAAGATCCACATCACGTGCATTATTGTATATAAACTTGATGTGTAACCGATTCAAAGCCTTTGATATGTGATGCAAATCACTTGTAAATGATTGAGTATTCATGTCAAATAACTCAGATTAGTGATTGGTTAATCAACTTGGTTGATCAAGAATCCTGAGTCGAGAAACTTCGGTTGCAGTTTTCACTCAAAGGGTTTCCGCATTAGCATATTTGTGCAAGTGTGATTTCGTTTTGGTGATTGATCATCCATGCTTGAAAATTGTTTATGATATTTTCTAGTTGACTGTTATTTGTGATACTAATATTTATCCCTATTGTAGTATCATCACCTACATTTTCACACATAACTAGCTAGCGTTAGTATATTCAGTTATAATATAGAGAGTTAGTACATGCATTTTATCAATAAGAGCACAAGTTTAATATATCAGATATTATTACACGTAAACTTTATATTTATTCTCAAATTTAGTGACTACTAAGTACGAAAGAAGGAAGCACAACTAGATTCTTGTTGTCAAGCACCTAAATATACTTTTCAACCCCTTTACTACACATGTACTCTTAAACTTATTTTGCATATTAAGGCTACACATATGTGGTTGTAAGGTGTTGTTTGTCACTTTGATATTTCAAATAATGGCTAATTGAGCAACCCTTGTCATGCATAATACACCGTATATATGTAATGGGTGTTAGGCCCTCGTAGTGTGACTTAATCTCTTATCAATTTCTTTTAGAAGTCTGAGTTGAGACACTTCTCAATCTACCCAAAGTCCTTCATGTTCATGACTCCCTTGGGTTATTATTATTTAGATTATTCTGAGTACTCTTACTAACTTATCTAACATAACTTATTAATCACTTCAAGACATTTCTTAGTTTTCAATAGTTCTCACTATATGGGATTAGCGCATATCTTAGACTACATTTGAGCGGTTCGGCTCCAAAACATGTCATGAATGGAGGTCAATTATTTGAAATATCTATGTTCTCGTCTCAACTTATTTTCAGACTAGTGACAATAATATGGGTTTGAGTTACTTAGCATAAGTACAATCACCAATCTTAGCATGCTATACAAGCGTGTAGGCATTATAATGGCACAAAGAAATCTATGCCAATACCACTTACATTAACTTTTTGTAATTTAGAACTAAGCATCACAAACATGTTATAATTGTCATTCAATAAGTTCATCCATCTTATTCACAAAGTTAAATCAAAGCATGGTATTTATTTCATCATTATACGAGGAAAAAGTTGATTTCTATAGCTAATCAATGTGATAACATTCATATATAAAACCCATGTTAATTAAAAAGCACTAATAAGATCTAAACATTATTTATTAATTCAAAAATGCATAAACAATATTCATACTGAAAACATGGATTAAAACATCATGAAGATATCAATTGATGCACCGACTAGTGTGAAGACATCCATTAGAGTATAAATATACCCAAAGTATATTTTGGTAGTTTTTCCCTCTCCATAAATCACTGGAAGTTTCGAAATGTCAAAACATTTTTTTTAGAATTTTATGGGACTTTTCTTAATTTTATGATCTTAGACACTCATTTTTATCAAAAAAGTAGACTTTTATGGGCATTTGTTTTAATTTTACAAGCATCAATATGATTTAAAAAGACCGTAGAATGATTATTAGATAATCGGTTGGGCATGCCTATTTTATTCAAATTAATTTTCTTCTCGATCGCGCCAATTAAAAAAAAACAAATACAATTCAAAAGGAGAGTTGGCGTCTTTGTAATTAAAAATTTAAAATCTTAAGATCCGATGATTCAAAATCTTAAAATCTTAAGATCTAGTATAAAATTTTGATTAAATCTTAATAACTCAAAGATCTGGTCTCGAATTCAAAATCCAATAATATGATTTTCCAGATTAAATTTAAGAATATCAATAACATCAAAATAAGCACAGTTTTCGATTTGATTTTCTTGATCCAATCAAATCATCTCTAATTCATCCTAATTTTAGGTATAGCTTATATACATATATGGATTATCATACTCCACTTTTACATGTCGAATCAAACATCGATAATCACACAAAATCTAATCTCGATCTATTTGTAAAGAATCGTGCCAAATCGATTCCATTCGGATCGAATCTACACAAATCAAAGAAATCGAATCATTTGAGATATGATATACCTTGATCAACTCATGATTTCTCATTTATCAACCATAAAACCTGCAACAAAAATAGATATAATTATATAAAGTTGATCTAAATGATTACACAATCAAATCAATAATTAACAAGACACTTATATATAGGGCTGTATGGGGCTGCCCTCTGGGTGCAGCCAATATAGTTGTCCCGCCCCATTTTTGTCATTTTTTTTAAAATATCGTCATGTATATTCATCCCTATATCCCTAATATACGTCATTCAAATTTCGTCTGAAACAGAGACTCCTACGGCCTCCATCCAGACAGTCATTTTTTCCTTATATAAATTTACGAAAAATGGGATGGGGGCAGCCTCATTTTTTCCTTATATTTATTTGTTTATTTATGCAATTGAATTCTAGTTTCACCGAAGGAAATCTATCGAATCGCTCGAGGATAAAAAAGAAGATAATATTTAACAAGAACAAATCATGGATTAAATAAATAACGAAAATGTAGAACAAGAGGGTCGATATTGAGCCTTCACCTTTGTCTAAAGTACTCCAATGGGTCCTCACACCCATAGAAGGCCATATCGATATCGATATCATTTCGATATCACGTCGATACGATATTTCGACGATATTCCAACGATATATTGCTGAAATATCGGCCATATCGATGCACTTTCGTGAAGGAAATGCTTGAAAAGAAGAATATATCATCGTATCGGTACCCATTTCGATCTTATCTCGATATCGATATATCAGCGATATATTGCGATATTTCCTTCTCCCATCCTTAGTTCTCTTCACATATCTCGATACTTAATTTGAATATGGTAGATGTGTAAGAGAGAAAGCGACAAATTCTCAAATCAACTTAAAGATAATCACCGTCATATTAATTGACGACAATTAGTCATCTCAATTTCCCTTCAAAAAAATTAGCCATGCCTATTTTTATCTCCACCCATATTCTAAATCCACAATTTCAAATTCTTATTTATAATCTTCAACTAGAGTATCTCATTAAAACCATTAGAAAATGCTCATTAATCGGCCTCAACACTTGGATGTGGCAACACCATGTTGGTTCTTGCTTCTCCAGATAGCAAGGTTCCCACATAAATAAACATAGTAACAAAAAATGGATCTTCTATCATAATAGAGCGTGCCCAAACAATGTTAGTATAACCCTTATACACTTAATCTTAGCAAAATCCCTAAGTATAATCTCAAATAAATGTCCATAAAATCAATAAATTAATAAAATGACTCTTATAAATCTAACCTTCTGTTGAACATTAATCCCTTACCAGGATTCTACCTTAAGTACCCTAAAATTCCGGAGACGTCATCCATGTGAATTGTGGAAAGAACATGCATAAACTGGTTAACAATGTTCACATCGTAAGAGATGTCAGGTCTATTGAGATTAGATATATAAGTTTGCCAACAAGTTTTTGGTACATGTTCTTTTCAATCTTTCCAAGTTTCTCATTATCATTAACACTGGGCCAAATGATTTACTTCAATATGAGCAGAGGATGGCTAACATCTTAGTTTCCTGTTTTCCTTTAAAAGATCAAGGGAGTACTATCTCTAAGTCATATATAAGCTATCTTTAAAATTGACAATCTCAATCCCAAGAAAGTACTTTATCTTAGAAGTAAGTTTGGCTTTCGATTTTTAATCTCCCTCCCCTCGTCGCCTCCAATAATCATACCATACGCATAAAGGATGGAGGTTTTTCTCTTGTTCTACTTGATAAATGGAGTATAATCTCTGTTCATTTATCTATATCGTTCCCAAAGCATGACTACACAAAGGGTGTTCAAACCAAGCACTTTGCGATCACTTAAGGCCATACAAGACCATCTTCAATTTACATCATTTGCCTTTCTCTTCATATCCAATTAACATTTACTCATTGAACATCAATAGAAATGACAACATAGTTGGTATTCATCTTGGCATCACGAGAAAAGGTTTTAATGTAATTGACCTTGTAGTCATGGATAAATCCTTTGCAACTAACTAAGCCTTACATCTCTCAGGAGTTCCTTTATAAGTACGACTAATGATGAATACTCATTTAGAGCCAACAAGATTCATGCCTCTTGGATTATCAACTATATCCCAAGTGTCCATTCTTCTTGAGAGTCTTCATCTCATCCTATATAGGGGGGGCCTATGCAGGGTCAAATTTAACATCGACTACGTTCTTGGAAAGAGTTTTATAATTAGATATTTGATAAAACATTTATAGGATGTATTCAAGTTAAAGTAAGAAATATGTCATTCAATGGGGTGCTGAGTGCATCCTAAATATATGGCTAGAAGTTTGATGATCCACCAGCCTTTCCTTTGTGGAATGCTTTCATCATATTGTTCTAAATATGTTTTTTATAAATCATTGGCATTCTCATCAAAAATAACATGAGTATTAATCAACGCTTTCGGACTTGGATCATTTAGAGGATTTCATTCGAGGAGGATTTTGGAGGGATGAGGTTGTCTTCTTCAGCTCCTCTGTTAAAACATACGATCTAATCATATTGAATCTCCCATAATAAGTATCACTATAATAAGTGTCATATGAGAACTAAATGCCATGGAAGTTCTCTCCACATCCAGTCTCACCCTTGAAGAGAAACAATCGAAAAGAAGCCTTGTTTTCAAAAAAGTTATCATCCTTAGTAACCACAGCATGATCATAGGCGGAATCAAAGAAACGATAACCTTCCTACATTATAGAGTAACAAAGAAACAAGCCTTTATTAGTACGAGAGTTCAGATTCATTATCAGAATCATTGGTTTGCATGAATCAAACACAACCAAACGCTAAGGCATTGGAGAAAAAGGTGCTTGACTCAAAACATGTATTGCTTGTTTTCCTCATATTCAGAGCCAAGTAGAATGCGTAGATCTAGGCTCTTCAATGAAATATTTATTCAAAATTGATTGTAACTCTATGATAGTATCTATTTGAAATTTGGTAAGTATGTATGCGCTTCATTGAAATGCAACCATATGTATCAAATAATGGCACAAATGTACAAACAATATAATCCATCACACATGGAAAACAAGCAGCAAGAATCACTCTATCACACGCGAAAGAAATAATTGGAATAAGGGCACAAACATGGATGCAAACTTAAGCATGTAAGCATGGGGAGGCCACACATGCAGTAATTAATAAAAGGGTTTTAGTCGATAAAACTCCACGTAGAAACACATGGAGAAAAACTCAAATAGAAGAGTAGTGATAAGGCCAACAACAACAAACAGCAGGAGCCACATTGTATGTGGTCTTTCAAGGAAGTCAAATAATCACAACAACAAAAGATAATCCACAACATAACACAAGTAACCCACATTTTCGACAACAACTTCTCCCTCACATAAGGTTGCTCTCCTCTGGTCACGACAAACCAACACATCTCAGAGATCGGAAGTCTCCCTCAGAGATCTCTCAAGCAACGAAGGTCACAAGCTCTGCATTCAAAGAGTGTTGTCATGCGGTGAACATGAGCGGAGAGCCTCCCTAGGCCGAGGAAGCTTCTCAGGCATCAGATCTAGCAACCATGACCACCCAACAAAAAAAAGAAAGAAAGAGAGCCACGATGGAGAGTTTCTCGGTACTACGAAGATCAGAAGTGACAATCTACTAGCTTTGATACTACATAGAAATGGATCAAGAACATACATAAAGAGACGATGATTACATGGAACACCCTTTAAAAAGGGGAAAATATAGTGGCACATAAAAACTTAATATACCTTATTATGAATTATGATGCTCTTTACTAGAATCCTTAAGCTCATTTAGGTGGGATGAACATTTTATATAGATGGATAAATGGATCCTTACCACTATCATACCATTTACTCATTTAGGAAACAAAATGTCAACAATTACCATATGAATGCTTTTCCTTTTTTTCTTATCATGTTTCTTTCCTCTTGTAGATCTATCCAACATCATTCACCAACCATCGCCCAACCATCTCAAATACTATTGCCAAGTAATTGAATAGCATTCAGACTGGATGTATCTAAGTAACCTTTGATTTAGCTCCAGGTATAAAAGGTAAAACCTCATGAGGATATCTAATATCAACATTCTATTTCTGATCCTCCATCAAACAACACCTTTTCTTTTATCATAAATGTTTTCAATTGCATCTTAATAGCTCTGTAAAGTAGTATTATAACCATGCACCACTTTAGATTTGATTGGGTGTGAAGAAGGCTAGGGGCCTAATTATAAGATTATTACCACTTAATTCTATTTATAATTAATTTCTTGCAAATTAAATTCTACGATTCTCTTAAAATACCAAAAAACAGTAAACCTTGACTAGTATAAGCTCATTAAAGTTTCACTTATTTTACATAGAGTTATTACTTGTGTTAGAGAATATTCTTTGTGGCTATTTATTAAGAGAATATTCTATGGAGAATATCCTATAGAATATTTTCCCTTGAGGACCTATATAAGGATCGCCACACCCCCTGTACTCATTGAGAAAGATGAATGCAAAATCAGCCCTTTGTGGCGGTTCTCCCGTGGTTTCATCCCGCTCCTCACGGAGTAGGGTTCCACGTAAAATCAAAGTCTTCATTTGTTTTGTTCTTGCTTTGATTCGCTTCCGCATTTTATATTTCAACATGGTATCAGAGCGAGTTCGATTCTCGCGGATTTGTTCTTAAAATTGTTAATTCATATTCTGTTCGAGATTCGATTCAAAATGAGATTTCCGTTCATTATCATGTTCGAAGATTGTTCATGCTCCAAGTTCCAGGCTACCGCACCACGTGATTCAAGTTAGGGCTTTGGAAGCCCATGTTCTTGCTGCAATCAGCCAGAGGAGATCTCCCCCGCTCCTTCAACAAACACGGCAGGCTCCAGCGGCACCTCCAGATGGAGGAGCACTAGTCCAAGCACGCGAGGCCGCCATGTCACTCCAGGCGATACCCCATCACCGGCCTGTCGCTCCAGGAGATCTCCAGTCTCGCCGCGCAACCCCAGGCAGTAGCATCCAGGGTGCGCAACACCAATTTCCAGGCGGAGGCACCGCATCTTCTCTGTCCTCCTCGCACAGATCGCCTCTTCTCTACGCACACGAAGAACTCCACACAGGAAGAACGCTAGGCGCTTCGCCCTTCGCGCATCATCCTCGCGCTCTCCCCTCCGCTCCATGATCGAGCCCTTGCAAATCGTGCGCAGGTGGTGGCGCGCAGTAGCGCCTCTCTCTCTCTCTCAGTCCAGCGCAGCAATCGGATCCAACATCTTGTGATCTCCCACCAGCAGAGCTCCTGGCGGAGCTCGACTTCCTTCAGGCCCCAGATCCCAGATCCCAGGCCGCGATGTCGCTATAGGTGGCAATGTATCTCTACGGGGGCGGCGTGGATGCAGTCGTTCCATCTCCCCATCTATCTCCAAGGCGGCGGCGTTTTTTTGGTTTGATGGGTTCCGTGGGAACCCTAAAAGTGGCGGCAGGATTTCGTATGAAAAAAAAATGCCGATGGCACTCTTTTTTTTTAAAAAAAAAGGGCCAAGTTTGAGGGTCCAATATTCGGCCACATATAAAAATTTTTTGGCAAAGGCTATGTTGGCCGATCTTGTTATGAAAAAGAGAGAGAGAGAAGGGGGGTGTGTGATTAAAGAAAATAGTGAGAGAGATTGGGTCCTGCTTGGGCCCATATTCAAGTAAAAGAAGAAGAAGAAAAAAGAACAGCCGTAAAAAAAAAGAGAACGGCTAATCAAAAATGTGCAAAAAAAAAAGAATGAAGCAAAAAATGCATGTTTTGATTTCTCCCAACTTGATTCATGCTCATATTCTATCAAGTGTGGGAGAAAGGGGGAGTCATAAATGACATTCTTCATGACTTCTGCATGTCTACGACTGACAGATCATCACTCCAGCTTTTTACAGATCATCCGTCTTCACCGAGCATCAACTTCTTCGACAGGGCGCATACTTCTTCTTTTGCGACCCGACTACTATTCTGCACTGGACTTCTGCAGCGATTCTTCTCCAGGCACGACAGAGATACGTTCCGGTGACCTGATATCGCAGCGGTTCTACAGGCATGACAGAGATACGTTCCGATGTCCTGAAAACCGCAGGTCCGTCCTCGAGCGAGGTCTTCTCCCAGCAACAGACATATTCTTCTTGTGATGTATTGGGTGAAGATGTGATGTACATTTTCTTGTTGTTGCAAGCTGAAGCTTTCTCAGCTCCAGCTTGAGGGGGAGTGTTAGAGAATATTCTTTGTGGCTATTTATTAAGAGAATATTCTATGAAGAATATCCTATAGAATATTCTCCCTTGAGGACCTATATAAGGATCGCCACACCCCCTGTACTCATTGAGAAAGATGAATGCAAAATCAGCCCTTTGTGGCGGTTCTCCCGTGGTTTCATCCCGCTCCTCACGGAGTAGGGTTCCACGTAAAATCAAAGTCTTCATTTGTTTTGTTCTTGCTTTGATTCGCTTCCGCATTTTATATTTCAAACAACTTGAAATTATTTTTTTAGTTTAAATAATCCTCATTTAGTATTTTGGTCACATATGTTTATTAAAAATCATGATATTAATCACATTGATATCTTAGTTTGACTTGAATATCTAACAAAGTGTATCCATGCACATTAATTTAAATCGATTATAAATACTATTTTGTTTAACTTAAGTTTTCGAGGGTCAGTAGGGTCGGGATGACACATTTGACGTGCCAACGATGCGCCATTTTCATATCCCACGTCAAGAAGCAGTTTACCTAAGTACATAACAAAATAAAATGTGTGCAAATGTTCAAGACCAATAAGTTCCGAGACTTGCTGCTAGTGTGATTTTTCTCGTAAATAATGGTAGATGGGAGGTGATCGAGGATGAATACTGAGGTAGAGCTCAAGAAGAGTGGATCCTCTCCTGTGATGTTGTGCCTGCTGCAATCGCTTGAACTGCTCAATCTTGATCGAATAGTTCACACGATTTTACACGGTACGGACCCACAAACAATGCAAAATTGTACGAACCGCTGGATCAAAATCATGCAGCTCAAAAGCTTACCTCACACTCCGCTGCACATCCCCTGCAGCAGACGATGCACCTCCGAGCTCAAGGGCTCTGAATCGAAGACACGATGGTAAGCAATATTTATCCCCTGAGATTTTCCCTGTGTATCACTGTAACCGACTAACCGCCATTTGCAAAGTTGATGGTGGACAACACATCAAAGAAGAAAGGGGTGGAGAAGCGCTACCAACCACCCGCCACAGACACGACCAGTCAAAGCGCTACCAACCACCACCGCAGCCACCGGACACCAACCCTCAGCAGTCGCAGTCTCCATATATGAAGTCCGCAATGGAGTCGCTGGAGAGTTGGGATTAGCTTTCTCCTGCCATCTTGCTGTGCAGCAAGGTTCAAGGTTAATAATATATCTAATTAGAACAGTCACTACTGGTTTGCGGAATGGAAGGGGAGGGAGAGGCGATGCGTCGGCCAAACAGGCAGATCATCTTCAGGGAATACACCGATGGGCTCCCCAGAGAGAGCAACATGGAGCTCCGCCTCGGGGAAGCTCCTCTCTGCCTCCCCTCCGACGGCCTCCTCCTCCTCAAGAACCTCTACCTCTCCTGCGATCCTTACATGCGGGGCCGAATGCGCAACTTCCACAAGTCCTACATTCCCCCCTTCTCCATCGGCTCGGTACTGCCCATCTTTTTTTTGCTCTAGATTCGATCATCTCTTTCTGTCCATCCACTCGTTATTCGTCTTTGGCTATTTAGATTAGCTTCTTGAGAGAATGGTTTTCGATAAGCACGAAATATTTGGGCTTTGGGCGGAGCACTGCTGCTTTATCTTTATATCTTTTTTTGGGGGATATATTTGCTTCAATTTCCTAAACAGATTTTGTATGCAAATTGCATCTTCTGACTTGTTGCCACATTTAAGTAGGGGGTTGTCATTACAATTGCATTACATCTGCTTCACCATTGTCGTATACACTTAACCCTAATAAAGGTTTCTTAGCGTATAGTGAGAAAAGGATGTGAATCAATTCGATCTTTTTTTAGTAATTATGAGGGGAGGGTGGGGTTGAACTCTAGTCTTTAGAGTGTGAGCTCATTGCTTCTACCACCAGACTATAAGGTGGGTTCTGAATCAATTCGATCTTGAATCAATTCGATCTTATTGGTGTGGGATTATGACTTATGTAGAGGCTTAAGAAACATTCAACCAGTTTGATGTCAGAACAGTACATGGATCCAAGATTCTTTTTCCATTTTTTCCAAAAGAGATTGTCAATAGAGGTTTTTATTTGTATCATTAAAGCTAAAAATACTCTTGCCATGGGTTTTTAAGTTCTCTAAAATGTTCTCGGTGTTTAAGAAGATTCTCCTAGCCCGTGACTTTCACATCCATTTATCGCTACCTAGGCACACCCACCATTGTCCTCACATCTTGCTTCATCGATTTTGACAGTGCTTTGGCAACTGTCACAGGGTCAAAATCCCGCTATCGATTTCGACCGATCCTGTGCGGCGTTAGCTAACCCGTAGCTAACCAGCCTTCCCGAGTAGAACGGTCACGGATGCGCTCCAACTCTTCTCGATACTTCTGCTTGCTAACGCACCGACGCTCAGACACAAGTACAAACTCGACTCTATGGATCGCTGAAGAACACTCTCAAGAACTCGCTCAAGAACACTCAAGATTGCAACCACACGATCACACAAGGCACGAGCACAAAGCTATTCTCTTATTAGAAGGGGAACTCTCTCTAGAGTGGGGTGCGTACAAATGAGCCACCACCTCTCCTTTTATACAAGACTCAAGGCAACCCAAGGGACACTCACTATTACATTTACAATAATGATACATAAAGACAAAGAGACCCTTCAAGTTCTTCGGCAACCCTTCGCGTTCCTCAGCAACTCTTTGTCTGCTCGTCTCTTCAACTTCTTTGTTGTCCTTTCGTCTTCTCGCACGGTTGACGCCCAGTCAACCGCCCAGTCATCAGCACACTCGCGCTCCAACGCTTGTTGATGCAGCTTTGCCATAATTCACCAAGTGCCACCAAACACTTGATCTTGTGCCAAAGGGAACCCGCGGCCTTCAGACCCTCGTGCGGTAAACCCTTCCTTAGCGTTCTGCATGCTAAGGGGAAGTTCTCCAGAACTTCGCTATTTGTGGCCTCCAGACCACTGTCGTACGCGTACTACCGAGCATGCTTGACAATGCTCGTACTCAGCACCTGCAACGCTCCATGCCTCCTTGGATCTCCATGCCTTGATACTGATACCGTGCGCCTTCGTGCGTATGCCTATGTGACCATACCACATTGCTCCTTGATGCGTACTGCTTCACTACGTACCGCTCTTCTGCGCTCGCGTATGTACCGCTTGATGCATCCACTGTCATGTCTTGCACTGCTGCATGTACTCGCTCTCGCACTACTACTAGCACCACGACACTGCTACCGAGCCAGTGTCCTGTGTGACGCTTCTACATTGTCACGTACGGTAGAGCCTCCAGACTCTCATGGATAACCTCCCTAATATCCACGTATTTTGGACTCCTCCTGAAGTCCTTGCTTCATCGATCATTCTCGAGCATCCGCTACCGGGTCTGCACGATCATTCTCGATCACGGAATTTGGAGGTGTGACAACAGCCACCTGCACAGAATTGGACTATTTCTTGCACGTACCAATTGAAGTATTTTGAAATGCAGAATCCTGAGCACCTTAATCCACCTAAGTTTCAGGTGAACCTTCCAGTTCCTCCCGAATCCACTCTTTTGGCCTCATTTGAGAATACATATTAAGCATCCAAGTAGAGTGATTTTGAACAATAGGCCACCCACGGCGTTGATTGTTATTACTTTTGTAGGATCCTTGACATCATTCCTTGCGACAACTACTGGATTATTACATAATGATACAAAGAGGGTCATAGCTTATTCAACTTGCAGTTCCTTGGTGGCTTTGCTTCGAAGTAGAGATTGGCTTCTTGCTCTAGGAGAGGTAGGAGTGAGTCGTAGGGAAGTGGAGAAAGTGCTTGTCACTAGGTTGAAGAGTTGGAAGGGTACAAGACAGTGGTTAAGCAACTAATACTGAAAGCTCTGGCCCTATCTCATTTCTCATAGCTCGATAAATATTGAGACTATTCCGATTAACAATGTCCAGCATGCGGTAAGTCTCCGGAGGGAAGGCTTTCACAAACATCAATCATCGTGGTTATATGGACAGGGTGGCTCAAATCGTCAGCCACACGATTGACAGTCCCAGATTGATGCTTGAGGTAGAGCGTGCATCCCTGAAGAAAACAAACCTATTTGGCATAGCGCTTATTGAGATTCCTCTGAGAATGCATATAATGCAAAACCTCATGGCCCGAATCGAACTAAGTACAAACTCACGCTGACCCTAAATGCCAAATATTCCATTGAATCCATAGCATCCAGATTGCAACAAAAAAGCCTTACCCTTTCATTCCCTCCTCGGTGCAATGCAACACGTCGTGGGGCTAACATTTAAAGGAGGAGTTTTTTAAATGCAATTTAATTTGAGCATAAAAGGTCTGGCTGGCATAAGAGATCAATCATTTGGATTTTGAAATCAATTGTCCTATTCTTTTTGGTAAATCCTCTATTAGGATCTGCCTTGCAATCTATACGCCTATTAAATGGCTTCTCGAGGATTTTGGGGTAATCCAATTCTTGACCCCCTGGTATAAACTGACTGAGAATAACTCCCCACTGATCTATCCAATTAATTTCAGTTGAACGTGGATTCAGTCAGCTTCTGATTTGCCGGTAAATAAGCATGTCCAGTTCCAGTGTCAGCTGACCATTTGTTCCCGCGGGCTACTTTGGACAAGTATTCGACTTATTCAATGCATCAACTAACTATTTGGTTACACCAACTGATTGATTTATCAATTCTAAATTAAAATCGGATCAAGATTTTCTTTACTATACTCGCATATGGCTACCTTCTTTACTAAGTCCACTCAATATCTTCCCTGTAGGGTAACAAACAAGCACACAAAATTGTGAGGACATACAAGCCATTTTTATCTTTGGAAACAAATCAAGATTTATCCATTTATATTTAAACCATCATCTAGCAAGGAAATAGCCATGACAGCCATCAAGATCTTAGGAAACCGAGAAAACTATGAGTGATCTAGAGAAAGAGTATGTTACCTACATGGATTCGGCTTCGAATATGAGAAACGAGGCATAGTGAAGGTGTCTGTAATGAAGGAGAGTAGTCAAACAATGGCTTTAAAGAGAAACTAAACAAAATGAAGAGACGGTTTGGCATCTTCGGTGACCATTTCAGCATCTTGCATGTGACCTCTTTACGCCCACTAGTGGTTTCTCAAAGGTGAAAGAGTTAGGGCAAATATTAAAGCACCCACGAAAGGGTATATAGTCCATATATATAGAACTTAAGCATATTATGTATAGACTTTAAGTGGATTTTAAGCAAAATCATATCCTATATGGATTCAAGTTCATTTGTCTTCAAAACTTCGTAAGTTTCTATCGTGATATTGAACAGGTGCAAACTCAGTTTTGTTGGATTGAGCTTGATGAGATGCTCAAAATAAGTCTAGATTTGATATATTTTGTCTTAATAGAACAACAACAAAGCCTTTTCCCATATTAAGTAGGTTCGGCTACATGGATTCTTTGCTTCCATTCAGATCTATGTTGGGTCATTCTTGGGCTTAGATTCAAAAAACTAAGATCCATTCGGATAGTCTCATTCCAACACTTCTTGGGCCTTTCTCGCCCTCTCTTAGCTGGGTCAACATCCCAAAATCGCAACTCCTAACAGGTGCATTAGCCGACCTCCTTTACAAATGGCCTAACCACCTTAAGCGATTTTCTCTCATCTTATCCTCGATCGGAGCTACACCAACTTTCCTTCTGATTGCATCATTTCGAATCCGATCTTTAAGTGTATGTCAACACATCTGCCTTAGCATTTTCATTTCTGCTACTGTCATTCTCTACACATGTCTATGGTTCACATGCCAACATTCAGATCCATAAAGCATATCGGATCTTACAGCTGCCGTGTAAAAATTTCCTTTGATTTTCAAAGGAAGTTTCTTATCACATAGAACATTGGAGGGCCCTCTCCACTTTAGTCAACCTGCATTTATTGTATGGGTAACATCTCCATCAATTTTCCCATCATGTTGCAAAATAGATCCCAAATATATAAAAGAATCTTTCTTTTGAATGTTATCGTCACCAATCTTCACATCGAGTCCTTCACCATTGCTTCCATCAAAAGTGCACTCCATATATTCAGCCTTAACCCTACTTATATGTAATCCTTTAATCTCTAATGCATGTCTCCCAA
The DNA here is from genome assembly GCA_037367405.1 of Ottelia alismoides. Classification (NCBI taxonomy): domain Eukaryota; kingdom Viridiplantae; phylum Streptophyta; class Magnoliopsida; order Alismatales; family Hydrocharitaceae; genus Ottelia; species Ottelia alismoides. The sequence continues at coordinate 63,377 of JAZKJV010007572.1, read as the reverse complement.
CCTCAAGCTTCTCGTTTACTCCATCTCTAGTCTCATCAATCAACACAATATCATCAACGAATAACATACACTAAGGTATCTCATCCTGAATGTGATTAGTCAACTTGTCCATAATAAAAGTAAAAAGGAATGGATTCAAAGCTGAACCTTGATGCATGCTAATGTTGATGTCAAAATAGTCAGTCTTCCCAGACTAGATCCTACACAAGATGAAGTCCTATCATACATATCCTTTATGAGGTTAGTGTATAGGACATGTACTTGTCTCTTCTCCAAAACTCTCCACAATATCTCCCATGAGACAGAATCATAAGCTTTCTCTAAATCAATAAAAATCATATGGTGGCTCTTCCTTTTAGCTCTATTAATCAGGAAACTAGTGAAAAATCATATGGACATACTCTTATGTTTTTGTCTTAACAGAAACTAGTGAAAAATTTAGGATTTGAATTATAAAAACCTCAAAGGAAGTTTCATTCCCGAGGCTTGGTGGGCAATAAAAGTCTTAAAGAGGATGAAATCCATAAAAATAAATAGGAGTGAACCTGGATTTTAAAATCATACATGCAAAAAGGTACGTATATTTCTGCCACATATGCCTATAGTTCCCATGTCTCTTCCTCGAGATTTTGACTCTTTAAGAGGATATTAACCAAGGGAATCTCCTTCTTACATAGCTTCTTGACCACATGACCAGCGATCTACACATATACTTCTAGGATCTAGAGGTTGCTTTTAACATCAAGATCCTCGAACTAATCACATGACTCAGATCCTAAACGCAATTTCACTACATGACTACATGTTGAGTATATGGAAAATATCATCCACTCTTGACAAGTGCGGTGAAGGGCTACGCAATATCACTTTCCAATGCGGCTTAGAATCTCGAAGGGTCCCAAAAATGCAGTGATGTTTTGTCCTTATCACCAACCCTTTGAATTCTCTCCATAGGGGAACCCTTGAGATAAATATAATCGCCGACCTCAAAATCGAGGTCCTTGCATTGCTGATCATGATAGATCTTTTGATTTCTCTATACTGCCAGCAACCTCTTAGGCACTATTTCGATTGCCTCAATCATATCCTGGATGATCTTCAGGCATAATGGTATCCACCCCCTGGTAAAATATTGTTGAAGTGCATCTCCATCTATATAATGCCTCAAAGGGATCCATACGCCTGTTTCCGAAGGCTCTTTTGGCTTGTTTAAAATCCCTATCTATTATGGATGGTTGCGAGCATTCCGATAAGGTTTGAGTGCCACTCCTTTGGGGTATTTCTGTATTTTGCTCTCATTTGTATGAACCACTAGGGTTATTGGAGTAACAGAATACCATTTAGAGATTGCAACAACTACCTCTGGCTCTACCTCCATATTCATGTCAGATATATCAACTTTTTAGTTCCATCGAATATAATCAGTGGATATGTTCCGTCACATTTCGCTATATATATATATGTGTGTGTGTGTGTGTGTGTATAGTTTGATAGATTCCTCTAATAAGACAGTTCAAATTGCATATGACTGCTTATTCCTTGTAGACACGGAGAGATCATATTTACCCCACTCAGTTTATCTAATACGCCCCTTGTGTCTATTCTCCCTATCAACTTCCTCTCTATTAATTAGATCTATAAAACTATGCACATGCCATTTTGATGTCGTTTATCTGATTTTTTAGATATTATGATAAGGAAATTGATTTTACCAATCTCTTATTTGTTCTACATTCTTGTGGAACGAGCAACTTTGTCATCCTTCAGCCATCAAACTCCGTGCTTCCTCAGTTGTCTCCAACTACTACCTTGGATGTCTCCAACTATTACCTTGGAGTATGAGGAATGCCAACTAGGAAAACATCATCGAAGTTCCTTTCCAGAATCTGATCACATGCATTCATCTTTTGTTTTTGATTTCATCCACATGGATATCTGGGTGCAAATCGGGTTACAAACTATCTAGGTTATGGGAACTATTTGACATGCTCGACGATTTTCCATTTTTTGCCGATTTCTCTTTTGAAAAATAAGTGTCGAAAAGTATTCAATTAATCAACAAATTAAAGAGCTGGTTTAGTACCGTTATTATGGTACTAATCTTATGAAGCTAGAAGTTTTTCTCATCTCAGTCACGTTATTTGATAGTTCTCTTGAAATTGTTCATCATACTTTCTGTGCTCATATTTCCTAACAAAATGATATCGCTGAAAGAAGACACTTTCCTATTCTTGAGGTTGCTGGGACCTTATTTATTAAGGCAAGTAAACTGTCATTATATTGATGTGATGACTCTTTTGCTGTTTTTCTTATCAATCATCTTTCATATTCAACAATTGATAAGAAACCTCCTATTTTAGGTTTGGAAAGGAAAAAAGAAATTAACATAAGACATCTTATAGAGAATGAGACCCTAGCGTCCAAAAGGAAGGTACAACAATGCCTATAGTTGTACATGGAAATAATCTAGAAAATGAACGAAAATGAGGCAAACTCAATAAAAGCAAAAGCTAAATAGCGCAACTGCTATGTGTATGTGTGTGTTAACACTCCCCATGAAGTTGGAGCATATCCATCGATGATGTCCAACTTGAATGAAAACAGAGAGATATGCTTCCTAGGAAGTGCTTTGGTGAAGATATATGCTAACTAGTACTCGGTATAAATATGAGGAGTAATAATTTGCCCCTTCTACACAAAATTTCTAATAAAATGACAATCCACTTCAATTTGCTTATAAACTCATGGAAAACTGGATTGGAGTGAGTTGTTGTCACAATAGGGAAGAACTGGAGTTCTGACAGAAAGTTTAAGATCCTATAGGAAACTAAGGAAAGAAATAAGCCGATTGATCTAGTAAGTGGTTTGCGCCATGTAACGCTGAACTTTGACTGCTTCTGTATGAGATCTGGAGACAACATTGTGCTTCTTATTACTCCATGTAACAATATTTCCACCAACCAACATAGGAAAATCAGTGGTGGAATATCTGTCCTCGGGAGAGTTACATAATCTGCATCTGCATGCGTAAGAGATAACATCAGTATGTTCCTTTGAAGCATATAAAGGCCCTCTCTCAGAGAAACTTTTTAGATTTTTGAGGACAAGATTGACATCATGCCATCGGTTGTCTCTAAGATTCTCCATATATCGACTAACCTTGCTCGTAGCAAATTGTATATTTAGCCTCGTGACTGCAAGATACAGAAGTTTGCCCACTAGACTTCTACACCGCTTAGTGTCTTTAAATAGCTCATGTTCAGTGGTCGAATGGTGCTGAGATTTTGTTGAATGAGTCCTGGCTTACAACCAAGTGAGCATGCCTCCTTTAAGATATCAAGATAGTATTTTCTTTACGCTCCTCTAGAGTGATGAATTACTTCTATTCCCAGAAAGTATTGCAAAAGGCCACGTTCCTTTATAAGAAGCACCTTTTGAATGAAGGATTTGGTGTTTATAAATCTTGCATTGTTATTATCAATAACTATATCAACAACATATACAACAGAATAGTAGCACATGCAACATATTTGCTGACAAGGACAGAGTGGTCAGAATAAGTCCAAGAGAGTTAATCTCATCAGTGATCCTATCAAATCGAGCTCTGGTACTTTGTTTTTGTCCATACATAGCATTGTAAAATCTGTAAACATATCCCCTCATCGACGATAGAACCAACGGTTGAGACATAAACTTCCTCCTGAAGATCTCCATGATGAAGAACATTTTTTATGTCGAGCTTGTAGACTGGCAAATTGTTATTAGCCACAAGAGATAAGATAGTATAAATAGAACCTATACGAACAACCTAAGAGCTTGCCCTCAAATTTCAACACAATTCCATCGAATTTCTCTTGAAATTTCCATTTCTCCAAGTCAGCGAAATCGAATGTTACCTTATTTCTTTTTCCAGGGTTTCAATGAAATGTCGGCAAAATTTCATCGATATTACATGTGATTTCTGTGAAATATCAAAAATAAAGGATCGACCCTTTGCTTTCATCAATATTTTCCTATATCAATGAGTTTTGACCCGCTTCTCCTTCAATGTGTTGAGTTCTTAGATAGTTTTATATTGTTTAAAGAAGTTCCTTTAGCTAATTCTGAAATGTTAGGTCTAAATCCAAACCAAATCAATTCGAAACAAGCATCATGAGTTAAATTCAAGTTTTAGAGCTGAAGAGCTTTATTTTGGCATATATATATTTGAGTCAAATTCCTTAGTAGTGCCTCGGGATTACAAAAATCTATGGGTACTGCACAATCTTCATTCTTTAATTAGTACGGTAGGAGTGTCTCCTTTTTTGAACGCGGCATACATTGTGGCATTCCAGACACGTGACATGCATATATCTCATGCTAAACATGCGACATGTGCTACATCGTCGCATTACATGTGCAAAAGTTGTTGGAATGAAAAAATCGCTTGGCTTATGCTTTTGTTGCATTTAATAGATGCGATATTGACTGGAAACCCTGAGAAACTTCCTTTCCATTCCAATTCTTCCCTTGCTTTATTTTAAAGCACTTGAAACCAAAATTTCTACTGAAAATTCTGTTTGGCAAATTTACTTGTTATTAGGTCGTACATAAACATCCGCTCGAATTGACATAAAAATCAAACAAGAGACAAAGAAATATTATATGGTTTGAAACTACAATAAAGTTTCTTGTGTTTGACGCTCAATATGCATTACAACCCATGTTTAACGCTCAATATGCATTACAACCCATAAAACTTTACATTACAAATGTCCCATCTCTCTATCTCCTCCTCCATTGGAATGTCCTCAAAACCTCTGGTCGGTCAAAATGTCTTAATCGGTTGCCTTCATCGATCATCGATATTTGAGTAGTCCATGCACCATCATCCTCAAAAATTGGCACTGGTGGTGGTGTAAGCATGCAGTAAGTGGGTTGAGTACTCCTTATATTCCCTCCCATCAAGTTCCTCATAGGTGCTTGCGGTGTTTATATTTCTTCAATAGGTGGTTCGATAGTAGGGGTGACGAATTGGGTCTCCAAGATAAATTTTGGAAGCTCTTGATGATCCAAATCATGGGATGGGACATGTTCCATGTCTGGAACATCTGCTTCTTCTTCAACCTATGGTGCAACAGCTTGATAACCACATCTGTGTCCACGTCCACATCCTCGGTCCACGCTCTCGAGTGCGAAGTCGACATGCTTCTCGTGTATGGTCACTTCGTCAAAAAATTGAAATGCCAACCACTGCTCCATTTCCGACTTTGCCTGAACAATTATCTCTTAGCACTCCAAATGTCCCATCTCGAAGATGAGGTCCCACCTAGAGGACATCTGTATGATTAAAAAAATCAATAAATAAATATGTTCATGTAAAAGCTTAAGATATTAAATAAGGGTTATTCTTACATTGCTTGCCAATGAGTACCCAGTCTACCCAGAAACCTCTATGTAATTCTTAGGTACCAATCCATGTAGTCAAGAGTTATACATATCCCATTGGATTGGTCTACGTAAACAACTCATTCGTGATGTGCATCCGACTCACAAATTTTCAAATTATGCCGAAGCTTCCGATCAATGTCCGCTTTCCCCCTCAAGTCAATGGCATGAAGCTCCTCGTATGTATTGCATGTCGCAGGGACACCCTGGCAGCTACCAAACTGACGTAAAACACGGTCTAGAAAATAATACTCTACAATGTGGAAGTAAATAAGTGGTACCCGTGACCTCCAAATGTTTTGCCGTCGACTCAACACAATACTCAAGAAGGAAAGGGACCACATCGTCGTCATATGGCATCCACAACACCTGTACGAAAAATTCATATATTATTAAAAGATAAGTATTTAAAGCAAATAGATTGAGTGCATCGCGATGTATGTACCTGATCAGGTGACTGCATATCGAATGCGTCGTTGTACAGTCTAACAACGTTCGTCGGCTGTCTATGGTGCGTGAATACGACAACTTATCGCACTCCTAACGGCCTACCATGCCACTACGGTCTCTATCTGATTATTGGAGCAATGCGTGGAAAGTACTCCCAAGCCCATAACTGGAGTAATATCACCGACCCACCGATCTCCTCTGTCGCCATATCAGCTACAAAACACAAATGCATGTACAGAAAAGCTAGAACTGCTGATCCCCAGCTCAACGCCCCAACGTATTACAAGTCATGCAAACGTGACGGTGTAATAATAGAAATCAATGATCCAGACTTGTCGGTAAACAAAACGCCGCCCATAAGCTGCAAAATGTAAGCACGTGCATGTCTCTTTAAAACCTCTCCCTCAACATAGGGTAGCAACTCTACAAAATGTGCATATAGCCAAATCCACATGTAATCAACAGTTTCTGCTTGTACTTGTAGTACAAAATGAGTCCCATCAATGCTTATCAACGACCTACAATGTTTGAAAGCTTCAATGCAAGGGCCGAACATTCAAAAGCAATGCTGAAATATACGACAATGGGGTTTCCGTGGGTTGAAATGTTTCGTGTAGTAGATGTCTATTTCAGTACCCGAAATGGCAACCTTCAATGCATGCAGAAGATACGATATCTTCGCATATGATTTCTTCCAATCGTCAAATATAATATTATTTCAATTGCTTTTTTCCTTGCATTCCATGTCCTTTTCCGTAACCCAGTAATTGTACAACTCGTGAATGTGAGCTCTACATCTCGACTACTGAATAACAGGGTCATCCTTCACCAAGGTTAGCATTGATATGGCCATGAAGTTGCTGTCTAGTTATGGATGATCCCGATTAACGGTGGATTTATACAAGTATGTGGGCCTCCGATCCTAGAGATCACCCACATACCATCGAATCTGCTGAAATGACCATGTAGAAACCAAAGACAACCCTTCAATTGCATGCAGATTGTGGGTGTTCGTATGGCAGGTACGACCCCCTTGACCTCCCAATAAAAATCTTGTCTTGGAATGTGCAGGGGCTGCATAAGTTAGGCCTCCACTGACAAAAAATGGTTCGTAAGTGGGATAGGTCGCTCTGGGCGATTAGAGAAGGCGTGGGAGTTTGGAGGCGAAGATCGATCGCATCTCAGGGAAAGCTTGAAGAGGAGGACCGAGGCACGGCTGCTTGGGTCCTTGTTTCCCACAGAAAGTCTGGGAAGAAGTATTTCCGATGTGGCGATGCGGGGCACTTGGCTACTTCGTGCCCATCGCTCCTCGCTGTTTCTTTTACGGGGAGGCGGGTCACCACCTATCTTCTTGTTCCCTTGCGCCTAGGCGCGCTCAGCAGGGTTATGCTCCGAAGGTCTTCGATCGCCGACGGCTGGGTCTGCCATTGTTCCTGGTCGATTTTTGGAAAGCGCTTGCATTGGCCCGCGCTCTTTTTCGGAGATGGTCCGTGGTCACTCGGAGGAGGCGATCAATCGTATTTTGATTGGGTCCTGGGGAAATAGCCCGTTATCAACGTCTTCAATCGAGGCGACTCTGTCCAGTCTCTTCGGCCATGATTTCATGGGTGATGTCGTCAGCCTGGGTCCTCGTCGATGTTGTGCTCGTGGTCTTTCCATCCCTCAGGCAAAGATTCTTCTCCAGCCACTAGCTGTGACGGATGTAGAGTGGAGGGTGTCGCGTTTTGCTGATGGAGCAGAGATGGTTCTTGTCCGTCGTGTGGCCCGTATTCGAAGGGTCCCTTTTCTTTCCCAAACTCAACCTTGCCTGGAGATGTCGCTCTCTCGTATTGGATCGGTGGTTCATATTCTGTCTGATGGCTTGCTGTCGGGACAGGACCCAGATGTCGCACCAGTGCTCTTGGAATGCCCTAATGTTGTGCCAATGGAGGCGGTGGTAGAGATGAAGGTGGGTCGTTTCTCCTTTACTCTACAGGTGTATTTTGTGCCGCTTCCACCGCCTTCGGGGCGGTCTGGGGCTGTCGAGTCCGCTTCCAGCTCAGGCTGTGGGACACGTCAGCAGTGTTCGATTTTAGAAGGCACGGAGTTTGAGGAGTCTGGGGAGACTGACGCTTCAGTTTCCATCTTGGGCGATGCATTTGATTCTGCTGAGAATTCGATTAGATTATCCTCTCTGTCAAGTCGTCTGGTTACGGTTTACAAGGTAGGGGAAGCGGATCCTCGGAGTGGGTTCTCGGGTTTCCCCGTCTCTTGCAGCCCCAGTGATCTGATTAAGATATTTGCTTTACTCGTAGGCTCTTCTTGTTCGGCATGGCCGGATTCACTTGATTACCCGTTTATCGCCTGGGCCGGGCACCTGGGTCGACCGTTGCTTGTCCCTTCTTCTGCTAGCTTTTTCTTCAATCCCGCTCCCTTATGGAGCGGTCAACTGGTCTTACGATGGCCTGTTTCGTCGTGTTTGAAGACGTCCAAAAGCCCGCTCCTGTTGTTGGAGCCTCCAGTATATGTGGAGTCTCAAGCGGTAACTAAGGAGGTCTCTGTGTTGGCCTCGACGACCTATGGAGCTCTTGTCTCTTCGCATGGCACCGACACCTGTGAGGCGGATCCCTTGAAGAATTTGTCTCCTACGATTGCTTAAATGGATAGAAAGTCAGAAAAAAAAATACAGGAGGAGGCAAAGATCCAAAATTGCAAGCGATGGCATCCCTCGGATTTTCGAACGCAAAGCTCAGATAGTGTTGTCGGCGGGAGTTGTATTCCTGGGTGGGTTCTCTTCAGGCTCCAAATGAAGGTGCTTTCTTGGAATGTTAGGGGTCTGGGTGACCCGGAGAAAAGGAGGGTTCTGAGGTCGAGGTTCTTGGAATGGGGTTGCGATGTTGTTCTCCTGCAGGAGACGAAGCTGGGCACCTGTTCGACTGATGTCTTGCGTTCTTTTGGAGGGAACTCGATCTCTGGCTTCCGTTCTATTGATGCTGCTGGCAGTGCTGGAGGGCTTTTGTTGGCTTGGAAGGACCGGCTTTGACTTTCCGTACGGAACTGAGAGGCCTTCATGTCCTTACGGTGTTTTTGGAATGCGTCCAGACGCGCTCCTTAATCGCTCTCTCTTGTGTTTATGGGCCTTGTCAGCGCGTCTCTCAACAGGAACTCTGGGTCGATCTGAGAGCGGCTCGTTCCACCTTTCCGGATACTGCTTGGCTGGTGGGTAGAGATTTTAATGTCAATTTGCTTTCCTCTGATCGACCGGGCCTTCGTGGGGGCCAGGATCCTAGCTCTGCGGACTTCACACAACTTATTGATGACTTGAGTTTAGAGGTGTGGATGCGTCAGGCATAAAGTATGCTTGGTGGTCTTCTGGTTCTCGGTCGCGCCTAGACTGCTTCCTTGCTTCTAGTGAGCTGCTTGACTTGTTTCCTCTCTCTTCATCTATTGTGAGAGTGCGCACTAGGTCTGACCACACACCGATCATTTGGGATTTCGGCAAGGCGTTGTTTCCTAGGGGTTTCTTCAAATTTGAGAAGGCTTGGCTTTTGGAGGCCTCTTTCCGTGATCTGGTCTCCTCCTATTGGTCTTCCATCAGCGTCTCGGGATCTGCAGCTGCCAGATTCGCTCAAAAGCTGAATTCTTTGTGGTTGCGACTGTGTGCTTTCAAGGCTGAGACACGTGAGGCCTGTTGTATTGGTGAGGTTGAGGCGGAGGGCGTGGTTGCTAGGATTGACGGTTTGGAGGATGGCAAGCCGCTCAATGAGGGGGAACTTCTTCAGAGAGCTAAGGCTCACAGAGTGATCTTTGAGGAAGACAAGAAGCAGGTTGCGGAATGGAGGCAGAGGCCGCGGACTGCGTGGCTCAGAGAGGGGGATGCGAACACTGCGTATTTTCACAGGGTGGCTAGTGGGCGGCGGCGGGGCAATGCTTTGCGTGCGGTTGTTGTAAATGGAGTCAGGTTCGAGGGCGATAAAGAAATGGGGAGGGCGATTGCTGACCACTTTATGCAGTTCTCGAGGAGAGCGGCAGTCAGATCTTAGAGGTGGGCTGGTTCGGGCACCTCGTAGCTGTCGGATACTCATGCCAACGGTCTCATTCGAAGGGTCACCATGGAGGAGCTGAAGGTTGCAGTCTGGGACCTCAATTTAGATGGTGCTCCGGGACCTGATGGGTTCCCTGTTTGTATCTATAGGGAGTTTTGGGATCTTGTTAGCGGTGAGATGTTGGAAGTTGTGGATGAGTGTTGCCGATGCAGTGCAGGATTTGGGAACCTGAATAAGGCGCTTATTTTCCTCCTTCCTAAGTGGGAAGCGGCGTAGCGTATTGAAGATTTTAGGCCGATTGCTCTCTCCAATGCAATTTATCTTATTGTGGCTAAGGTCTTTGTTGTTATACTGAGCGGGGTGCTGGAGCACATTATTTCTCCCCTGCAGTCGGCCTTTCTTCCGGAGAGGCAGATTTCGGATGGTTTGTTTTTGGCCTCTGAGCTCATTGCGGACTGGAAGAGAAAGGGGACGAAGGCTCTCCTGTGGAAGGTAGACTTTGCCAAAGCCTATGACTCTCTGGATTGACGATTCCTTTGGTCAGCGCTGCATAGGAGGGGCTTTCTTGAGCTTTGGATTTCTTGGATGAAGCAGTGTGTCACCACCTCGTTCATGGCGATCCTTATGAATGGTCATCCGGAGGGGAGGTTTTTTCAGCCACAAGAGGGTGTCGGACACGGATGCCCTCTTGCGCCGTTGCTTTTTATCACCGCCTCTGATGTTCTCGGTTGCATGGTTGATCGGGTTCAGTCCTCTGGCATCACGAGGGGCTTCTCGCTTGACGGTTTTGCTATCCCCCTCCTTCAATATGCGGATGACACTATTTTTTTTATTAAGGGAGGGAGGGAGGAGGCTAATGGTATGGCGATCACCCTGGAGATCTTTGGGGAGATGTCGGGCTTGACCTTGAATCACGCCAAGTCCATGATGGTCCCTTTTGTGCTCACGGAGGAGGAGACACGGCTTTGCAGTTTGGATCTTTCCACGGAGGTTGGATCTCTCCCTATCCGTTTCTTGGGGGGCTCCCTCTGACTTCTGGCAGAATCAAATTGGCGGATTGGCTTTCTGTGATCGAGAAGATGGAGAGGAAGCTATCGGGGTGGAAGGCTTCTCTCCTCTCGAAGGGTGGTCGCCTGGTACTAGTTAATGCGGTTCTCTCTGCTATCCCGATGTTTTTCATGTCTTCCCGCCTTATGCTGGCTGGAATTTGGAAGCGCCTTGAGAGACTTTTGTGTAGATTCCTGCGGAGCAAGCCTGTGCTGGAAGGTAGTGGTTTGCACCTCGTTTATTGGGAGACTGTTACTCTTCCGAAGTCGTTTGGTGGCCTTGATGTTAGACGGCTGGATGTGATGAATGAGGCTCTTCTGTTAAAGTGGGTTGGCATACTTTGGGGGAGAGATGATGGTATCAATTGTGCTATTGTCAGATGCATCTATGCCGTTTCTCGTCAATTGCCGCAGGCTGTCACTCCGGGTACTCAACCGCCTGCCTTCTGGATTGGGGTTATTAAGGTTCTGTGGCGCTATCATGATCATTTCCGCCTTGTGCTGGGGAATGGCGATTCTTTTGCATTCTGGGTCGACGATTGGACTGGGATTGCATGTTGTGTGGTCGTTTTTCACGTCTATTCGCTTTGGCGGCCGACCGTTTGGTGAAGGTGGCAAGCTGCTGGGTGGATGGTAACTGGATGCCCTTATTTTCAACGAATTTTTCTGATCAATGTCTGGAGGAATTCTTACTTCTGCTCGACTCTCTTCAGGGTTTTGAGGGTCCTGCGGAGGGGTGTGATCACTGGGTGTGGAGAGATGGTTCTTTCTTGGTCAAGAAAGTCTATGGGGCGATTTGTAGACCTTCTCCATCAAGGACAGATGTCCTGTTAGAGATTGCGATTTCATTTGATCTCTTGGGCTCGCGGAGAAGATCGGTTTTTTTCCTTTGGATCGTTAGACGGAAGAGAATTATGATAAGAGATCGATGTTTTAGACTTTTCGGTGTCGTTTCTGATGTCTGCATCATTTGTGGGACGGTAGTTGAATCTGTGGATCACCCCTTCTTCCTATGCACCTGCATGTCTCCTCTTTGGAATGATCTCGTCCTGGGCTGGGCCTCTGTTTACAGCCTTGAGTCTTTGTGGACATCCTTGCTGCATGATCGGCAATGCCAGTGGAAGATTCTTCTTCACCCCTGGCTATTGTGTGGTCTTTATGGTTGGCGAGAAATGCTCCCCTCTTTTCGGGTCAAAGATTTCACATTGAGAATGTCTGTATCCAAGTGAGGGGTTTTCTTGATTCCTGGCTCTTTTAACATCCTAAATCCGTAACTTTTTTCCATGTTAAATAAATAAATTGGGGCGGACATTCAATGCATGTTTCCCCCTTTTTGACTTCAAAAAAAAACCTTCAATTGTATGGTGCTGAGAATAGACCAGACCAAGGTGGTGTATTCTTTAATCATGATGTTTTAGTGTGCAAGAATGTGATGTTCCTTCACATCATAAATCAAATCATCATTACTCTTGAATGTTCTGCCCTTTCGAAGTTCGCCACCAAAACTGTTGAGCCTGAACTTCTTTCGAAAATCATCATCAGATATTTCATGGGTGTCACATCCTCCAATCCTCAAAAATGGTACATGGGGATTTTTTTGGGGGAATCGGTTGACCAGCTCTCTTTTGGTCATTTACGACAACATTATCATCAAGCTCATGGTCACTGTTCTCGTCCAACTCGTCGTCAGTTACCCTAGTGATGACATCATCGAAAGAGGTACCACGATGCTTCTCCTCCAATCTTCAGGCATTTTCTTGCTTCGCCAAATACATTGAATAAATTTATAATCAAAGTCAAACCACGCTCACCTAAAACTCTCCATACTTCAATAGGAATGTCATCGGGTTATACAAATTTTCCAAGTCTCATAATCTTCAAAGCCTCCTCTACTTTCTCCCTTTGTATTCGTCTATAGCTTGCATGTTTCAAGTAACTTTCACTACTATCTAGATCTCCCAAAGTGATCTCTCTATTTCCTTCCCCTGGAAATACCGCTCCCATCTAGTATCTATATCTTTCTGAGTAACAAGCATGTATATATCTCTTTGGCCTTCCTTGAGTCAAGATTTTTGTAAAAAAAACTTCATAAGCTTTTGACTTGGCTTCGCTTACAGCCTTCTTTGCTTCCTTCTTCGCTATTTTGTAGTTTGTTATAGTTTCCTATGTTCCATCCTTAGACATACTTTTAAAGTATGCTCTTTTAATTTTAAGCTTCTCCTGCACCTCACCACTCCACCACCATGCCTACTTTTCGCCAACAGCTCCTCCCTTTGACTCACCTAGCATCTCTTTGGCTGCCCTTCGGATACAAGATGCTACAGCCTCTCACATCTCATTTGCACTACTGTTACAATCCCAAGCTAAGCATTCTAAAACATTCTCCCTAAAGCTTGATTGCTTCAATTGAAGATTCCACCATCTAGTTCTAGTAATCTTGAAAACCCTCCTTTTATTTACCAACTCTTTTATTTGCATATCCATGACTAACAAGCGATGTTGGGTTGTCAAACTCTCTCGTGGAATCACTATACAATTTTTGCAACACAACCAATCTCTTCTTCTCAATGCAAAGTAACATATTTGTGTTGTAGTCGGGTCACTCTTATAAGTAATTAAATGCTCCACCCTCTTCTTGAAGAGAGTGCTTGCTATGAAAAGATCAAAAGCTATTAAAAAATCCAGAATGATTTTTCCCTCTTCATTTCAATCCCCGAAGACATGGCCTCCATGAACACTAGCATACCTTGAAGCATCCTTTCTCACATGTCTATTAAGATCTCCACCTAGGCAAATCATCTCTTTTTGTGAGATTCCTTGCATAATCTTATCCAAATCTTCCCAAAAAGCTTGTTTAATCCTTTTATCTAAACCATTTTACAGTGCATAAACTGAGATGATATTCAAAATTTCTTCTTCGAGCATCAATTTTAGCAAAATAATCGGATCCCCGAATCTTTGTACCTCAATAACACAATCCTTGAAATCCTTATGAACATCCACTCTAACACCATTTCTACCTTTATCTTTACTTAAATACCGAAGTTTAAAGCATGTCTTCTCAATCTCCTTTGCTTCCTCTTCAACCCATTTTGTCTCTTGGAGATGTAGTATCCGAATCTTCATTCTTTCCATCGTATCTACTATCTCCATCGATTCGCCAATCAAAGTGTCAATATTCCAACTACCTATCCGCAACTTCTTTTGCAACCTCATTTAGACTAACTTCTTTACTCGCATCCATCACGCGAGAACCCTTGCCAATTTTGGACTGCATCAGGGCAGTGGTGCAACAGAACTAGCTTATTTACTCGCATGTGTTCCTCATACGAGAAACCTTGTAAATTTTGAACTACATCCAGGCAACGACATAGTGGCCCTTGCCAACTTCTCATTGCATTCGGGCGATGCAATGCACCGTTAGTATAGAACACCCCAGCGAATTCTAAGGGTGTGTTCGGTTGGGGGGTTACCCCCCACTTTGGGTGGGTTATCCCCCAAAACCCATATTCTTAACCCACTAGTGGGGTCCACCATCTTTTCATCAAAAAATATATATTATACCATCATATCATCTAGAAATCATAAAATACTCAACTGCTACTCACTATTTCAAACTTCAATACAATCACATCACAACAACTACCCACTTTTTCAAATTTCAATACAATCATATTACCTACTTTTCAAATTTCAATATAATCACATCACACAAACCCTCCCAACTCTAAACCCACCAACCAAACACACAAACACAAAAACGGGTTATCCTCCCCCAGATAACGCACGAACCAAACGCACCCTAAATGTTTTGCTTAAATCAATGATGAAAAGGTCCAAACTGTTTTGAGACAAATTCCTAGATAATATTCATAAAAGATCACTGTTAGGAATTTGTCTCTCTTGCGCTGGTTGTCAGCTAACTAATGCACAATCCTCCTCAATTTACTCGGACTTGGGATCGACCATAGCTGAGTTACATTAAACAATTCTGATAAACAAAAAAAAAAATTAAAATCATTTTTCATTAGTCTGCAGTATACTAATTGGTAAAACGACTGAGCAGTCGAAATGACTATTGTCAGACTAAATAGAGTTTTTCTATTTGGTCATCAACTAAACTGCATAGTTTCGACCAACTAGTCCACCTCATCGAACAATTATTGTGTAAGTTAAATAGTTAATGGTACTCATGAGAAGAAAGACAATAATATATATCAACCAAGTTATCAAGAGTACCTTGATTTTGGTGGTCGGCAATGGCTTAAAGTTAGAGCCTCTCAACCAATGAAGAGTATATCTTTGCAATGTAATACTCAATCTATTGAATAGTGTGTCCTATGCCTCATTATAAAAAGAGAGGATAGGATTACGATTAACAATAACACAAGAAAAATACATAACTATCCCCTAAAGGGTGGTTTTCAAACCGTAACCCTTATGCCAACACTTATCACACCCCTAGAACAAGGGCATAGATATCCTTCATGCTCAACTTGTCATAGCAATGCTCAAGCAAAGCTCATACGAGTGCCTTGAATAGTTTGTTATATGCATAGTTGTGTTTTCGCACCTCGTCTCCATCGCTCAACCAAAGGTATATAAAAATATCTAAGATTCCCTATATCCATTGCATCTTTGTTGATGCTTTAGCCATCATCCTGTATTTGCTCTCTACACTAAAGAGAGAGAAGAGTCCACTACTTGTTTTTTCATTAGACAGATTGAATGCCAGACCGGTGGCTAAATGTTTCACTTCTTCAAGATATTCTCTTATAGGCAAGGTCTTAAATTTCAGATTTTGGTTTCGTTTCACCAAAATCTGGAAAAAGAAATTTCGAAGAATTTCACTGAAAATGTCTATGAAATCGTTGAAAGTCATAGATATGACTCTAAACTCGATTTTTTTTCCAAAAAAATAAGGTTTTTAATGCTGCTAAATAAAAAAATAGAATAGGAAATATACACTTATTTGTAAAATATAGGTGTAAATATAAGTTTTTAAAGTATTATTATGGTGACTCATAATCACTACAGAGATGTTGATAATATAATAGCAATGTGTTGCCTAGAGTCAGAATTGGTTTCTGAACAAGAAGCAAAAAGAAATAATCTCTTCAACAATAATGAGGTGGCACTTGTAATAACTACTAAACAATATATATATACACATATATATGAGGCAAATTCCTTAGTAGTGCCCCATGATTACAAAAATCCCTGGATATTGCGCATCCTTATTTTTACTTTAGTACTGTAGGAGTATCGCCTTTTGTGGATGCGACACCAGATGTTGTATTTTATGAATGTGACATACTTTTTCGCACGCCAAACATGCGACATGCGCGTAATCTCTGGAAACTTAAGCCCTCCTATGTGGGACTTCTCCACACCAGTCTGCACACTCATGCATGCACATCGGCAAGTAATAAAACTGGTGCTAGCCTCCTCTCTTCCCTCTTGTCAACGTCGTGTCTCAGACCTCTGGAGACCTTTGGTGCCTCCCTTCCGTACTATGCATTCACCGTTGGTGCTCCTCCAGCTTTCTCCAAGCCCTAGGTATGAACAGGATTGTCTTTAGTATTTGGTTTGGTTAGTATGTAAAACATATTTTTTACCAAATTGTTGATATTGTGATGTTGGGTTAATATTTTCGTACTTATAAATCCATTACAACCATGTGTTAGGTTGGAATGGAGCCGATTTATTTTATGTTCCATTCGAAGGGTACTATTGGTGATTCGTCAACATCAATGTATGTGGTTTCGGATTAATATTGGGCATTATCAACGATGAGTTGTTGAATTTAGTTCATCGGAAGTTCAACTTGGACAAGGACAACCATATAATTAAACTATTAACTTGCATCCCATGTGGGACATGCGAAGAGCCAATGTTGACGTCCATTGTGGACGATGACGATGTACAAAGTGTATTTGTATATATTTTTGATGAAAAAGAGGGTGCACTCCCGAGACGGGAGTCACCACAACCAAGCTTACTTTAAAAATATATGGAATACATTAGAGCGAAGACCAAAATTATTAAACGCATCACAATGTGAGACAACATTCTCATAGTAGAACGTCTGGTTTTTGTAAATTAGCTCATTTCGCCCAGCCCAAATGGCCCACAGCACAACAAACAGCTTGAAGCAATCGTCCGTCGAGCCCATGCCCATCGCGCGAACGGATCTCCAGAACGGCTCTAACCCTGATGCCTCCACCCAAGCAATCCCCGACTCCCTCCACACCTGCACCGAAGTCACGCATCCAAAAAAAGGTGATATGCATCCTCAACCGAGCCCTCGCACATGTCACATCGTGTGTCCTCCAAGCTAAACAGCCTCCCCCTCCTCGCGTTATCACATAAGCGATTTCGTCTCAACACCAAAGGAAAATCTTCACCCTGAGAGGGATCCTGGCCGCCCAGATAATCTTCATGTCCTGACATAACTCCACGTCCTGCTCCTGCTCCACTGTCAACCCCCTCATCGCCTCATACGCCTTTTTTATCGAGAATCTCCCCCCTTCCCATACATAATGATCCTCCTCCTGAGACTGCACCCCCAGTGGAGGCACCCAGCCAACATCCTCAAGAAGTCCTCCATGCATTGCTCAGATAGATCCGAGATGAACAGAGGTGCCCACGACCCCACAACCACCACCTGAGCAAGATAGTCCTCCTTCGACGTCGCTAGAGCCAACAGTTTAGGGAATCTCCTCCCAAGGACGTCCTCCCCCGTCCAATCACCTCTCCAAAATCTGAACGTTTGACTATTCCCAACCTTTGGCCGCAACCTAGGAGAAATAAATGGCAGAACAACGTGGATTCCGACCCAGAGTGGTGACTCGAATCTTTTTCTGTTGGCAATTAATTCCCCGTTGACTCTGTATATTTTTCTCAGCAATCTGGCAGCTAAGCAGGTAGAGGGGGCCCAAATCTGAATCACACACTTGGCAAGCAACGCTTTGTTCATGACCTCAACATCCCGAACTCCAAGGCCACCATCACCTCGCCCCTTTGTAACATCATCCCAACACATAAGGTGCATCCCGGATCTCTGTTGCCTACCATCCGACCAAAAAAAACTCTTCATCAGAGTCTCAACTTTTTTCCTGACCCCCACCGGCATTAACCTAATCGAGTAGAAGAAGATGGGTATGGCGGCGAGAACATGTTTAAGGAGGGTCAATTTCTCACCCCTAGATAGGGTCACCGCCTTCCAGCCAGCTAATCTCTCCTCCATTCTGTGTATCAGGCTATCCCAATCTGATTTTTTAAGCTTACCGTCCACCAGCGGCAGTCCAAGGTAGGAGATAGGGAGATCCCCCAAAGGGTACCCTACCAAATCCGCAAGCCTACTACGTTCGCCGCCCTCCATCCCAAAGCCCACGATCACCGACTTGTGCCTGTTAATCTCAAGACCAGAAAGACTGCCAAAGATATCAACAAGGAGCATGGTATTGCGGTTCTGCTCATCCGTCCCTCCCAGGAAAAGAATCATATCATATGCGTACTGAAGCAACGAGATAGATATGCTCCCCAGCCAGAAGCCCTCACACCATTCGGCCTCCACCGCCTTCCTAAACAACACCGCTAGGCAATCGACCACTAGAACGAAAAGCATGGGAGCGAGCGGGCAACCCTATCGGACCCCATGTTGAGGCTGCACGAGACCACCCTCCGGCTTGTCGTTCACCAAAAATGAGTAGGAGGATGTAGTGACACATCTCTTCATCCACTGAACCCAAGTCTCCGGAAAACACCTCCGCCACAAAGATGTCCACAGGAATTTCCAATCAACGTATCCATAGGCTTTTGTGTTGTCAATCTTCCAGAGCGCTCCCATCTTCCTTGCCCGCTTTCACTCGAGGCATATCTCTGACGACATAATCATACCATCCACCATGACGCCTCGGGATGAAGGCGGACTGCCCATGTAGCACCACATAATCCATAACCAACTTGAGCCAGTTTTCGAGCACCTTTGCCACCATAAGATAAATTGCGTTGGAAATCGCTATAGGTATGAAGTTGGCCACCCGTAACGGATTTTCCTTCTTTGGAAGGAGGAAGATTAGCGTCCAGTTAACTTTCTCAAAGCCCCTGTTGTCAATCCTGAATTCATTCAGAACGTCCAAAACATCCGCCTTCAACAGATCCCAAAATTCATGGTAGAACAAGATAGGGAAACCATCTGGTCCAGGAGCCCTATCGGCATTCAGGACCCAAACAACCCTTCTCACCTCCGCCTCGAAGAAATCAGCCAAAAGGCTGTCCACATGCCCTTCGGCCAGGGATTCCGCCCCCGTACCCAGCCACCCCCACCCCTCCCTCTGCCTCCTACGCGAGAACTCCACGAGGTGCCCACGTAAGGCAGTTCCAATCTGCTCCTCCCCCGATATCCTCTCGCCCCTGATCTCTATCTCATGCAAGAATTTTTGTCGCCTCCGTCCATAAGGCATGGAGTGAAAAAACCTCGTGTTGGCGTCTCCTTCCTTCGTCCACTTCTGCCTTGACCTTTGCCTCCATTCCACCTCTTCCTTCCTGTCTTCCAACATCAACTCCTCAAGAAAACCCAGCCTTTCTGTCACCTTATCTTGATCCAAACCCCTCTCATCATCCAGGCCATCCAACCTCGCCACTCCTGCCTAGGATTCCCCTCTCTTGGCCTACGCCGAGTCCTGACCTCCCTCCCGAATGTAGTAAGATAGGACCTGAGGTATCTCAATTTTGCTGCGACCTTGATACCGTCGAGCCGTCAGTGTCCCAACTTCTCCACACCTCAGCCACCATCTCTCTGAAGCCGTCCTCTAGAAGCCAACTTTGCTCAAAACGGAAGCGAAACCTGTTACTCCTCTTCCCCCTTGCCGACCAGAGGATAGGAGTGTGGTCTGAGTAAACCCGCGACAATGCCCAAGCCCGGGCCAAGGGGAAACAATTTCAACCCCTCAGGAGAAAGGAAAAAGCGGCCGAGTCTGGATCGCGATCTCACATTCCTGCACGTGTAGGAACAACCAGCTGCACCTATGATGGAAAGCCCCAGGGACTGCACTACTCTTCTGAAAGCCTCCGAGCCCGGGTCTCGCCCACCCCTCATATGGGGTCTGTCTTCAGGGAGCAGGGTAACATTCAGATCACCACCAACGATCCAGATCTCGGTCGAGACCCTCCAGATCTGCCGCCAGAGAACCTCCATCTGCCCCAGTCAGGCCTAGACATTAATGACCGAGAAAATGAAACCATCAGCCCTCCGTCTCAAGGACACCGAGAGACAGAAGGAGGTCTTCGAGACTCCCAAGTCCTCAAACAAATCATTCGATCACCCAGTGATTAGACCCCCCACAGCACCTTGGGCCTCTAGCTCGGCGAACCCAAACCGATCCCATCCTCCAAGGTCTCTCCAGACCTTGTCTTTGCAACTTGACAACTTCGTCTCTTGGAGTAAGAAGATATTAGCTCCAGCCTCCCTTATAAGCTTCCTAACCCCTAGCCGTTTGTCGGGGCGGCCCAACCCCCTCACATTCCAAGAGAGCAACTTCATTAAGGGGCACCATGTCTCACCATCTTTGGAGGGATCACGCCCAGCTTCTCCGCAATACCCCTATCCAACACTTCAAACCGATTCTGCAGCTTTGGCGGTCCGTTGGGGCTTGATGGGAACCTGTGTGGTGACTCCGTCTGTACTTTGAATCAAGCAGCTCATCCCTACGCTTCCTCCTTTATGCCCTATGGGATGCCCTCCGCATGTATGAGGTGTCGAACCTGGAGGTCCCGACGCTTGGATCCCCGAATGATCTCCACAACTTCGGCCGCTTAAGATATCTCAGCAGCCATCTCCTTGTCGGTGACTACTTCCCGAAGATCTTCTTTCGGGAATTCAGCATGAGGCAGCGAGATCATCGTCGCCTTGGGACTTAGAGAAATCTCCTCTGTGTGCTTCCCTCTAGAGATGTCCTCAGCGGCCCCCTGTTGTACAGTGGATACATCTGTCGGAGCCGCCCCGAGATATACCTGCTCAGTCATCGTCCTTACTGCTGCGATATCCGACGAACCATCTCGCGCAGGAGAGCCCCAGTGGCGGCACGCGATAGTAACAGGCTAGGTCGCAACGCCGTGAACTGCGAGAGACGCCAAAGGAACGGGCTCATAAACTGCATGGTTCAGTGCCCCAGAATCACTATCCGGACCCCCGCAACCATGGGTCGGACCCCCGCATTCGGAGATAGAAACCGGAAAGCCCCTGGGCATCCGCGAAATCGAATAGCTTCTCGGGTCGCACCGCAACTCTGAGCGCAGACCCAGAGGAAGAAAAAGGGGCTTGCCCTTCGGCTCATCGTCTTTCTTGGGAACCGAACCGATGCGACTCTTCAGGAACCCATGGAAATGGACCGCACCAGCCCTCAGAATCTGTGACGTAAATATCGCGCTGAAACAGATCTTCGGCGGAAGTCGAGGCGATTTCTCCGAGACACGTGCCATCCCCATCACTGGGGGCAGGCCTGGTCCATCGGCCGGCAAGATCGCCTTCTCCAGCTGGTTCACCGCCTCTTGGATCCTTGCACCACGCTCAAGACTGTGAAGATGCGCCCTGCGCCCCGCGTCCATTAGTTCCAGGTACACCGGACCCCTCGCAGAAGGGACCTCCCACCAGCCCAGCTTGTCCGGGCCGAGGTGCCTGACCACGAGAGTGGGGTCAATCGATTTACCGGGCGAAATGTCGGCGTTTTCGAAGCCAAGCATATCGGCGATGCCACGCAACAACTCCCTACATCCTTGCAAGCTGCGCGCAACGAGGGGAGGCCCCTCACCCTGACCCGCTCCACTGTTCTTGGCCACACCGAGCCATCGTCGGCCCGTGCCCGATGCCACCGTAGGAGAGTAGAGCCACTCCTTGAGCCATGAATCAATGCGCTGGCCTCGGATCCGCTGAGGCCTCTCGCAAGCACTCGCCAAGGAGTCAACTGAGCGATATCACCTTCAAAGTGCGTCTCCAAGATCCTTCCCACGTCGGGCGAGGCGAGGAAGAACGTCTCCGGACCTCCCCCTTCTCCAATCAACATCGAGACGTCCCCAAACCTTAACGGGCAAGACCTGCTCGTGTGAGAGAACCGCTGACACCGGAAGCATTTCACTGGTTCCCGGCACTGACGGGCCCAGTGGTCCAAACCACTGCAGTGAAAGCAGCCTCGACCGAACGGGTTCCCACTCAAACTCCGGACCCCCAGAATCCGATACCTTCGAGCGATGCCTGAGACCCCTCGACCGGGAAATGACCCAACCCTTGCCGCTCGGAGAGTTCTCCATCAAGGGGTGTTCGATGTGAACGGGAAGAAAGTGTATTTGTATATGCATGGTGTTGTGGGAAAATAAGTTCGTAGTCTAAAATGAGACCCAAGGGCTCTCTTATATAGGAGAAAAGCCCTGGGTTAATTACACAAGAGATACATAAAGAAAACGTAAAATATAAAAGGCACCGTGATATACAACTATCTCAACACTCCCCCTCAAGCTAGAGTATATATGTCTATCATGCTCAGCTTGGAACAACACCTCTGAAAGGGACTCTACCTAGGGCTTTGGTGAAGATGTCGGCCGTCTGATCTCCAATAGGCACATGAGAGATGGATATGAGACCTTTCTGGATCATGTCTCTAGTGTAATGGCAATCCACCTCTATATGCTATGTTCGTTCATGAACGGCAGGATTATTGGCAATAAAAAGATTTGCTTGATTATCACATAAAAGCTACATAGGTAGAGGAACCTCAATATTAAGATCAAACAACACCGATCTAACCCACATCATTTCTGCATTTCCCTGTGCCATCGCCTTGTATTCATATTCTGCACTTGATCTAGCCACCACTGTCTGCTTCTTGCTTCTCCATGAAACAAGTGAGTTGCCGACAAAAATAGCAAATCCAGAAGTAGACTTTCTGTCTCTGGGACAACCTGCGTAATCTGCATCTGCACATGCTGTCACCTTAAGGGATGTATCCCTACCGAATATAAGAACCGAACCAAGTCAATTCTTCAAGTATCTCAAGATCATATGAACGGCATCCATATGCACCTACCTGGGTTGCTCCATGAACTGATTGACTTTTCTTACTGCAAAAGCAATATCTGGCCCAGTGATGGTGGCGTATAAGAGCTTCCCAACAAGCTCTCTATATCTCCTCCTGTCAGCTTCCTCAGTGTCTTCGTCATACAATCTCATACTTGCATCCATAGGAGTGGTAGCAGGTTTGCACCCTGTCATACCTGTCTCAAAAAGAAGATCCATAACAAACTTCCTCTGAGTCATCACAAGACCACGCTGGTTCCTGGCAAACTCCAACCCTAGGAAGTAACGAGGATTGCCAAGGTCCTTAGTCAAAAATTGTTGACCTAGAATCTCCTTGGCAACATGAATGCCCTGCTCATCATCTCCTGTAATGACAATATCATCCACATAAACAAGAATAGCCATTGTACCTCTCTGTGTCCTCTGAACAAACAGTAAGTGATCTGCGGTAGACCGCACAAACCCTTGTTGCTCTATCAACTCCGATAGCTTCTGGTACCAAGCTCTCGGACTCTGCTTCATGCCATATATCGACTTATGGAGTCTACACACCTTCTGGGACTCCCCCTCAGTAGCAAACCCCTGGTAGTTGTTGCATATATAGTTCCTCCTGTAGATCCCCATAGAGAAATGCATTCTTCACATCTATCTGGTAAAGAGGCCGGTCCTGTGAACGGCAACAGATAGAAGAATGCGTAGTGTCGAGTGCCTTGCTACTGGAGAGAAGGTATCCTGATAGTCCACCACATAGGTTTGTGTGAAACACTGGGCCACAAGCCTTGCCTTATAGCGGTCTACACCGCCATCTTCCCTCTGCTTTACCGTAAATATCCTTTTGCAACTCACAACTGAGGCACCAGACGGAGCAGAAACTATACTCCAGGTACCACATGATCGTAGGGCCGCCATCTCCTCCTCCATTGCAAGTCGCCACCTACTGTCCTGAAGCGCCTCCTGATATGTACGTGGGATAGTAACAGCAGATAGTCCAACTACAAACTTCTTGTAGTCCTCTGAAAGATGATCTAAGGAAACATGCGCAGCAAGAGGGTACGTGGCACATCGGCGACAAGGCTTCCTTAGGGCTATAGGTATCTCCAGATCATCAGCCTCTCTGTCCTCTGCAATCAATTCTTCATGTGTATCATTCAAAGCTCCAATGCCATCAGTAGAACTAATATGTTCATGACATACCTGAGGCGTGGTGGATGATGTGGATGACGCATGAGCAGAGGTGCAAGTAGAAGACCTGCGAGTATAAACATGGCGTAAAAATGTGGACTTGATTGTAGGAGGTGGAGGTGGTGACAGTGGTGGAGGTGGTGAAGACCGATGAGCATCACAAGGGGCATAAGACGGAGAAGATGGAGGTGTAGGAACCACAACATCCTCTCCAGAACCAGTATTAGACAACCTGTCATCTGTAGGAGAAAAATACATAATATACTCAAAAAATGTGACGTCAACACTCACATAGTATTTTCTCCCAACATGATCAAATACATATACCCTTTTTGGGTATAGGAATAACCAACAAAGACGCATTTGACGGCTCTAGGTGAGAGCTTGTCACGGCCAGGGGTGAAGTTGTGGACAAATGCCACCGATCCGAAGACTCTGGGAGTGAGTGAAAATAATTCCTTCTCGGGAAACGCAATCAAGAAGGGAAAAGAATAGAGGATGGCATGTGGTTCACCAAGTAGCAGGCAGTGAGAACCGCATCCCCCCAGAAAGAATGAGGTGTACGACTTTGAATCAACAAAGTCCTCGTGACATCAAGAAGGTGAAGATGTTTACGTTCTGCCACACCATTTTGTTGTGATGTATAATTGCAAGAAGTCTGATGAACTATACCAAGAGAGATCTGAGAAATTTTGCTAAATGTAATGTGGAAAATTCCAAAGCATTATCTGTGCGAATGAATTTGACATTAGCAGAGAAGATATTGTTGACTTAAATAAGAAAAGTTTTAATGATAGCATCTGCTTCAGACTTATGGTTTTACAAGAAGACCCAAGATAGTATAGAATACATCTACAACAACCATATAAAAACGATGGTCCTGATGATCAGGAACACGACTCGGACCCCAAATATCGAAATGAAACAACTCGAAAGACCGACTACTATGACGACTCGGATGACTCGGAAATGAGGAGCAATGATGTTTCCCAAGTTGACAGGCTTCACAATCCAAAGTGTATGAGTAGATATCTGCAGGAGTACATGAATCATCTTTTGAAGAGGAAGGTAGCCAAAGCGAAGATGCCACATGAAAGGAGAAACAGATCCAGAGGGAATAGAGGCCACCGCAGCATATGATGGAATGGCAAGCTTAGTAACTCATATAGTGGTTAATCTTTATAAAGTGAAACTTCTAATTGAATACATATTATGGATTTTTTTTTGCAATCTTGCCTTTCGTGATATGAAAGAGTTTATGAGGTTAACTATTGTTTGTCCTTGATTGGCTAGTTTGGAAGACTCTTGTCTGGTCGTTTTGTTTATTCAAATTATAGTGAATTTTTACTTTTGTATTTACGGATTCATCTGTCTTTTAAAGGTTGTGGAAGGCTTTGGTGTATCAAGGGTTTTGGAATCAAATGATTCGAGATACAAGAAAGGTGACTTAGTAACAGGGTTCACTGGGTGGGAAGAGTACAGTGTGATTAGAAGATTTGAGCAGCTGAGGAAGATTGAGCTTGATGATAGGATCCCTATTTCTTATCATTTGGGTCTTCTAGGTATGCTATTTGTGAAATATCCTGTCTTTAAGAATCTTGAATAATTAAGGTTTTTTTAGTATACATGCTTGGGTATGCAGTCGTTACACATGCTTTTGTGTAACTGGTCACAACCTTAAGTTTTAAATTTTAAGATGTGCTATTCTAATTTTGCATGCCGAGCGTTTTAAAGTAATTTGTATCATGCTTTCCAACACACCTTTTAATACGATTTACATGGTAGTATTGTCTGTGAAGTCGTCAAATAGGTATTTAGATTATTGAGCCAAGTTCAATGTATTTGACTCGTGTATGAATTGTGAGCTTAACCTTGATGGTCCCATTGCTTCTGAGATCTAGCATTTTTTAAAAAAGTTATCATCACAAGCCTGGCCATTTTTTCAAAAAATCATCCATGAACTTTAGCCGGGGAAAGTTATATAGTGAAAATTTGGAATAGAACAAAAGAAATTAATTGTAATGGTCAAAGCATCTGAATTTAGCCAACCAAATAAAGATAAAGTGGTATAAAAATTTTAAAATAAAGGGCATTATAAGAGGACTACTTCTTGGAGAGAGCAATAGAGTCAGAGGAGAGAGTGTCTATGGGGAGGGTGGAGAAAGCTTCTCATGGTTGCGATGGTCATTAGAGAAGGGAAAGGGTAAGGTTTTGGAAATAATCGTGGTGACGAGTGGATCAACGGAAGCAAGGGCCAAGGGCGATGTCGCTGTAAGGTCATTGGTTGGCAGCTAGATTACACAACTGACACCGTTCGACGAAACCTCGGGGTTTATGTGCGTGATGATCTACCCATTGTTTTCGTTGTGGGGAAGGACATATGACAAATGTGTATGAAAGATGTGTGCTTACAACACCATTTTTTGTTTGACAAAAGGCTCTTAGTGTCATCGGGTTCTATTCAAGGAGAAGGTCCCATTCTCGAGTGTGTCGAAAGATAATATGAATACTTCTCAGGATGGGTCTAGATGTGGTAAATCCTCTACCATTGTATCTTTGACACTTGACAGGAATTGTGGTAGCCAAGGGTGATGTCGATGCGTTATAGGAGGTAATTGCCATGATTGGAGGGTGGCTCGAGCTTCCTTTCCTCAAGGATGTTTGGCTTGGTAAATCTTTTTTTTGGGTTTATGGCTTATCATAAGTGGACATTGGCATCTGTTAGAGGTTGGTGGCACAATCTATTGACAATGGGATCGAGACACCCTCACTTCTGTGGTGGGTCACTAGTGCAGTGACATTGCGATGATGGTTAGGATGGTGGGTGTCCCCTTATGGTGTTCGAATTCCACTATGATCCATAGTTCATGTCTTCAATCGAGGAAGTCAATGTCATATTAAGCAATGAGTTCTTCTCATGATCTTATACTAATCTAGTAGCAAAACTGGCATCTCGTCCCCACCCTTTCTCCTATTGCCGATTGTTCTTTGAATTGGCAATGCAAAATTTCAACTAGTGTTGTCATTGGAGAGTTGGTTGTTGTGTCCTTGTCGAAGGTAGCTCTAGGTGGATCACTAGTGGCGGTTAAAATGGCAAAGCCTTCTCCCACTTTAAGTAGGGTTCACTACATGAATTCTTGCTCAAATCCATGTTGAAAAATCTGACTACTTTTTTACGTTGGCTATTGTCCACGTAACACAACCCTCACAAGGAGGGATTTGAACCATGATCTTTTGGGTGATAAGCATACTGCACTACCATCAGATCAATGAAGCGGTGGTGGATATATTTGCGGAGGAGGCGGGAGAGGTGGGATGTAGTGTCGGTGCATGTGGGAAGATGGATGGAGGTGGAGGCGGTGTTGAGTAGGGAAGAAGTTAAGGTTTCAGGAGAGAAAGAAGGAAGGGGGAAGAAGGAGAGAGAGATGAGTAGGGAAAAGTAATATTCTCATTCCATTCCCTCTACCCATGGGATGAGGGGTCTTTATATTGGTTAAATCCCATCAAATAAACATAAAACTAGGACTCTAAATAAATAAGAAAAAATATGACAAGACCTTATATAATGGACCTTTTACTAACTTGAATAATTTAAAATTCAGAATAAATTAAAATTCAGACTGAACTAATTAATTTAAAAATTGTCTTGTAGCATAATTGAATGAAAATAAATAAGAAAAATCTGTAGGATTCCTCATTCTGCATCAGAACCTTTTGGGCAGTCTCATTCCAACACTTCTCGGGCCTTCCTCACCTACTGTTAGCTGGCTAAACATCCCAAATCTAACATCCTGTAACCGGTGCATTAACCAACCTCCTTTGCAAATGGTCAAGCCATATTAAGCGGTTTTCTCTCATCTTATCCTCTACCGGAGCTACACCAACTTTCCTCCTGATTGCATCATTTAGAATCCGATCTTTTTTTGTATGATCACACATCTACCTTAGCATTTCCATTCATGTTATGTAATTTTCTACACATGTCTATGGTTAACATGCCAACATTCTGATCGATAGAGCATAACAGGTCTCACGGCTGCTTTGTAATACTTTCCTCTGACTTTCAAAGGAATTTTCTTATCACTTAGAACAATAGAGGCTCCTCTCCACTTTAGACAACTTGCATATATTCTATGAGTAACATCTCCATCAATTTCTCCATCATGTTGCAAAATAGATCCCAAGTATATAAAAGATCTTTCTTCTGAATGTTATTGAATGTTATCGTTACCAATCTTCACGTTGATTCCTTCACCAATTTTCTTCCAATTTTCGCATCCATTCCTTCACATCTTTCTTCTGACCATTGTTGGCTCTGAAGAAACACTTGAGGGGAATGAATAGTGTTTATGTGGAAAATATCTTTAAAAATAAATTTGTGAATAGTGCTTTCTTCTTCCGATTTCTTAAACTTGTGAATATATTAGTTTTGGGTGTGCATCACTATGGTCGCTCTTTCTTTTTTATTTTTTTAAAATAACATTATAACAAATGCAATTAATTTCCGGACAATATGGGAATTGGGTGATAACTGCATTGCGTCTTTGTGCAAAGCGAGAAGGTTCCTCTGAAGACTGTCTTTTTTCACAAGTGTTCAGGGCATGGGCATAGATGAGCATTATCCTAAGTTAGAAAGATGATACCATTTTCATGTGGACTCTAGATGCACGGGCATCCATGAGGCGGTAGAATGGAGTGCCACATGTCCAGAGACTGATGGCCTAAAAATGTCAGAAAAGGCTTAGTTTGGGTTTTCGGATTTGTTTGATGTGCTCTTGTAATTTTGCCCTAATAACCAATTAGTCTTCGAAAAGTAAAGTTAAATATTTCTTACTGTATTTTGAATGAAAAAATTGTCTTGGCATATAATGTTTCAATAACTAACTCAAGTTGAAAAGTAACACATACAAAATATACAGGCATGTCGGGCTTCACAGCATATGCTGGCTTTTTTGAAGTCTGTGATCCTAAGCCAGGAGACACTGTTTTTGTCTCTGCCGCTTCCGGAGCTGTTGGTCAGCTTGTTGGACAATTTGCCAAACTTCATGGATGTTATGTTGTTGGTAGTGCTGGTACAGCTGAAAAGGTATCTGCTATGAACTTGTTATGTTCGATACATATATAGGTCGTTACAGTTTCAGATTTCTATCTATTTTGTGATTCCTATCTGTCAAATTTCAGATTAAGATTTTAAAGGACAAGCTAGGTTACGATGAAGCTTTTAACTACAAAGAAGAAAGTGACCTTGATGCAACTCTGAAAAGGTACCTACTAATGCAAAACTATTTTCTATCACATGCCAATTTGCTCTGGAATTCAAAAGCACGTCATCATAAAGGTAAACTTCCAACCTCCACATTAAAATTGAGTATTTATCCATTTAGTCTTTGTTATAGGTCTCCTTGCAGCTGTCCCCTAGTGTCTCCCGATATAAGACACTTGTAACTGTTCCCTAATGTCTTTATTATGGAGGCAGTCAAGTATAACTATAAATAAGCCCACAATCTTGTTCATATAGATGTTTGGTGTAGTGCCCGTGAATCTGGGTTACCCGTTTACACAACATTCACAATATTATATTTGTAATTGATCGCATTATGTTACTGAAATTTAGGGAAAATTTTCGCGTTGGAATGGCATTGACAATTTAAATAACAAGCCACAGAATAACAAGTGTCACCAAATTCATATTGGCATTAATTTTCATATATATTTACATGTAACAGAAGAGAAAGAAACTGCAATATGTACATGTATCCCAAAATGCAGAAGAGAAGGAGAAGCATTTACATTATCTTGTACAAAAACTACAATTATGTGTATCGTAACAGAAACTGCGGAAGGTCAACGTCCAGCTGTCAATCTACTGTGATGCAGGCATCTTGGATGCCATACATGTTGGGAACAAGAGAAATGCCAAAAAAAGTTGAATACAATCTAGTATACTAAAAATAATAAATAATTCAGTTGTTTCAAAAGAAAGCAAGTAAATAGGTGTTGACATGTAAATTTAATAAGCTACTTGCATAAAAGTGAGTTTTCAAGTTGTTTTCTATGTATATTCCATGTTCACCCATCACCTCTTAGCTTTTCATATATACATTTCATATATTAATTATATGATCCTGTTGGTGTTGAGAAGGGGAACAAAATGAGATGTTTATTCCATAGACGTAGGTTCTCTTATATAGAGAGAAAACCCTAGAGAGTACAAGGGTTACAGAACCCGAAGGGTCACAGAGGGTTACAGGACTCGAAGGGTCATGGGAGCGTTACAGAACCCGAAGGGACACGAGAGGTTACGGAACTGGAAGGGTTACAAACATAAATGTAAATATAATAACTCTATCACTCCCCTCAAGCTGGAGCTGAGAAAGCTGCAGCTTGTAATAAAAAAGAAACAATATGCACCACATCTTCACACAATGCATCATAAGAACATATGTTCGCTGTTGGTACAAGACCTCACTCAAGGACGGGTATGCGGCTTTCAGGTCATCGGAACATATCTCTGCCATGCATGTAAAGTCGTTGCGATATCGGATCACCGGAACATATCTCTGTCGTGCCTGCAGGTCACCGGAACATATCTCTGTCGTGTCTGGAGAAAAATCGCTGTAGAAGAAGAAGTCCAATGCGGATTAATATTAGGATCGTAAAAGAAGAAGTATACGCCATGATGAAGAAGTCGATGCCCGGTGAAGACGGATGATCTGAGTAGTAGTCTGGCAGCAAACATCCTGAAGAATCTTCTTTAAAGCCCCAACAGAGAGGAGGTGGCAGCTGGTGGTGATGGGGACTTGGACTGCCTCGCACGAGACCATCGAATCCACGAGCGACGCAGGAGGTCCAGCCCTCTCTCCTTATGGGCGGAGAGAGGGCTGGTGGTGGCAGCAGATTTAGGGTATTAGGCTTCGGTCTAGGACTGTCGCTCTGATACCATGTTGAGAAGAGGAACAAAATGAGATGTTTATTCCATAAAGGTAGGTTCTCTTATATAGAGAGAAAACCCTAGAGAGTACAAGGGTTACAGAACCCGAAGGGTCATAGAGGGTTA
Organism: Ottelia alismoides; assembly: GCA_037367405.1. NCBI lineage: Eukaryota > Viridiplantae > Streptophyta > Magnoliopsida > Alismatales > Hydrocharitaceae > Ottelia > Ottelia alismoides. The sequence goes on along the minus strand of JAZKJV010007572.1, from coordinate 32,117 downwards.
CAGAACTCGAAGGGTCATGAGAGCGTTACAGAACCCGGAGGGTCATAGAGGGTTACAGAACTTGAAGGGTCATGGGAGCGTTACAGAACTCGAAGGGTCACGAGAGGTTACGGAACCCGAAGGGTTACAAACATAAATGTAAATATAATAACTCTAACAATTAGTAAAAATGAGAAAACATGTTTATTCCATCAATCCTAGGCTCTCTTATATAAGAGAGTAGCCTATGGGTAAATTACATAAAGAGTCCAACAGGAAAGTAAAATAATAAATAGAGATACATAAGTGAATAATATATATCTACACTCCCCCTCAAGATGGAGCATAGATATCAATCATGCTCAGCTTGGACGAGCACTTCTGAAACGGTCCTTGAAGTAATGCCCTAGTAAAAATGTCTGTTGTTTGATTTCTGAGCTAACATGGGATGTAGCAATAAATCCCTTCTGAATTATATCACGTATAAAGTGGCAGTCAACTTCAATGTGCTTGGTTCGTTCATGGAATGTTGGGTTATTTGCAACCTGATTGTCACATTCCAAAGCCATAGGAAGTTGGATTTCTATATGTAAATCTGTAAGCACAGCCTTTACCCACATCATTTCTGTACTAACCTGGGCCATAGCCCTATATTCAGATTCAACACTAGACCTTGCCACAACAGTTTGTTTCTTGCTCCTCCATGAGACTAGAGAGTCTCCAACATATACAGCAAACCCAGAGGTGGACTTCCTGTCCTTAAGACACCCTGCGTAATCTGCATCTGCACAGGCTGAGATAGTAATCACCTTGCCTTTCTTAAACAGTAATCCCACACCTGGAGATGACTTGAGGTACCTGAGTATCATATGTTTGGCATCCATGTGTACCTGACGTGGTTGTTCCATGAACTGGCTCACTCGACTCACAGCAAAGGATATATCGGGCCTGGTAATAGTAACATAAAGAAGTTTGCCCACCAGTTCTCTGTATCTTCTTCTATCCACCTCCTCTGTATCACCATCATATAACTTCATACTAGGATCCATAGGTGTGGTAGCAGGTTGGCAACCAAGCATTCCTGTTTCACTCAACAGGTCAGTGACATATTTCCTCTGAGACATTACCAACCCATAAGGATTTCTGGCGAACTCCAGTCCCATAAAATATCTAAGAACTCCAAGGTCCTTGGTAACAAATTCACGACCCAGCATTTCTTTCACCCCCTTTATTCCTTGTTCGTCATCACCTGTAATCAGAATGTCGTCTACATAGACCATAATTGCAATAATGCCTCTGGAAGTCCTTTGTACAAATAAGGAATGATCAGCATTAGAACGTTTGTATCCATGTTTCTCAAAGAGATCTGAGAGCTTCTGGAACTACGCTCTGGGGCTCTGCTTAAGTCCATAGATATCCTTATGAAGTCTGCACACCTTAGGACACTCCCCCTCAACAGCAAAACCAGGTGGTTGTTGCATGTAGACTTCCTCCTGTAAGTCACCATATAAGAATGCATTCTTCACATCCAGCTGGTATAGCGGCCAATCACGAGTGACCGCAACAGAAAGCAGGATCCATAGAGTGGAGTGGCGGGCCACCGGCGAGAATGTATCAAGATAATCCACTCCATATGTCTGTGTAAAGCTACGAGCAACAAGTCGAGCCTTGTATCTGTCAATACTGCCATCTGCATTCTGCTTGACTGTAAATACCCACTTGCAGCTTACTGGAGACACATCAGCGGGTGCAGTAACCAGACTCCAGGTACCTCTAGCTCATCCATGGCTAAACCCATCATCTTCCTCCTTCAGTGCAGTCTTGGTAGTTCCGTGGAATAGCCACTGCTGACAATGCAACGACGAAATTCCTAAAATCTCTAGTTAGTCGATCAAATGACACAGAAGTTTCTATAGGATATGATGCACAGCTCCGCTTCGACTTTCCTAGGGCAATAGGAACATCTAAATCATCTGTATCCTCGTCTGACCTCTGTAACACATCCTGCTCAGGAAAATTATCAGATCCATCAATAGTAATATCTTCAAAACATACCTTAGGCGAGCTAGATGATGAGCGATGACCATGAGCTGAAGCAGGCCTGCGGGTATAGTGAAATGGTAATGGTGAAACATGTACAATGACAGGAGGTGTGGAAGATGGTAACGGTTCTGGTGGTGGTGGTGCTGCTGCTTGTGGTGGTAATGGTGGTGGCATGTATATGGCATCAGTATTATCAGGGGGTATCAACTGATCACTTGAAGCTGAGAAATACATAACATATTCAAAAAATGTAATATCAGCTTTGACAAGATACCGCCTGCGCAATGGATCGTAGCACTTGTACCCCTTCTGAGTTATGGAGTACCCAACGAAGACACACTTGACAGCCCCAGGAGAGAGCTTGTCAGTCCCAGGAGACAACTGGTGGACAAAGGCGACCGAACCGAACGCACGAGGAGTAAGGGAGAACAATTCTTTGTCAGGAAAAATAAGAGAGTAAGGAATCTTCTCGCCTAGAATAGATGACGGCATACGATTGATAAGGTAACATGCTGTAAGAACAACATCACCCAAAAAGAGTGAGGAGCATGACTCTGTATAAGAAGCGACCTGGTTACATCAAGCAAGTGGCGATGTTTCCTTTCAGCAACCACATTCTGTTGGGAGGTATAGGCACATGATGTCTGGTGGATAATCCCTTGGGATGAGAAGTAACTGGATAGGGTATGAGTACAAAATTCCAGGGCATTATCACTTCTCACAATTTTAACAGATGTAAAAAAACATTAAGAATTTCATTAAGGAAATTAATGATAATATTCCTTGCTTCAGATTTATTCTTTAACAGAAATACCCATGACACACGAGAGAAATCATCCACAATAACTATATAAAACATGTGTCCCTGATGATCAGGCACATGACTCGGACCCCAGATATCGACATAAAACAACTCAAACTTGGAGGTACTATTCCGACCCTGACGACCGGGAAAGGTAGACCGATGATGCTTTCCCAACTGACAAGCCTCACATTGAATAGACGTGTGAGGCGAAACCTGAGGTAACACACGACGTAGTTTCTGAAGCGGTAGATGTCCAAAACGCATGTGCCATAGTAATGGAGAGATGGGTCCAACAGGTAGGGATGAGGTTCCAGCAAAAGGAGTCCGACTGAGGCGATAGAGGCCGCCTTGCTCATAGCCCACGCCCAATCACGCTGCCCGTAAGTATGTCCTGAAAAACAAGAGAATATGGATCAAAAATTGCCTGACACTGTAAATCCTTTGTAATTTGACTAATTGACAACAAATTCATCGAAAAATCAGGTGCATGTAACACATTTTTGAGATGCATAGATGGCGTCAGTCTAATATCCCCCTGACCAGTAATCGGAGAATGTGAGCCATTAGCAATAACCACTGTATGACCTGGAGGGATCTGTCTGTACCTTGTAAGTAGACTTTGATCACCACATAGATGATGTGTGGCACCAGAGTCCATGATCCATGCTAAAGTATCCGATCCACTACTAGTAAATGCATATGTGCTACCTGATGCATTGGTAGATGCAGAGGCGGATGCGGCAACATCAGAATGGCTCTCAGGAGTAGGTGCTGAAACAACTGGGCCAGATGGAGGAATGATGCCCCTTAGACGGGCAACAAGATCATCAAAGCGCTGATCCAAAGAGGAAGCAGATGGGGGCTCGATCTGTTCAACGACTCGTGCAGATGCAGGAAATCCATGCTTAGATAGCATGTGTCTTCGGTATGTCCAGTGCGATGGCAAAAGGTACACGTTGGCCGAACACAGCCTCCTCTGCCGCGAGGTCCACAGCCGCCAAGCCTGATGATAGTGACCTCCACGTCCCCGATTTACCACGTCCCCGATTTGCTGCCATGGCTGAGGCAGTCTGATTCGTAGTCGAAGAAGGAACTGTGATACAACTCAATCTGTGAAAAGCTTCCTCCATAGGAGGAATAGTGGAATCCGCCAAGATCTGGGAACGTGCTGCCTCATACTCAGGATTAAGGGCAGCGAGAAAAACCCCTACCATAGTAGCATTCCGGTAGGTCTTCTGTTGTTCTGGAGTGGCTGTCAGGGATATGAAGCTATAAAGCTTCTCAAACATTCCTCGTAGAGATGTGTACAGTGAGTGCAAAGGTCTGTCATTCTGCTTGATAGTAAATATGTCATGTTGGAGTTGCAGTATCTTCGTCTCATTCTTTGCCTGAGAATATGTAGCAGCTAAAATATCCCACATTGCTTTGGCAGTGGGCTGGTGAAGAATATCATTGGCAATTTCAATTGCTAAAGTTCCAGACAGCCATACTTTGGCATGTGCATCATCTGCCTCCTATGAGGCATTGACCCCAGTCTTTTCTGCAGGCTCTTCTTCAGTAAGAATATGTTTCTTACCGGTTGACTTCATCATACTAATGAACTGCATTGCCCACAGTTCATAGTTAGAACCATCCATCTTCACGATCGGCGCTGGACCTCTGAAGGTGCCTGTAGAGGAAATATCTGCCTTGCTTTCTGACATTATGATATAGGAAGACTAGGGGAGTAGACTGAGTAGATGATTTTGTCCACACCGACATTAACGGGTTTAGTTGCATGTGTAGACGCAAGCAACCAAACCCATCAATCTGTAATCGTGTGGCAGAAAGGACTGGAGTTGTACGTCACACGCGCGCTAGTCTAGGACTGCACGCGTACGAGAATCACGCACGTACACGCGTGCTCAGATGCTGGATCACGCCACGGGTGCACAGGTGCACGGGAGCAAGTATGCGCACGGGAGCAGGTGCATGTGCACTAGCGCACAGACGCGTGAGTGCTGCGAGAAGCCGGCTACAGAGGACGGCGCACAGGTGCGCAGTTGGCCCTACGCGCAGGCACCGGAGGTGCGCACGATGGCGCACAGTAGGAGATGCGCACGGCGGCACGGGAGTGCGTACGACAACACACAGGAGGTTTTGTGCACGGCGGCGCAGACGTGCGCACAATTGCGCAAGGCGGCTCAAGACGGCGCTAATGTGCGTAGAGGGCTGGAGGGTGAAGGCTAGGGTTAGGGTTTTGGCTCGAGAACTCCGGTCTAGGACCGCCGCTCTGATACCATGTTGGGAAAATGAGAAAACATGTTTATTCCATCAGCCCTAGGCTCTCTTATATAGGAGAGTAGCTTATGGGTAAATTACATAAAGAGTCCAACGGGAAAGTAAAATAACAAATAGAGATACATAAGTGAATAATATATATCTACAGATGCATATGTAGGTTATTTTCTTTTTATATCACTTATGGCTCATGTTGATGGATCTTAGGATTGTAGATGATGAGTTCCTGATCTGATTTTTGTCTATTTTAAATTCTCAAGCTTAGTGGATAGTCTGTGGTCTTGGTCTGAGTGTGACATCACACTATAACTCTAAGGCGTGAAGAATACGTTAGGGTTGGGGTGCCTCCGTAGGCATGCGGTGGAATATAATGCATCCTAACTAAGTTTCCAACGTGTCCACTAGCTTTTCCTAATATCCATAGTAGTAGTTCTAAATTTTTATCGAATGCCGATGATTAATGATTGATGATTTCTGTCTCATGCCAGACCTATTGGCGGAACAATAAACAATCTTAAGAACAATACCAACTCAACTGTAACTAAACTCAACTGTAGCCAACTCTCAACAGTAACCAAGCTCGACAGTAATCAACCTCAACTCAAGATAAACGTTACATTTTCCTCGCCAAGCCCTATTGGTGTAACAATAACCGCAACTCAAGTGATGAGGAAGCCTCCTAAGAGACTCTTCTGTTTCACCCTCCGAGTGGAAGTGCAGTACAGGAGAGGGCTAAGCACCCTCCCAAACTACTCCCCTGAGACGGGTGGGAGAGACTTTCCGGACTGTCACTCCAGAAAATCGTCCCGACCAGTATGAACAAAGAGCGCTAAAACCAAAACCAAGGGTCCTCCCGCCTAGACACTCTACTGAAAGAGGGTCATCGGAACTGTTCAAAAATCCAGATCCCAACGAAGCGTAAAAACACTGTGAGCTCGCATAAAAAATCATAAAAAGGACTGGGATCCTAGACCTGTGCACTAGGCGGTCGCTGCCCTAACTAGGTTTCCTATCTCCCGCCCAGCTGAGGGTCACCGCGCTCTCGCACGGTCAAGTGTAAGGGTCTGCATGACCGGCGCTAATAATTATCAGCACTTATTCCTTACATTTTCACTTGCTTGACTACTCATTTCTTTCTTAATCCTTTCTGCGGTTGACTTTACAGATCTAGGTCTTGTTGTCAACAACTTATCAATAGTGATTTATCAATTGATGAGACTAATAGTTAAAATGATCATAGAAATCCATAGATTGATTTAATTATCTGAGATATTATTTAAAATTAGGTGAACCTCCTAAATCTTAACACCCACTTCTTGTTATTTATGCTATTCTTGAATAATTTCCCATATGGTTCAACTATTTGTATCCAATTTGTCTTCTTTAAAATCAAGAAACATAGAGATTAATAAATGATTCGGACTTAGAATTTAATCGATTCAAGAATCCTATGCTTTTTATCTTGAAAATTATAAAATCTGAAACCTAATGTTTTGGTCTCAGATTAAGGTTATCTATGCAAAATCATCCCCAAATCTTTTATTCTCAAGACGTGTTTGTTTAAATCATGGAGCGTGTGAAATTTTTAAAAGCAGTAATAGTGGCAGGCAATCAACAAAAAATCAAGTGGTGGTTATCTTTTTTGAAGAATAAGGCAATCAAAAGATTGAGAGAAGATAGTTGGAAGGGGAATAATAATGATCTAAGTTGAAAAGCATGCGTCCTTTTTTACTGTGAGAATTTGATGCATAATATGAAAAAAGAGACCACAAAAATATTGGAGTTCGATTATACTCCGTGAGAATAGGAGTGCAGAATATGTACAAGAGAATGTCCAAGATGATGATTATATTAGTAAGATCTAAGCCTGCATATCAAACGTGGAGAAAAAGGTTGTGAATACATCAAGCGACCAAAGTATGCTCTTTTGAGCTGGAAAAAAAGATCGAAGGTATTCTCTTTTTTTCTAGAAAATTATGCATCAGAAGTTGCCGATCCATCTGATTTGTCATGTAAAAGAGACACTATTTGAGGGGGGGGGGACATAGATCTCAAACACTTCCTTCTGAATCATGCAACAAAATTCACAAACATAAACATTTTCTAGGGAATTTTCCTTAAATTTTCATCAGAAATCAGACCCCAAAAACATAAATCATAACATTAAAGCAGATCCAAGCCCAAGCACCAGTTGATCAGAGCAAAAGCAAGGGGGCAAGCAAGAGGATCCAAGATGGGAACTTTAGGCAAAGAGGAGTATCGATATCTTCAATATCAGAAAATGACAGCTGATATAATTAGCATGTTATAGGGAACATAAATGCTCTCGGTTGCATAAATGACAAATCCAATCAATATTATTTTATTGTGAGAAAGAGGATGTAATTTTTAAAAATGATCATTATACTTAATATAGTCACTTATGATACAAACTGACATGGAATACTCGCTATCAAAGATATAGAAATGAATATTTCATGTTAATTGATGTTTGAGTTCATGTATCAAAGGAAAGATAAATGCTAATGAGAATAAGTACCGCATATGCCACCCAAATCCCAAGTAACCGGAGTATTATGGTAAATATGGAGGTGACAAGGCTAAGAGGAGTATCGATACCTTCCTTCCCAAGTACAAAAGATTAAATCATAGCATGCATGGTAGCAAGAGGGAAGCTGAGGATTGTACCTTTTTTGGATCTCCAAAAACTTAGAGAATAATTTTGCATGCAGCAGGGCGTGTTGGAGTAGCAGCTCCAAGGGCTCCAGGGGTGCAACAGGTACCTTAAGAACAGTAGCTTTGGTTGTTGGGAGCAGCTCCTGGTTGTTGGAGCAGCACAGGGGTTGCATCAGCTCTTGAGCTGCAAGGTTAACATCCCCAGAAGCTTCCAAGGTTGGAGGAAGTATTAGCAACAATAGCTGTTGTAGCTCCAGATGATGTAGCAGCAGCAACAGTGTTGCTTGGAGCAGCACTGAAATGGCTCCAGGTTTGGCTCGGTTGCAAGGAGGAGAAAGCTAGGGAGCTCCTTCGGTGGAGAATCTGGAGAGCAATTAAAGAAGAGAAAGATGGGTTTTGGTTGTTTATATAACCAAGAGAGGGTTTTGGTTGTTTGAAAAGTTGAGGGAAGACTTGGGCCAAATGGGGGGGAGAAGGGGAAGCCAAATGTTGTATTGTAGATCTGGAATTCTGAAATAAAATTTATTTTTTTAAAAAAAACATTATCTTTCTTTAATTTGAGATACCAAAGTCATCCATATTTTCACATCAAATCTTTGATTCTGATGTACACTATCTTGTTTCAGTTATTTACGCATGATGATCAAACGATATAAATTTCATATTTTTCTGATCCAAGATGGATATAGAAATTGACAAAATACGGTCTTGATTTTTGATCAATTTTTTTTATTTTAAATTATCAAACGATCTCCGATCAACGAACGGTCGATTTTGTTGGTCTTATTTTGTTAAATCGGTTTTTATGACGGTTTCGATTTGTTTTTGTGGTTTCCAATTTGCGTCGCGGCTTTTCTGATGACATGCATTATGATGCAATTAATTTTGATTGATTGATCCTGAACAAATGTTGATTTACGATCTATTTAACGATTTATTAATATTTATCGATAGTTTTATTGGATCATATGGACCCTAATCGGATTGAATTCGAGTATATTCGGATCCGGATGTCACATTTGGAATCCCACATGGGTTTAGGATCATCTTGTTCATATTTATTACTTAATCATTGTGGATGATTTTACCAATCTATCTTCGATTTTTCTTTTAAAAAATAAGTCGGTTGTCTGCTCAAAGATTATTCAGTTTGTTAATGATATAAAGATACAGTTTAGTTTGATACCACTGTAGACCGACGCTTTTCAGGGTCGCCCAACCCCCATACATTCCAGGAAGGAACCTTCATTGGGGAAACCTTTAATGTCCATGTGTCAGATACCACCCCCACTATATGAGCAACCATCTGCATGATGAGGGCTTTTGTTCATTCTGCTTCCATCCTCTGTGAAACCACTGAAGCCGAGCACAGTAAACTCCTGAGAGCTGTAGTGTTAAAAATGAACTTACCCAACAGCTGTGATTGGTGAAAAAGGGTCATTGGCGACTGAGGTCATCGTAGTGGAGGACCAAGAATCATAGTGAGTTACCATCCTCTGCCAGATTGTCGAAGGCACCTGGGTTAATAACCCATTTGGAGTCAGAAATAGCAGGCACATTGGCTACATTGCTCTTAGCTCTAGTAAGATCTATGGCTAGATCATGAGCATGTGAAAAAGAACGATCACGAAGAGGTTGCATAAGATGCTCATAGTACTCAGAGCATAGTTGTACAGTCTTGTTGGTCATTGACAAGTATGGTCAGCTGTATTGGAGTGAATAAAAATGGTGAAGCCTTCTCCCACTTTAAGTAGGATCGGCTACATAGATTCTTGCTCAAATACATCTTGAAAGATCCGATACTTTTTACGTTGGTTGTCGGCTACCTAACACAATCCCCACAAGGAAGGATTTCAACCCTAGTCTTTTGGGAGGTAGGCACACCGCACTGCCACCAGACAGTCGAAGAGTCTGTACTGGAGTGAATAATACGAGAAATTGATGTTGAAGGAGATCAATACTGGGGTGCTAGCAACAGGAGATCGATATCGTGATGGGTGCTATCAATGGCTTGGATATGTCTGCTTAGAGAGGCAAACAAGGAAACATGATGCATGCACTGGAGAGGAGCTTTGTAGTTTGATCTAATTAGTTAAGTGGATCTAAGATCATGAACCGAGCTGGAGGAGCGGCAGTTGAAAATAAACTTCTATAGGTGGATCCCAATAGTTGGATAACAACTGGATATCAATAGTTAGGGGTTTCTGTCGGTTCGAAGATATATTCCAGTAGCTAGTTCTGTCAATAAGCATCCCACAACAAAATGGAGAATGCACTGGAACGTTCTGATAAAGGATGGTTTAAGAGTGCTAGAACCTGATGACGGTGTTAGAGCATTGGAGCTCGACACCATGAAGAAACCTTGAAACATTGGCAATGATGCTACCATGGACCCCAATGGCGGTGGATATGGAGGGGCTGACATGGTATGCCAGAATGTGTATCAGAGGTTTAGCACTCAACAATGATGATTGGGTCCTGGAAATGGCAGCACTGTAAGTTTGTGGCAGTTACAACACAGATCTTTTGAAGGTTTGGCAATGGCAGCTGGAAGATTATGGTGATTTGTATATTCTAGTATGAAAAGTCTAGAAATGGATGGTTTCTACCCAGGGAGAGATCGTCTAATGGAGATGCTACATGGGAGAGTCCAACAATGTTGTTGGAGACGGTGTGAGATAGTTAGGGCTGGGAGGAGATCTGCTCGGAGGGATAAGCATACTGGGAGGAGACCCACACAAAGAAAATTGCGATGGAGAGATTGCATTCGGAGGAGAAGCAAACGGAGGATAACCAGAGGAGTTTTTGGTGTGACATCAGAACGCTGGTCTAGCATCATTACTTTGAAACATCTACGAGGAAAACCAAATCTGTTTCTTGCACAGAACCCCAGGGGTCCATTTTACATAATAATATAGTGACGATTATGAATAAACAAAAGAGTGTTTTTATAGTAGTTGCGAGATGAGCATTACAGTCTCTGCTTGGAGGGGGGGGGGGGGTGTTGAAAATAATGAAGGGTGGGGTCAATTAGATTGTTGAATCCTGGGTCTTGTGCTCAGTCCTGCGTCCTCTATTCAAGAAGGGTTGAGTTAGTGAGGCTTACATATGGCCATATACTGCATGCTTCAAAGAGATGGTTGCTGATTGTTAGTCTCAAATGGCCCTTTTTCACCAATCAGTAAATCACAGCTGTTGGATAAGTTCATTTTTTTAACCCACGCAATTGTTAGTCTCAAAATTAGATTTGACATGGTTGTTGATGTGGTTGCAGTACTTCAGTCTATAATAGCCTACCCATGCCATTGCATTTTATATACAAACTTAAGGAACTAAATTAGGTTTTTATGTTTGATGTTTGACTACAATTATCTAGAATCCTTTTTGATATATCCATGCTTGCATTGTTTTGCTTTTTTTCCCACGTGTTTGACAAGAAAGCGACTATCGTAGTTACTATATTTCAAACATTGGCATGACTATGTAAGTCCAGATCTTTACTGATAGTGGCCGAACTTTCCTTCAGGTACTTCCCTCAGGGCATTGACATCTACTTTGACAATGTGGGAGGTGCTATGCTTGACGCTGTGCTTCTCAACATGAAGGTTCATGGCCGGATTGCTGTATGCGGGATGGTTTCTCAGCATGGGGTCTCTGATCCTATGGGCATCCACAATCTGTACTCTATCATTGCAAAGCGAGTTAAGATACATGGTTTCCTCCAGAGTGATTACCTGCATCTGTTTCCACAGTTTCAGAATTTCGTAATCGAACACTATAAAAAAGGTAAGATTGTGTATATCGAAGATGTAAGTGAAGGTCTCGAAAGCGCACCAGCTGCACTTGTGGGTCTCTTCAATGGTAAGAACGTCGGGAAGCAGGTTGTATGCGTGTCGCAGGAATGATGTGTATGATCACCACATTTGTAATTTGCCGCCTAATAAGATCAAATAACTTAAGTTAGGAGCTTATAATGTAGATTGCTAGTTGCAATCAATTTTTTTTACTCTTGCAAGCAGTTGTGCATCTCTTTAGTTGCACGTGGAGAATCGGTATTTATCAAAGTTACAGTCCATTGGGTATTTGGATCTTGTGTGGAAACCCACTAATTGTTGCACTAGGAGCCATGTTTTTAGTCTCACATCACCTGTTATGGGAGAATTGGGTATGCGGTGTCTATATTTAGAGTCTTGTACTACATGTTTGACGAGAAGTTCGATATGAAGATCAAATCTCATCGTGGTTTCAGTCTTGAGGTTTGCTTTTTTTTAGTATAGATATTTTAATAAAAGCTCTTTGAAGTTTGTGTTTCCAGTGGTTTTAAGAGGTGATGCGCAAGGTGCTTGTAGCCCGCGGTGACGATTATTCTTGAGGAGGTGGCGCGTTACCTCTCAAGGCTGTACATTGTGTGTCACAAGGTTTAAAGTATTGTCAGTTAGGTGGTTAACTATGGCATAGATTCTCTTGAATTTTGCTTAAAAAGTGTGGAAGAGGTATTTCACAACCTGATGTTGATGGTTCATTTGAGGAGTAGCATCATTTTTCAATGCCAACTGTTATAACGAGATTTGTTCAAGTGATGGAGGGATCGTCTTCCATCAACAGAATAGATTTGGGTTGTAAAAAATTGGGAGGGGAACCTTCCCTTTTTATACATTGCCCTGTTGGGGATCTCTCTCAAATTTTGGTAGATGGTGGAGGGAATTTCTGATGTGGTCGGGTAACTCTCGACTCCTCTTGTTGGTTGTAGTGATCGTTGGAGCCTCTGTTGCCATGGCTGCACAATCCCAAATTTTTGTAGGCTGTCAACGATGGGGATATCAAGCATTTCATGGTCCTTTATTCACATTAGAGATGACTCAATAGCCACTATGAAGTCGACTCCACTACTTGAGATCATTTTGTATATTTCAAAGCTGTTGATAGACACATGGGAGCTCATACAACTTTCACACTCCACTTCGAGAGTTTCCTCTTAAATATATCGAAATAAATGAAGCACTTCCCTCAAGATGGTCGGGAAATCTTGATTTTCTTGGTGGATTTCAGATTGTCAGTGGTGGATTGTGGGCTTGAGTTGAGTAGTTGAATTGAAAATCTATTTTCCTTTCCTCGGTCCTATATAAGTAAAGAAAGCAGGATAGACTAGACTCGAATGGCTGAGTTATCCAAGTTTCTTGTTGATATCGACTATGGAGATCATGGCGCAAGCCGACGTGGTGAAAAGGTCTAAATTCTCTTCGCTTGTTGCAATTCTAATAGCGTGTGATTTCATGTGTTGTCCTTATAGTTATGGCATGAGGCATGGTAGGTTAGTGTATCATGCAACATGGTTGATCTCGTTCATTGCTCTATGTTTGTTTGGTAGCAGTTGGATATGCATGGGCATCTCTTCTCTATCAAATTGTACAATGTGTTGGGTCATGTACTTGATTCGAGCAAATATGGGTGGGTTTGCTTGTCTCTCATCTTCTCGATGCTTGACTTCCATTTATGTGTGCTACCCTATTGGATCGGATGCTTGGTTCAATCTTTTAATGCTTGGCTATTTTATTTATGTTGAGTGTTATATTGTAGCCCTAACATTAGAGGTACTCTTATCTTTTGAATTATGGAGCGTGTCTCTATGTAACCCTAACCCTAGTCATATATATATATAGGATTTTTATCCCGAGAGCACTGTGCCCATTTGGTACGAGATGAGCCTCTAATTTCAGCCGTGAGATTTGTATCTCTCAATCCCTTAAAAATAGGAACCGTAACTAAAATGGAAGGAAAGCTAACTGGAAATATTTAACAATTCTACGTTGAGAGATTAAAGAGAGGAGATTCATCTGGCATTTTTTGATCTAGCGATTTGCAAAGTGAGTCGGTCAATCATGGAAACAGAGGGAAATGTTTTTATCTATTGCAAGGTTATGTATTTCGATTAGATTTTTATTTTTCGTATTTTGATTTGAATCTGATAGTATGTAGAAAGAATTGATTTTTTTGTCATTTTGATTTGAATCTGACTGATTATAGACCAGATTTTGATTTTTTTTATGTTTCTGGATCATGAGAAAGTGTGATTTACAAAGATGAATTGCGGTGTATGATTTCTCTTTGGATTTCAATTTCAAATGAGATGGATGACTTGCGATTGAGTTTGTATCATGAAATCTCAGAAGGAATGATGATCAATGATTTGTGTTTGGATATTGAGATTTAATCTTAGAACGTTTAAAAAAAATCGTAGGGATACTGATATTGTATCAAAAGTTACTGGCGTAATTTACTTATTAGATATTTTATGTTACTAATGCTAACACAATTGTTACTTATTATATAACAAACGTTACTAACAATTCATTACAAGTTACTTATCATTGAATGAACAAGTTACTTGTCATTGAATGATTCTTACTGAAGCAAGTATATTGCTGAGTTACTAACAAGTCATTACTTGTTACTTGTCATATAACAAATGTTACTAACAATTCATTACAAGTTACTTGTCATTGAATGATTCTTACTGAAGAAAGTATATTGCTGAGTTACTAACAATTCATTACAAGTTACTTGTCATATAACAAATGTTACTAACAATTCATTACAAGTTACTTGTCATTGAATGATTCTTACTGAAGAAAGTATATTGCTGAGTTACTAATAATTCGTTACAAGTTACTTGTCATATAACAAATGTTACTAACAATTCATTACAATTTACTTGTCATTGAATGATTCTTACTGAAGAGAGTATATTGTTGGGTTACTTTCTTTATACAATTCTTACTATTCACGGATATAAATTTACTTATTGTTTCTTGCAGAACAATGCAACAATTTGGTGTCTTGAAGAAGCTGTTGTTATGCCGAGGAGCGAGAGCAAGACAACATCATCTAAATGAACTAGAAGACAAGTTGAAATTTGAATGTTCACCATATAACTTTAATTAAGTAATTTATGTGTGACTTTCAGTAACACTTGACGTATTACAAGTAATTAAAGAGGCTACATAAGTAAAGAAGGTGTGATTCGATCAGTATGTCAAAACAAAGAATAAAACAAGTAAGATATATAGAAGCATCAGTAACTTGTTATAAATTGTAGGTAAAAGAAGGTAATGGAATAAGTAAGTTGGAATAAGTATAAAAAACCACGTAACCAATAAATTATGTACTGCTATCAGTAACACTCAATACATTATAAGTAATTAAAAATGTTATATAAGTAAATAAGATGTGCTTCAGTAAGACTCAAAGTATTAAGTAACTATAACATTAGTAATAATCAAAATGACTTCAGTAAAATGGACATTTGTAATCAGTACTTATTGTATGTACATTAGTAATTCACATACTTAATTACTGATCTCACAACATTAGTTACTTGAGAAATGAATATGTATTACTTGAGTAACATGGATGAATTATTGATCTCTGTACAATGTAATATTACACATGTAAAATAACTATAAATTCAGTAACATTCATAATGCGTTCAGTAATATGCATATGTGTAATCGGTAATTATTGTATGGACATTAGTATTTGACGTAATGAATAATTATAATCATATGCCCTTTTCTAATCTATACGTGGAATGATCATTCCATAAATAGACTGTATGCCGGCAATAATTAAAATGTGTATTTTTTTTCTTACTAAAACCGACCACCTATTTTTATGGAAATGATTTAACTCGAATCCCTATTATGTTAATAATGCAAAGCACATTGCTATTACCAAAACCGTCCCCTTCCAAATAGAACCAACACATACACGTGGCGAGCCGACATTTGGTGCTCAAAAAATCCCAAATGGGCATTGTGCTCTCTGGATAAGCACTCTATATATATATATATATGAGAAAAGGGAGTATGCACCCTGGTGCATGTAATTTTACATGCAATGGGGCTTATATCTCCCACATTTTTTTATTTTTTGGGAAAATATCACCGTACATAACAGATTCCTATGCCCTCCATCTAGAACAGATAATTTTAACGGTCTTAGAATTGCTGTAATCGACCTGTTATAGATGGAGGGCATAGGAGTCTCTGTTTCTGACGAAATTCGAATGACATATTGGAGGGATATATAGATGAATATACACGGTGATATTTTTCCTATGAGAGGAGGTGTTTATGAGAGCCATCAATATGGACCGTTGGATCTTAAAAAACACCAACGGATGAGATTGGAGTAATACCCCTCCTATCTTTCCTCTTTTCCAAGGGCTGCCGAACAGAAAAAGGGGATCTCTTCTTCTGTGACAGTACAACTCTGGCCACCATTTTCTCACTCGACGGTGCATCCTCTCCGAAGCTCTCTCCGGCGCTTATAAATCGGCGCCAAGGTGTGGAGCCCCCTAGAAGAACGATCCTGCAAGGTCGCCCCCATGCCGATGGGTGTTGGTTCATCTCGCAACCTTACATCACCTTCTCGAATCGGCTCCATAGCAAGGCTTCCCTGCATGCCGAAGAATGCTAGACCGCAACGCTGCTTTCACCCACGTTGCCCTGCGTCGATGAAAGTCCTGGCTTAGCGAGAGATTTCTCTGATCTATTTCGTGTTCCACTGTGTGTGCTACATTTTTTATTTTTCTTGATATTGAGAAGGGTTCTCGGATTGAAAATAAAATAATGTATTTTGACACGGATTTTTTTATCTTAACAAGCTGGATTTGTTACCATCTATATCTTTGTTGTCATGTTTTCATTCATATGATTACGTCTCCATACATCAATGGTCAATCTCATCCTCTGAGTGTGTTGATGTGTTGCCTTTATCTTAATTTTGAGTTTGAAATAAAGACAGACCGTGAGTTTCTGTCTCCTTCTCGAGACTTCTACACAAATCACATTCAAGGGGCAGTGCTGTCGAGTAGATAATGCCCATATTGTTGTAGATCTGTGATCTGTGAAGCTTGCTGTAGGTGGAAACTACGGTGTACTCGAGCAAGTTCCTGTAGATGGATCAATCAGTCTTGTATATTAGGTTGTTTTTGTTTCAATTTTCGGGACTGATTAAATCAAAGGTACTGTGTCATTCCTTTTTAGGCACTTAGCTGCGATGCATAATCTAGTCCCCAGATTGAGTGACATGGATTCTTTTCTTGTTTTTTTATAGAACTAAACACTTGAAGTTTTGAGTAAGTTATCCAAAATTTTGAGAGATTTCTATCCATAGAAGATGCCATACAACGTCTAATGCGATGTAGTAAAAAACTCGTGCATATTTAACCCTTACATCGACTACATATCCCCCAGACGAGATGACAATTAATCAGAACCGTAAGCTCTTGGAGGCAGTGGTCTGAATAAGCAAAAACATGATGGATACTTATCAAATCTATGGATAGCATAATCTTGTGGCTCCGTGTAAATGCACACAATCAATGATACTCAAACCACATCCACATTGCATCGTGCATCGTCTTAAAAATTATATACTTGCATTTTAAACACTACCAAAGAATCAAAAGAAAAATTGATGACTCGATGCTTTGTAAGGGATAGGTTGCAGTCAAGTTGGGGAGAATTTCACACGAGCATCACATTATCCGAAAGATGGAATGCCATGAGAAGCAACAATCCGATCTAAAAATAAATATCATTCTGAAGATACCAACATAGCTGTGACACCAGAGTTGTATTGGTTTAAATTTCCCAGATATAAAAGATCTAAATGCAAAAGAACATGGGATACATATATTCGTTTATGATCGCACATATAAATAATGTCAAATTCCAAGATGAAAAAAAAATATTTCAATGTTGTGGGTAGTTAAACAAGGCGATGAAAAATGTTATTATAACAAATTGGCTATACATAATGTAAGAACCTGCGACAACAAGAAAATTAAAATCTCCCCTTCAAATCCAAAACTAACAAGACAACTTTTGAAGAGGAAAAAAACACAAATTTCAGACACAAAAGCACAAGTAAGTCATCGAGATGCAGTACATCCACGCAAATGTGGGTGGAAGCAGTGCTGTCGTCCGACATGCTTCGGCATGGGGTACGATTGTCGTGAGGGTGAGGCCACCAACGTGGGGGGACGATTAAGAAAAATGCGGATGAAGGGGCGCATCAGTCCAGCATGCTTCGGCATGCGAGAATACTCATTACGGAGCTGAATCGAGCAAGGTGGAGAATGGTTGTGAGATGATCTAACACCCATCGGCATGGGAGCAAGCTTGCATGATCATTTTCCTTCCAGGGGGCTCCGCAGCTCCGATTTGTGAGCGTCGGACAGAGTTTCGGAGAGGAAGCATCTTCCCAATCGAGTGGGAAGATGGGGGCTAGAGTTGTATCATCACGGGAGGAGAGGTGCATTTTTTTGTTCTGCAGACCTTGGAAAAGAGGAAAGATGGGAGCTGCATTACTCCAATCTCTTCCGTTGATTTTTTTAAGATCCAAGGGCCCATGTTGGTTGCTCTCATCCTCTCATAAACACCTCCTCTCATAGAATCACTCCTATATATATATATATATATATATATATATATATATATATATATAAAGGAGCCCTAGGGTTATTATAATAATCGAGTGATTCTCTCACAACCTTCAAAACTTGGTATCACGACCCCCACTCCACCCCCCCCCCCCCCTCCCCCACATACACCCACCCCTGCATGCTCAATGTCATCCACCTTTCCCTTGAATAATGTTTCGCCCCACTGGCAACGATCACCAGCCACCAACAAGCCATCTAGTTAACCACTCTTTCCCCTATAGTGGGTGGACCACTTCCTTGCGAATTACTTTTTCAGTTACTACCAAATATTGATGCACCAGTTAGGAGATGCGAGTGTTGGGATGTTGAGCTGGCTAAGAGAGGGCGGGGACGGCCCAAGAAGTGTTGGAAAGAGACCCTACGAAGGGATCTTTGTTTTGTGAATATAAGCCCGGGATTGACCCAAGATAGATCTGAATGGAGGCGAATAATCCATGTAGTTGACCCTACTTAATTGTGGGAAAATGCTTTGTTGTTGTTGTTGTTACTACCAAATATTGTTATACAACACTCATTGGCTTCTACCTTTCATCCATCCCCTACGAGCTTTATATGGAGTTTCTCAAGCCCCTATCAGATCCTACAATGCGTTTACAAGTGCTCCTTCGTCCTTTATGGCCCTTACTTTAGTCTCTAAAACCCCACATGTTCCAGACATTATGTTCCAGACTTCGTCTAATTACTTGGTAGATTTTGATCAAGGTCAGATACATTGCGGTATGATCTAAATATAAACCATCCATATTATTGTTCTACAAGAAAGTTTGGCAATGTAACAAGAGAATAAGAATCCGAATTGACATCTCAGGGATATGAGAGATGGAGTATACACCTCTACTCATTTGTCTCGATCACAAATTGGACGAAATCAATTCCCAAATGGTCAATGATGTTCTTTATTATAACATGAGGATATGGACAAGGAACACATCTTGCTTGAGTTAGAGCATGCAACCATGGAAATAAGAAAATCACTTGGGCCATGGACGATGGGATGGTAAGATCATGGATCATGATCAATGTAATTAATTCGCAAATGAACTGGTCTACTATGTGAGTATTTATTAGATGTGGACTTCTTCGAAAGCCACGTATAAGGAGGATAAAAATTCAAGACGGATGTTTCAAACATATTTTGATATGGTGAACCTGAAACAAGCATGATGACATCTATCATAATACTTTTCTCTCTTGAAATCTTTATTTGGAGATATAATGCTTGTGTTCCAAAATGCAACTGTCCGCAAAGAAGGAATACCACCAATACAAGTCGATTATGGTATTAATTGTCGAACAACATGAGCTATGATGCATCACGTGACCAAAGCTCTACCAACCATATTGGAGGCATACAATGTGTCAATTGATTTGCGGTCTCCCACACCATCACCACTCAAGAGGTTTAGGGACAGACAAGGAGGTCATGACTCATACATGGGTCGTGGTCATGGTCGCTCCATGCCAGGACGAGGACACATCACCATCTAATGCACCTTCTGTAATAAAATGGGTCATACTGAGGTTGTCTGCTACATCAAACATGGCTACCTGTCTCATGTTGCTCAAGTCGTCACTACTGAGATTGATGCTAGTCTGTGATAATCCTGAAAAGGGATTTTGAGAATTTAATGCTCCATCTGAATATGCTCAACCCTAAAGACATTTCACATCAAGGTGATTGTCCATAGACCATTGTCGTCATCTGTACAAGTATCTATGTTGGCTACACCAAAAAAATGCAAAATCAGATTAAATGATTCATACAGGCACCTCCACTCACCTATGTAGAGAAAGGACTTTTCTCTATCATATAAGACAAGTTTCATGAGAAAATGTCCAAGTTGCAGATGCAAATTTTCCTTTTTACAAGGAAAAGGGGATGTTCATCTCACCCCCAACATGAAGCTCAACAATGTTTTGTCTATTCTAGAGTTTCCTATCAACCTACTATCTGTAAGTCAAATATGCAAGAACTCAATTATCGACCTATATTTTGATGTTGTCTCTTGTATTTTTTAAGACATATTGACTAGAAGGACTATTAGTTTGGGTCGTAAAAAAGGGGGTGCCTACCATCTTATCCAGTTCGGTGGTTCTACTGCTTATTATGGGATTCAATTTTATGCTTCTTTAGGCGCTCTATGGCATCAACGCTTAGGTCATTCATCCTCAGAGAAACTTCATTAGGTCCTTCCTCATCTCTCTCCCACTATTAGATAGAGTGTGAGGCCTTCTAACCTGGAAAGAACCACAAAAAATTTTACTTCTTCGAGTAGCGTTCATTCCATCACCCTTTTTGAGCTTGTCCACCCTGATGTATGAGGGCCCAGTTGAGATACTATCTCATTTTTTGTAGATGATTTTCTCATGTATCATTAACCTTTTTTTCTTAAAAATAAAGACTACTCTATTATATCATAGTTTATTATTGAAATTAAGAGATCAAATTGATGCATGTATCAGGACTCTTCGATCTGATAATGTTAAAGAATTCCTTTCACATCATATGCAATTTTTTTCTACACAAGGGATCATACAATGTCTTTCACATGATATACTTTCATTAAGGTATTCTCCCCAGGAAAAGGAGTGTTCCATATTCCTTAGAGAGTTTTCGGGTTTGTTGCATTTGCTCGCATCCTTGGTCCTAGTAAGGATAAATTGGTAGCTAGAGCAGTCAAATGTGTGTCCCTAGGGTACGTTAAGAATCAAAAGGGAGATCATTCTTATGATCCTCGATCATGAAAGCACTACATCAATGCATATATTACCTTCTTTGAGTCACTTCCTTTCTTATAGAGTTCTACACTCCACGGGATGATCTGTCCAAGACCATGTATTAAGAAAGGCATTCTGAGCTAGCATTACTTCTCACCAAGGCATGTCCTTCGACTGATGTTCTACATATTGATAGAATTTCTCGTGCCATAGATACAACAACATGGTCAGAAGATAGCCAAGCAACTAATTAGTAGATCTTCCTATAAGACTCGGAAAAGAGATAAGAAGTGTACCATGCACCCTATTTCACTTAATGTATCCTTGTCAAGGATTAAACCCTCTTACAGACGATTTACTAAAGCATTGTATACCACATATATCCATCGTAATCACAATGAGGCACTTCGTGACTCCATATGGTGACTTTCAATGAATGAGGATATGGATGCTCTTGTTTCTCATGACACATGGTAGCTTGTTGATCCAACGGGTGACAACAAGATATTGGATCTAAGTGGGTATTCATAGTGAAATATAAGTCCTATGGATTGATTTCTCAATATAATGCTTGCTTAGTCTCCAAGTGCTACACTTAGATATATGTTGTGATTTCATTGACATCTTCTCCCCGATTGCTTGCCTCTCTGCATTTGAATGCTTATGCGAATAGCAGCACAAGTTGATTGGCCTTTGCACCAACTTGATATCATGAATGCATTCTGATGAATGGGAAAAAATCGCGGGTCGTATTAATCTACAAGGCGGATCAATAGTCGATGCGGTGACCGCTTAACAAATCCCAAATCAGTCAACAATTAACCCACAATAAATATATGCAATGAATATCAAAAATGTGGAGTTAAAATTTATTATAACTCTACATGCAAGCGTGTATAGGTGTAAGCACGAGTAGAGGTCGAATATTGGGAGGCGAATGGTTGTGGTGAATTTGGTTGTGCAATTATTCAATTCTTGGTTCATGTCATATTCTTATTGTTTTTGTGGGTTTTGATGTTTATTTTTTTATTTTTTTTATAATTTTTATTTTGTTTTTATATTTTATATATTTTTTTCTTTTTATACTTTTAATTATATACTATAGGTATATATATATAAAGAGATATATATAAGAGAAGAGAGAGTAGTAATATAATGTATGGATATATATATTAATATATGAATATTCAAAATATATTACATATAATGATTTTTTGGCTTTTTATATTTTTATTTATTTTTTGTTATTTTTCTGGAGTTTTTCTAATTTTTATGTATTTTTAATTCCAAAAAAATATCCCTAATATAGGACTAATTAAATAGCCGAAACTAATTTGGGTTTTAAAAATATAAAATAAGACCAAAAATTACCCAAATTAATTTTAACATGTAAATAATAATATATAGATAATTATAAAAGATAAAAATATATTTTTGATATTTTTCTAGGGTTTTTATATTTTTTTGTTGGATTTTGGAACTTTATGATTTTTTTATTTTTTCTTGTTTTTAGGTTTTTTCATTTTCTGGACTCAATATATATATAAATATATCAAATATAATTTTTTTTGTAATTTTTCAAAAACCTTTTATAATTTTTTTTGTATTTTATAATTTAAACAGTACAAAAATGGCTCCTTTTTCATTTTTAATAATTAGGTTAAATGGAAAAAAATGCAGAATGGACACGTGGCGTGAAAGTACACTACATGAAGCATCGAACCTAATTTTTGTGGATTTTTAGGAGCTACATAGGTATTTTTAATAAATAGATAAAAGATACAAAAAAATAAACAGCCTAGCAGGGGCATTTTTGCAAATAAAATAAAATCCAGGGGCTTCAGTGCAAAAATACCAACGTGAAAAAATATTTATATAAATTTTTAGAACTAATTTACAATTAACAAAATGTGTTAGGGCTACATTGCAAAATTCACGTGCCTCACGTGGGACTGCACGTGAGGCGCGGAAGGACCAAAATGCAAATTATAGAAATACAGGGTCATTTAGCAAAAATCACATTTAATTTATAACGTGGAAATTTATTTACAGAATTAAAATCTCAATACAAAAAAAGGTAGGGGCTAGGTTTGCAATTTACCCCCACAGGCGCGCGGACGAACGGCTGGATTTGGTTCACTTATACACGTGTCGTTGATCCCGCGGCCAGTACCGGTTCGCCGATGAAGGGCTGAGATTAGATCAGCCGAGCTGATCTGACGGTTGAAGCTTTGCTCCATCGGACGGCTGGGATTTTAACTGGGGTCCCGTTCTTCATCCGACGGCGAGGAGAGGTGCTGGAAGAACAGGGGAAGAACTCGCCGCTGACGAGTTTCTCCCGGCGAGATCTCTCCTCCCCGACGGTCCTTGTTGCTCTTGAAGGTCTCAAACCCTTCCTGGTAGGTGCCTCTCTCGTCTGGAGGTGTCGGATCAGGCCGAGGTACGCTGGAGCGCCACCGTTAGCTCGATGAAGAAACGCGGCTCCAGGTACCTCTGCCCGCTTGTGATTCGTCTCCTGGCACGTTTCAGTGCGCCTGACCTGCACAGAAAGGTAGAGGGGCTCGAGGGCTTTCTCTTCGATCTGGGGTTTGAAGCTGGAAGCGAGGGGATGACAATCGGCAGAGAAGCTCCGGCGGAAGGCGGTGGAGGAGCTTCGATTCGCAGAGCCGATGATGCTATGGTTGAACAAAGATGGCCAAGATGTGGAGAACGCGAGAGGGGATGAAATGGAGGTGAAAAGACGGTCGGAAACAGTGTGAAGAAGTCGCCGGAGCGGAGCTCCGGCGAACTTCGATTTGGTTAACCTAGGCTACACTAAGGATCTAATCGCAAAATAAACGGCAAGGACGAAATTTAGAAATGAAAAACTACCTAAATAATGTAAAGGGACAGCTCTTATACCTGGGGGCCTCCAGGGAGCAGGACGGACGCCGGAGCTCCGCCGCGACAAAATTGTCCCCTCCTCCGGCCGATTCAAGTTGTTGGGACACTCCTCCTGTCACAAGGGTTTGTCCAAGAACCGAATCGAAGCTTTTAGGGAGATTAAAAATGGCCAGATTTGTCCAAGGAGGGGGAGGTTCTTATTTATAAACAATCCTGGGTATCTTTATTGACCGGCGAATATCAACGAATGTGGTCTATGTACACGCGATCTCAGGTGTCGGCATGGATCATCATTGTCCAAGGAGCAATTTCCGTGAAGGGATCAAGGGCGATTGAGCTACGGGTCATGCGGGAAAAATGGAGGAATATCGGGGATTGGACAAGTCTGACAGAAGTCAGAGGCGCACGGGGAAGTTGACCGGGGGTCAACATTCCCTGGCTTCTGATTGGTCCACGTCAACTCGATTATTGACTCATTAATTTAACCCCATAAATGATTTTATTATATTTTGCTTATAAAATAAAAAATGTGTACTAATTAATGTAGTATTTATTTATGATTTTTATTTAATTTTTTGATGTATTTTATTATGGGTTTATTTTAATAATGTATTTAAGTGTATTTACACGTATTTATTTTTATTTTATATATTTTTATTTTTATTATTTATTTTCTTATTTTATAAATTTTTAACTTATTTTTATGAGTGTAAATATATTTTTATTTAATTTTTATGAGTTTATTTACATATTTAAATAGGTGTATATGGTATGTAGGTATATTAATAGGTATTTTACATATATTTTATATATCTTTTATTTATTTAATGAATTTTTTTGGATTTTATTTTGAATTTATATTTTTAATAAATTATATGTAATATTTACATTATTATAAAAATATAGATGAATAAAGAATAAAATAATGAAATCTCCTTTTATTTTATATACATATACAACATAGGTATTTTGCCTATGTATTGCATAAGCTTATTTTATTTCACCAATTTTTTTTGGGTTTTATTCTAATTTCAATATGTATATGTATTATATATATTATTTACAAGAGTCTAAAATTATCAATTTATAAAGATAATGACTAATGAATAAATTTAATATTTTAATCGGGTATTATGTACAATAAAGGCCAAAAACCTAACTTCCACAGATGGACTCCAAAAATTATGAAGCTAATTTTATTAAATAGCTCTTGAAAAGTTATATACAAATAAATGTGATTTTGGGTGATTTTGAGTTTTTATTTGCAAGATATGGGTCTGTGAGGTTGAGATTTTGGCTTTTTATTCTGGGTATAAAATGTACACTATGTACCATTTTTGGACAAACTCAATTTTGCATTTTTATTTACATTATCTTCTACAACTTTCATTTACAAAGTTTCTTTATTTGATGAATAAATAATTATATACAAAATAGGTGTCAAAAATGCATAAATGAATGAATAAATAAATGAGGTATTTATTGTATTATTGGCCCTTATCTCCCCCTACTTCATTCCTTGTCGACCAACTCCATTATGGCCTTGGTCTCGAGGTTAGGGTCATAAAATATTTGCAATATTTTATTCCTTTTTCTTTTCTTCTCTTTATTCTATAATTTTGGCATTAAAACCTTATTTTATGTACAATAAATAATGAATGCTATTATGTACAAATTGATGCTATTTACATGCATTTGCTGGGGTTTTTAAGGCCAAAATGATAGAATAAAAGTGATGAAATGGAGATTCAACACATTCCTATAAGGTGACCTACATGAAGTGGTATATATGCATCAACCTCCCAGTTTAGAGGTCCAAGGGGAATGTCAAAAGGTTTTCTCACCACATAAACCTATCTATGGGCTAAAATAGAGCCCTCAAGCATGATTCCATAAGTTATCAGAAGTCCTAGAAAGTATGGATTTTCTAGGACATTAGCATATCCCTCGTTACTCATACAAAAGAATAAAAAAGGAATTGTGGCAAATGCTAGTTTATGTTGATAATATCATTCTCACATGAGGTAACTCTAATAGCATTACGGAGGTGAAGAAGCAACTAGATGACCCTTCAGATACTTTCCTAGTATCAAAATAGCTCTGTGAAAGCGAGGCCTATGCTATCGATCTATTCCAAGAGATAGGGATGATGGTATCTAAACTAGCATAGATACCAAAGGATCCCAAGGCATACATCTATGTAATATGAACTATTGAAGATACGAGTCCTACATACGGTTAGGTGGAAATTACTAGACCTAACCATCACATGACTATATATATATATATATATATATATCACTTGTAGTTGACAAATTGAGTTAGTTCATGGACTTTCCTACCTTAGCACAGTTTGATGCATGTTTGATGATCTTGAGATATATCACGTCCTCACATGGGAAGGGACTAATATTCACCAAAAGGCAACGTATTTGACCTCATATCCTATTCTGATACAAATTACAAAGGATACATATTTGATTACTTGTGTTCGACATGTACAAGGGACTTGGAAATTTGGAAGAGCGAGCAACATGTTGCTGTCTCCCATTTAAGAGTTAAGAGTGAATACAAATCTATAGTCCATACAACATCATAACTAGTATGGATTCCTTCCGTACTCACCGATCTTCACGTCACTCCTATCGATATTATGGATTTCAAGTATGATAATCGAACAGTAATGCATGTAGCCGACAATCTCATATTTCACAAACATACCAAATATGTGGAAGTTGGCTGGCATTACACTAGAAAAATGATATAAAGAGGGATACTTTGTACACTTATCATACCTTCTACAGATCAAACGACCAGAATGGTTACCAAGCCACTCGCTCGCGCACAATTTGAAAAATGTTGTAACAAATGATCATGATTAACATATATGCTATAACTTGAAGGGGAGTGTTAAGTGTTATACATTAATCCTAACCCTAAGGGTACCCTAGTCTTTTGAGTTATGAGGTCTCTCTCTCGGTAACCCTAGGCCTTCACCTATGAAAAGACCCAAGTGTTCTCATCATAATAAAGTGATTTTATTACAATTTTCAACTATTGGAGTGTTTAGTTTAGCCTTTTAGTCATGATTCTAAGCTCCTACTTGGCTTGTGTCTGACATGTGATTGGGTGTTTATAGTATCCCACTCATCCCTTAAGAATAGGAGAGTAATTTAGTCTGCCAGTAGCAATATTGTTGTGAACCCGAGGATCCGGGTGCCCGTTTACAACACTTTCGCAGCATTATATTCGCTAAAGATCGCACAAAGTATTGAAAATGTGGGGAAATTTCGCACTTTTCTGCCATAACATTCACATTCAGATAAATAAACCACATTCATCAGAATCAATCAAAGACAAAAGCCACCGAAATTTTATTCCATTCATTTTCATAATATCAATACATGTACATCAGAAGTCGACAGTTCATTCATGCATGTGTCCCAATATATATATATATATATATATATATATATCAGAAGAGAAATAACATATACATCATATATGACCAAAAGCTGAAACAAAAGAAACATGTCGTCTGGTATAAACCCTATCGCTTGGAATCATCAATCGCTACTGAGCAGCAGGTCCTTTGTCTGCCAAAACATGTTAGGAAAGAAGAGGCATCAGCGGGCGTGGTACCTCCCAAAAACTTATAAAAATAAACATGCATTTAATATGTTCAAAAGCAAGCAAGTAGAAAGGCAGGAACAATTCAAGTTTACATCTACTTGTGTAAGTAAAAAAATTTTCAAATCTCTTGTAAGCATCTCCAATAAGCACCCATTATTCCAACATTTTTCATATATATATAACATATTTATTTTGTAATAAAATATTCATAATTGTACAAGTGTATGTATATATATATCTTTATCATCATATTGACCAGATATCATATCTGTGGATTTGACGATGTGAAAGATGGGATTGGAAATGCTTATAGATTTACTTAATTCTCAAGTCCAATGGATAGTCATTTCCTACCAACACAACTTTCGATTGTAACTTCTCCAAATCTTAACTTCAACTGTCTCAGATGTAACTCTAGATGATGTAGATATAGATATGGATGATCTGGATGCAGAATCGCCAAGTCTGTTGGCGAAAGTAAAACTCAAGCAGTGAGGTAGCCTACAAATGGATCTTCTGTCTCTCCCTCTAATTGGAAGTGCGGTCCAATAGAGGGATATGTCTACTCCAAAATTACGCCAATGAGACGGGTGAGAGAGACTCTCCGGAAAAGTTGCTCTAGAAAATGGCCCGACTAGTACGGGCAAACGAGCTCGTACGAAAAACTAAAACCGAGGATCCCCCGCCTGGGTATCCTAAAAGAGAGGGTCAGCGGAACTGGTCTAAAGTCAAGATCCCAACGAGGCGTAAAAATACTGCGAGCTCGCGTAAAAACCATGTAAAAGACTGGGATCCTAGACACGCGCACTTGGCGGCCGCTGCCCGAACTGGGCTTCCTTTCCTCTGCCCAGTTGAGGGTCATCGTTCCCTCGTCGGGTTAGGCATAAGGGTCACCTGACAGACAAATCTTGATTATATTTGTCATTGATTCATCAACTTCCTTCTTTTCTTGACTACTCAAATCTTTTTCAGTCTCTCATATAGACGACTTGCAGATCTAGGTATTTATAACAACTAAAAATACATCCATTTGAACGATTTGTCAGGAGTTGAAAGCCTCGTATCTTACACTAAAAAAATCAAGGGGAGATCATCGTTAAAATTACCATCAATCTCCAGTAAGAACCAATGAGTGCAATATCACCTTGAATGATTTCAAAATTCCAATCTCTCAGAATACACAGTTCCAAGTAATTCAACTATTAAAATTTCTAGGTATATATCAACAAACCGAGCCACTTCTAACCCCAAGTTATACTAAAGGATGATTCCGTCTTCCCTTCTTAAATTCTTACATACATACATATGTATATAGATTTCACGATTTACCCTTCCAGATTTTACGAACATGCCAGATGTATCATCTCATCTGCTTACACTTGCGCACCTATTGCCTTGACAAGTATTACAGTACAATCGTATTTCATTTCCCAATCAGATTATTATATTCCATTGTAAATATAGCATGATCAGAAAAATTTAGATTATTCATTGGTGTATGCGAATTTGAGGTGTAGATCATCAGAACAGACTGAGCCCTTAACAGTAAAAAACTATGATGTATTTGGATTGGTTTGGGCTTCCAAATAGGTAAACTATATGACCAATCTAAATGCGGTATAAGAGTGGGTGTGAAATGGCCATGTTCTTTGGAAATCCCATTTACATAATAATATGGTTATTAAGACATCTGGAAAGTACATATAATTATCGTCAATGTGATGGAATTAATCGAATGTCGGTATGACATAAAAATAGCATAAAATATGTATACGATAGTTTCTGTTGTGGAAAACTGTAGATGTGTAACTATATCCATATATAATATCAGAGTCTTGTGCATATATCTTCCAGGGAAGAATTTGTTTCTTACAATACGCATGCAATATTAGTTAACCATAATTATTATTATAGTAAGAACAACCAAACAACTATGTCTCAACTACAACCCTAACTACCAACACTTATACCCATTCCAACTGATGTCCAGAACTTACATCTTCAACCCAACAGAAAATGAATAAATTAATGATTCCAGTAGAAATCTGGAAAAAAAATCCTAACTTGCACTTTTTTTTACAATCCAGGAAGCAGAAATTTAAGGAACCATATGAAATTTTGTATAACTGAATAATATGGATTTTTAGGAGTGATATTGGAATTCTGTAAAATAGATAGATATGGAATTTCAAGAACTATATGGGAAATTTAGATGACAGAAATATATAGAATTCCATGAGCCATATGAAACAAATTTATAGCAAATGCATGCATGGAAGCAATAGGAATGGAAGAAGAATAGTACCTTATTAGATCTCAAAATTTGAAAGTTTAATTGCATGTATGAAGCCCCAATTGGGAGATGAGCATCAGCTGCACCTTCAGTTGCAAAGATTGGCAGCTCCTTCTTGGAGCTAATGGCAGGAACTTGGGTTGTAGAGAGCAACAGCACTTCTACAGGAAGAGGGACGGCAACTTGAGCTTGAAGGCTTGCCGGACAACAGGAGAAAGAGGAGGAAAAAGGGGCTCCCTTCGGCTGTGAATTTGAGAAATCTTGTGGGGCAAAAAACGAGAAGAGTTTGGGGGTATTTAAGGGTGTTTTTGTTGATAGAATTTAGGGAGATGATTCTCCTTTATGATGACAAGTGGAAGACCATGAGACCAAATGGACAGAAAGAGAAAAGAAATAAAATAAGACAAAAATCATTCGACTGTCCTGGAGTCTGCTGTTAGCAAAAAAAATTGTTATTATTTTTTCATAAATCACCTTTTTACTTGATATACAAAAGTTGACCGTATTCGCGCATAGAGTGTCTGATTTCGATGCATAATATCTCTTTTTGATCGTCTCTAAACAATGATCAATATGAATATAATATTGATATACTTCCGATCGGGTTTGCAAGCCCGAACTTTTCAAGATACGGTTTTGGTATGGGGTAAAATTTTGTGAAATTAAAATATCAAATGACCTCCGATTGACGAACGGTCGATTCTGTTGATCTTATTTCGTCGAATCGGATCTAATGACAGTCTCGATTCGTTTTACGGTTTCCAAATTTCCGTCACGGCTTTTTCGGACACGCATTATGGTGCGGCCGTTTTTCGGTCGATTTTATCTGAACGACTTTTAATTCATGATCAATTGATCAATTTATATTGTTCGGCATTGACCAACAACTTTATTGGGTTAATCGAACCCTAATTGGGTCGAGTTTGGGTTTGTTAGGATTCAGATGTTACAATTATAAAAACCTCAAAGGGAGTCTCATCCTCGAGACTCGAGTTAAGGTCATTAGGTATTTTGTTTGGATTTACCAAGGTCATAAAAACCTCAAAGGGTTTTGAACCCATAAAAACCTCAAAGATAAGTCAAGCCAAATTCCTTTAACAAATATCTAATTACAAAACTTGTTTCGATTATTACCTCAGAAAAGCTGCGGGTATCGTGTCTGCATGTCAGCTTCGGTCTGCCATGTCGTCTCCTCGGCACCATGTCGGTGCCACAACACCTTGACTAATGGAATCTCTTTGTTGTGAAGCTTCTTCATAGCACTGTCAAGTATCTGCATTGGCTTCTCCTCATAAGTCAGATCTGGCTCCATGTCAAAATTCTCATAATTGATGACGTGTCGAGGGTCGTGCACATATTTCCTTAGGTTGGATACATGGAAGACATCATGGATAGTTGAAAGATGTGGAAGAAGGGTTACTCGGTATGCAACCTTCCCTACACGAGCTAGGATCTCAAAAGGTCCAACATATCGTGGTACCAACTTGCCACAAATGCCAAATCTCTGTATTCCCTTCATGGGAGATACTCGTAAAAATACCAAATCTCTAACCTATAATTGATAGGAATATCATTAATATGAGATTAAGTTAATTTTGTAATAAAGGAAAGAGAAGAAGATTAGATACCTGAAACTCCAAATCTTTTCTCTGGCGATCTGTATAGCTCTTCTAGCGACTCTGTGCCGTCAGAAGCCTCCGTCTCACAAGATCAACAGCCCCCGCAGTCTCCTCCAGGAGGTCTATGGAATATAGAGCATGATCATCTACCTCACGCCAACTGAGAGGAGTGAGACATTTCCACCCGTATAGGGCTTCGAATGGTGCCATGCCAATACTGGAATGATAGTTGTTGTTGTTGTATGTGAATTCTACCAATGGCAGATGGTCCTTCTAGGACCCTTTCCACTCCAAAGAGCATGCACGAAATAAATCCTCAAGTTTTTGTATAGTGTGCTCACTCTACCCATCTGTCTGCGGACATCTTCAGCTCTGTTTGTAGTGTTGATATAAATTGATGCCAATAATGTGAAGTAAATCTCAAATCCCTGTCAGACACCACCTCACGCGGTATACCATGTAGCCTGATGATGTTCTGCACATAGAGCTTGGCCAATCTGGATGAAGTGTAAGTCGTGTTGACAGGTAAGAAATGAGCTGACTTGGTCAACCTATCAACAACGACCCAAATGGAATCATGGCCACCCGGTGTCTTCGGCAAGCCTGTGACAAAATCCATAGAAATGCTCTCCCATTTCCACTTGGGAATGAGGAGTAACTGCAGTAATCCTTGTGGTA